>CM035193.1:5058476-5078476 GCA_020233015.1 Callinectes sapidus
GTCTAACCTAATCTTGTACCAGAGTGTTGCTTTCTCTAATCTTTCCCCAGAATCCTTGGTGCATTCCGTGCCATCCTATAGTACTCTGTTCTGCTCCACTTCTAGCCTGTCACTCCCATTTTCATTCCAAGCAATCACATCCATATCATACATTATACTAGGCACAGCCACACTTTTCCATACTTCTCTCAGCACATCATGCTTACTTGCTCTCATCTTGGTTTGGATGTGAATGGGATGTGTTTCGTGGTGGGGAAGGGGGGGGGGAGCTGATATTGGTGTATGTATGGTGTATTTAGTGAGTTCTGGGTGTTTCTTGGGATTTGAAAGTTTTACGTGATGTTTTCGGTGATTATAAGTGTATTAAGTGGTTTAGGTATGTATGGGATGTGTTTTATGGTGTGGGGGTGGTATTAGTGTACCTATGAGTTTTGTGCAAGCAAGGATATAGAAATCCTTGGTTTTGAGTGTGTTTGTTGGAATTTTGAGGTATTGCATGGTGTTTTGAGTGTATTTTGGATTAGTTTTGAGTATTTTGGGTATGTTTGGTAGTGGCGTTCTGGGTGTTTGGGGGCGTATAATGGGTATTTCAGACACTTTAGACACTTTATATATCACGGGGATCTTAAGTATGTTTATTATTATGAATGAGAACTTATTCAATTTCCCACCCACAAAATACCAATAAATTATAAATTTGTTATTATTCCATGTATCAAAATCTATGAAAGGAATCTACAAAGATCCCATTTGTTAAAATTATTCATGTCGATAAAATACAGCGGCCATGCGAGGCTGCGAGCGGCGGGCCACGTGTGTTTTGATCGGGTTGGTGCTCATGCCAGGTTGCCAAAATGCTTGTATTATTTGAAACCGCGGCTGGATTTGCCATATTTAAGGTATGTCCAGATATCTATAGTTGTCAGGGAACACTACAACCTTCACAAGTCCCTCCTGCATCATGTAATAGGTGAAATTCATGTGTGTGCTTGAGTGGCGTCCGAGTTTTCTAGCTGGTGGTGGTTTCAGGCCTGTGTATGTTGTGGCGTGTGAGTTTTGTAGTTGGTGATTCTGCGCAAGCCTATTTGATATACAAACACCAAAGCATGACATATATAGATATTAGACTACAATTTGGTGCTGTTCCTGTTCCTTACTGTATGGAACACGGAGATTGGCAGCTTAGAAACATTTTCATCCAAACCAATAGAGGTTATAAAATTTTGTTGGCTTTATTAGTTTAGGTTGAGCTAGGTGAACCATGACCTATAGTTGCTCATTCCTAAATTAGCTGGGCTAGCTGATATTAACATAGGAAAGCGTATGGAAGGTTGTAGTAAAGGGGTTGGTTGGTCTAGAATGGAGCAGCTACTGTACTAATGAACTTCCCCACTCCCACTACCCATCATCTCCATTCTTGTAGTCAACTAACGTTCTTCAAGGAGTAGCTACTATATTGATGTTAAACCACATGATTTTATAGCCTTTTAAAACAGTTTCTACCCACTCCCACACTACCCATCTTCTCCATTCTTGTAGTGAACTAACGTTCTTCTAGGAGTAGCCAGTTCCTACCAATTTTTTGGTCAATGTGCAATTCATCCAACCAACAAATCTATGATGTGGATTATTTTTATTTTATTTATTTATTATTTTTTTTTTGTGTGTGTGTGTGTGTGAAAAATGTAGTGTATATTTGAGTTATGACTTTTTCAACTCAAACTTATATCTTGCGAGCTTTGCCACCCCAATTAGGTTATAATATTGGGTTTGGTTAGTGGCGAGCATTAAATTGTGATTATATTGTTCAATTTGGTTAGGAATTCTTGGGGGAGTCCAAGGATAATGAATCATTGGCAATGCTGCTCAATAATGATAAAGCAATACTTCCTGCTACCACCACCATCAAAATATTTTCAATGATTTTTTATGGGATTTTGTAAATTTTTGGCTTCTTTTGCAATGGATATACTCAATTTAATGTTACCCCACCCAAAACACTAATTTTCCTCATGTTCTCCAAGATTGTTGGGAATGAGAGGTAAACATAAGTTGGAGTTGGAAACTCATTACTAGAAAAATATACATCCACAAAATGATGTATGCCATCAATCACATCGCTACATTCCTCACCACATCTGAAATTTATGGGTTGGATGGAATTTTAGGTAAATTTTTACTTTTACACCAGTCTAAATTTCAGATGAAACTATTTTTCCCTGGTAGATCGAGTGTGTTTTGAATGAATCTGCTTGTTGTTTTCCTTGCAAATCAGTACATAGTTTTTTTTCAGGGGACCCCCAACCCCAAAACTAATGATTTGTGACAAAAACAACAGGCAGATTCATGCAGAACAGATCAAAATCTATCAGGGAAAGATAATTTCATCCTTGCCAATGAGAGACACAACATATAGTAGTGATGCTCGCCAATAGAACAAGTTTCAGCCTCACCGTTAAAATTCCATAATCAGTGAACTAAAGTAGTTCATCATGCCATACAACCATTCAAATTAAGTAAATAACCTCACCTTTTTTGATGAAACTACCATCTGAGGCCAGCAGTGCTCTGAGCTAAAACATTACACCAACTAAACGTAACCTGGCGGGTGTCAAATCTAACCCTGGGATACTCTAACTGAACTTTGTGGGCTCTAACTGAAGCTTGCGGGCACTAACTGAGCCCTGCTGGCTCTACATATTAGTCAAAAGTTGTTACCTTATTGGAAATTGGCATGTAATGCAGGACACGCCTCTCATGGCTAGACATCTTCCAAGACTGAACTGAATATTTCAAACGGAGCCTCTTCTTCAGAATTATCATGCATCTCTGTCTCACTCCTTTTCCTTAACCTCAGAATTTTCATGCTTCTCTGTCTCACTCCTTTTCCTTAACCTCAGAATTATCATGCATCTCTGTCTCACTCCTTTTCCTTAGAAAAATATTCCCAGTTTTCCCTGTACTTTTACACATAATATATGCTAAAAACTTGATTTTATCTTACAGTTACTGGATGAAAAGAAACTCCAGCAGGTGGATAATCTGTTTCAGAGCTTTTCATCTACTGAGAAAGCAAATAAAGTGTAAGTACTTCCTCCCTTTCTGAAATTTTTTCTCAATGTGTTGTGGTTTGATATTTATTATGTTTTGACATAGATAATTACTCTTGAAATTACATATATTTTAATATTTACATTGGTAAATCTGAACTTGAGATTGACGTAACAAATATTGCATGATTAATTTTCTGAAGTGGATTTTGCATCACTTGGCCACTAGCCTTCCACCCCACCATGGCTCCGTGACCAACCTGGCTGCATGCACAATTCTATAACGAGAGCAAGTCAATCTTATTCTGGTTCACACTATCATATTTAATGAATGCCTTATGTATACACACTTTTTAATGATTTTATGTTAACTAGAATTCCAAGACAAGGTTTTCTGGTGTTTGCAGACTGTAGCAATTTAAAAATGACATGTGTTTAACTTCTGAATTTTTTGGCTTGATTTCTGTTTGGACAAGAAAAGTTGGTTTGCTGGGTATTGTGCCTTATGCCAAGTTTAACTTGACAGAATTTATCCATGAACTGACCTTATCACTGAGAATTAAAAGAAAGGATAAGACAAGTGATTTTTAAGTAACGTGGAATATATTTATTGTGAAGGGTTTGGTTCAGCCACCAGTTACTGTTCAGAAATTTGAGAAAGCTGTCCTTAATGAATCTTTGTATTAGTTATATTTTTTATTGCTTCCTGTAAAAATGTATGTAGTTTTATTTATTTATTTATTTTTTTCAGTGTCCAACTCCAGGAATTTAAGAAATTTGCAGACTCAGCTGATGCTTTGGAAGCTGGAGTAGCACTTAATGAAGGAAAATTATGCAAGCCATTGAAAAAGCTACTGAAGAAAGTTTATTCAGAGGAAGTGCAGGAGCAGCTGATGGTATGGGATGCCAAGCTTGGAAATTCAATCAAGGTTAGTGTTATTTTTTATAATGTATATGTAAATTGTAATAATGAACAAGTGTGATTAAAAGCCTAGCTCATTTATATGCCATTGTTGAGAGTTAGTGATTCTTGTAGTGGTGGCACCAAACATCTTGATTACTATTTATTTTTACACAAATCTAGGAAAGTTGTGTAATGCTTGTGACATTGTTAGGCCATTCTGTTCCATTCTCCCATAAGACTGGACTGGTCTTCTTAATTACAAAATTACTACAGAGGTTTTAAATGTATTGAACAAATAGTTTGCTATCCCCTAATCAAATTTAGAATGATTAGAAATCATGTGTAAGAACTGTTAACTTCTACCACAGCAGCAATGGAATAGTGAGAAAGGAAAGTATTGGATGATAAATTGAAAATTAAACTTGTGCCATACATACTGTTTAATCAAATGCTTCTGAACTCTCTGAGGTAATAGAGAAGATGATAAAAACTCAGTAATAAAGTCAAATAATCAGGAGAGCTCCCACATTAGAACCCCTACTGGCAATCGTATGGTTGTTAAGTGATTGATGTTTAAGAGACTTGTTAAGGATATATTTAGACAAATTCTTCAGAGACACGAAATTGAAGCAATAGGATGTTGGTTTAGGAGATTAGAGGAGTTGCTCTTTTAGGAAACAGGCTGAATTTAGGTAAACTTTTGACAAGAAAGAAATGTAGATGTTGATAGAGTCAGAAGAGTTTTACTAGGTAAAGTGATAGCATGGAGTCATCATTTTGGAAAACAGTAGGAGGGATCTCATCAGGTCTATAAGCCCTCTGAGGATTAAGGTCAACAAGGACATGGAAAACATCATTGTCAAATTGTCATTACAGTAATGAGCATGAAACAGTCATATGGAGGATCAAGCTCTGAAGCATCCAAGGTAGGGTGTTTAGCAAAGGTTTGAGTAAAGAGCTAAGCTTTAGAGATGAATGAGATTGTAGAGGTGCCATCAGGTTGAAATAGAGGAGGGAAAAACAGAATCAAAGTTATTAGAGATATTTTTTGGCTAAGTACCAGAAGTTACAAAGGGTGTTAGATTTTGATAATTTCTTTTGATGAAGGATTTTTTGGCTTGTTGAAGAACATACTTGGCACAGTTTTGAGCAGAGATATGAAGTGCATCAGATTAGGGTGATGAAAGGCTCATATGTATAGCACAAGAGCAGGCTGAGTCAACCCAATGTTTGGAAGTTTTAGAAAGTCACTGTAATCTCTTATGTGCTTAGCACATTGAGATGGTCTGTGACATTGAAGCATTAGTCATTCCAAGAAGCTGAATTTTGCTTAGTATGTCCTTATACTCGTCTAAATTTCTCAGCTTTGTTATGTATTATGTTAATTTTACATTACCCCTGCACAGGACAAATTGGGAGTGCAGTGTGTGACCAACAACAGTGTTGCTGAGCTGATGAGATGCATCAAGTCACAGGTAGAGGGTCTCATTCCAGGTCTACAGGCAAAGGAGCTGGCAGCTATGTCCCTTGGGCTGGGCCACAAGTATGATATTAAGAATCTTTTTGTTTTATCAAATTTCCTTCCTCATACCCATTCTCCCTTTGACACTGTCATGATCACCTCCATTACTTTACTGAGCTCATTACAACCAAGTCCAAATTTACTGAGAAGCAGACATAAGTAGTATAGTACACAGTGGACAGCTTGACTTAGGAGTAATTCAAGATACGAGCTGTCACTCAGTCTATTTTTTGCTTTGACTTGCAAGCAAAAAATTTGAGTTCCAAGTTAGCTCCAGCTACACTGTTGCTATTTGGCACTGCAACATTCAACATCCAGTGCATTCAGTTTAACACACCCCTTCCCCCATACCATGGAAACAATTCTTGTATTGTGTTAGCATTTATCACTACCATGTACATAAGAGTTTAATATTATTCCCCCTTTGTCAACAGTTTGGCACGGTATAAGCTGAAATTCTCTCCGGACAAGGTTGATACTATGGTTGTCCAGGCCATTTCCCTCCTCGATGACATTGACAAGGAACTGAACAACTATACTATGAGGACAAGGGAGTGGTATGGTTGGCATTTTCCAGAACTAGGAAAGATCCTAACTGATAATGCTGCCTACATCCGCACTGTTTTGAAAATGGGCACACGAGAGAAAGCAGCAGGAACAGACTTATCAGAAATATTGTCTGAGGAAATGGAGGAGAAAGTGAAGGAGGCTGCTGAAGTTTCTATGGGTACTGAAATATCAGAAGAGGA
The DNA here is from genome assembly GCA_020233015.1 of Callinectes sapidus. Lineage (NCBI taxonomy): Eukaryota > Metazoa > Arthropoda > Malacostraca > Decapoda > Portunidae > Callinectes > Callinectes sapidus. The sequence goes on from CM035193.1 coordinate 5,064,702, forward strand.
CATAGCAAATATCAAGTGTTTATGTGAACAGGTAACTTCATTATTTTCATATTGAATTGCTTTGATATGAATTTAGTTCCACTCAAAGATTAAATAATTCAGACCTATTCTACATGTTGCAACAGATAACCTTGTAGTAATTGTTTTTGTGTCATGTCTTCTATTTATATAATTTATTGTTAATGTGATTTCTGCTGTTATGTTTTTACCTTGAATGTATTTTCAAATCACACATGAGGTGAAGAGAATGTGCAGATGTAAAGATTTGCATGGATATTTTTTCATTCTTCAGATAATGATTCATAATGGTTTTCCCTACAGGTTCGGGAATTAACAGAATACAGAGAACAGCTTTATACCTATTTAAGGAACAGGATGGCAGCCATTGCACCAAATGTAACTATTCTGGTAGGAGAACTAGTTGGGGCTCGTCTGATAGCCCATGCAGGTTCCCTGATTAACCTTGCCAAACATCCTGCTTCCACCATCCAAATTCTAGGAGCTGAAAAGGCTCTCTTCAGAGCTCTCAAATCAAGACAATCCACCCCAAAATATGGTCTTCTGTATCATGCTCAACTTGTTACACAGACTAGCACCAAAAATAAGGTATGTCCATAGACACTGATGTCGTCTTTTCATCATTATCTCTCACTAGATAGTTTAAAAATATAATTTAGACCATGTAGACGGCCATAGGCTGGTAAAAGGATCCACAGTATGGCTTCACAAAGATTTTCATTTCTCCTGATCTTGTTAAGCTTACATGAGCAGTAGTTTATGGGGAGGTCATGACATGATATTACCTGGACTAATAAGGTGTTTGATGAGAAGGACTAATGTAGCCTAGTGTTTGTGGGATAAAGTGGAAAATCTTAATCTGAATCTGGTAATGGTTATGCAACAGGCATCTTTCTGAAGCTGGTGGTGATAGTGAGGTAAGACCACTACTTCATACCTGTCAAGCAGGTTTATCAGTCAGGCTGCAGTAAAGAGGGAGAAGTGAGCAATTTTTTTGATAAATTGGATTGCACTTGTATTATGCAAAACATATTTAGAATAATTCTTGATAAAAATTTCAAGAGATTGACTTATCCAAAGTTCTAATTATACTTGTTCTTAATATAATGTATAGAGAGGATTTTATGTGTGTGTGTGTTTGTGTTTGTGAACAGTATTATATGTTGATTGATTGATAGTTGTAGATTTACACTCTAAAATGTGTTGAGTTCTTTTTAAATGGAATGTTTTTAGGGTAGACTTTTTAATTATAGTTAGATTTAGTAATAAAGTGGCTTTTATTTGTGATAATATGCTTTGCCTACTTATGGTATACAATAGGATATCTAAGTATTCTTTTGCTTTATTGTTTGGTTATTCACGGTATCTTGACACACTCATGCCATATCGACAGGGTAAAATGTCACGAATGTTGGCTGCCAAAGCTGCTCTTGCTTGCCGTTATGATGCTCTTGGTGAAGAAACAACAACTGACATGGGCATTGAGAACAGATCAAAGCTGACCTCAAGATTAGCAATGATTGAGGAAGGCCGTTCCTTCAAGATATCTGGAAGGGGGAAAAGTCTTGCCAAGTTCTCCAAGTACCAGGGAGTTCAGTGAGTAGTTACAGATTTTCCATTGATCACCGCACCTGAAATATTTTGTTGATATTTACTCTATTACACAAATCTAAAGGTTCAGAGCAATAATATTTCTTCATGCTTCAAACAGGGAGGTCCAACAGTATCATGCTGCTGCTGATACCACCTTACCAAGCTCAACAAAGCGGAAATTTGATGATGATTTTGAGGAAGGACCTGCCAAGATGGTAAAAGTAGAAGATGAAACTCAAGGTAATATTGAATTCTTTACAAAAACTTTGTGGAATAAGGGATTTCTATTTAACTTTAGATTGAATACAGTTATCTTTGTAGCAATACATCTAGAGTGAAGTTACTAACTTGCTTATACTCTAATGACTAACTAAATGTTATTACATAATTCAAAACTATCCTCATCTGTTCTTCAGAAGATGCACAGGCTAGCACTAGCTCTGAAAAGAAAAAGAAGAAGAAGAAGAAGATCAAACAAGAGGAGGGTGAAGGAACAAGTACAGAACAGCAGGTGGAGGTGAAAGAAGAACCTCAGGCCATGGATGTTGATCAGTCAGAGAAGAAGAAAAAGAAGAAGAAGAAGAAGAAGGGCTCAGCAGAGGATGCTGAATAGCAAGGATACTATATTTTCACTAAGCATTAAGTGAGTTCATGAATTTAAAGGAGGGAATTGTAAGAAGTAACTACTAAAGTGTTCATTATTATTGGCTTAATTTATTATTGTTGTTATTATTATTATTATTATTATTATTATTATTATTATTATTATTATTATTATTGTTATTATTATTATTATTATTATTATTATTATTATTATTATTATTATTATTATTGTTGTTGTTATTATTATTTTGATGTGACTCATATTGTATCATTAATCAGTATATGAATATTTATATTTGATGTCTATTCTGATACCATCTGTCTTTTGACTTCAGAGGAATGGCCACACCAAAAGATTCTTTTAATTTCAGACTGCTTTTTCTTTTATTTGTGTGCTCTAACTCTGCTTTCTCTCTTCCCTTCCTCTATTGTATGGAAGTAATTTTTCCTTCCATTTGATCAGATTTCTTTTTCTTCCTTCCTTCCTTCCTTTCTTCCACTCACTGCAAGCTCCCTGGTCATCTCATTTTGACATTCTTCTATTTTATCAACCTGTTTTATGGTGCTTCATTTAAATTCTATTAACCATTTAACATTTGATTTCTCCTTTTTCTCTTGATCTTCAATATCTATTACACATTTTTTTGACATGAGCCATTGTTTTCCTCATTTTAGTGCAATCTAATAGTTTGAATATGAAAATATTTTACCAATACCTTAGAATTAGGATATTTTTTGGTTCAGTTTTTCATATCACGGTAGGGAGGACATAGCTTTGTCACACAGACTGGCCAGGCCAAAAGACACTGCCACTTTTTTCATCACTTCAGAATGTAAATGAAAGGGACAGGCAGAAACAAGATGACTGAGTAGATCCTCCTTGGTCCAAGTGTTCATTCCTAAAATGTAATAAGACATGTAAAGTCTTAACTTTATATGGAAATAGCAACCTAATACTTAAAAACATTAATGAAAAATTGTACAGTATGCTTTGAACTTTTTGCATAGGAAATTTAGCATTAGGAGTCATATTATAATAACTTCAGTGTCATTTCTTAGAATTCCCTCAGTTCTATAAGTTGAGTAAATAAGGTGGATGCACTTGCCAAGCACTTGTGTCTGGTTAGTGCAGATAGTAGATATTTGTCATGCTAAAGGGAGATTGATTTTATATTTTTAACTGCTCCTTAACTTTTGTGAAGAGAAGCAGTTCAATTTATTTCTTTCAGTTATGTGATATGACTGCATTTTTATTCTAAAAATTACTTGATGCTAAAAAGTACAAGAAAACTTGTCCGTTATTAAAAAATAATAAATTTGGTTGATATTTATATCTGTGTTCTTGATCATATCAGTGAGTGTTTGCAGATGCATTAATATAGCATCATCTGGGGTCTGAGAGCGAGCATTATGTATTCACTGTTGTAAGATATCTTAAGGTACATATAGAGTATTTAGAAAAAGGTGGAAATACAGAAGGAATGGTAGAATGGAACATTGAATAAGTCTTATTGTAAATGCTTCAAAACCAAATATTTATTAGAATGTTTGGGGGGTGAGAATCCCCAGTAATACTGGATGTGAGGATTGGTAAAATATGTAAATAGCTTTTTGTCCAGACCATTGGCTATGGGATAAGTTTAAGAATACGGGTTAATCAAAGTTTTGGAAATGGTTTGAATAGTTAAGTTTGGTGGATGCTGAAAGAACATGGTGATGTCTGAATAACCTATTACTTGCAGTTAATATTGCACTAGTGGCTGAATTAGAGGAAAAAATGAGACACTTAATACAAGAATCTAGAAGCGTGTGGGAAAGATGGAACCCAAGAGTGAATAACATTGAAAGTAAAGTTAATTATGAGTTTACAAAGCAGGCTTAAAGTTGAAGATGAATGTTGATGAGATTGATCTGGTGAATGAGGTACACTTTCAAGCCACAAGTATTTAGAATTGCATATATGGACTGGAAGCATGAATAAAGCAAAAAGATTGGGAGGAATAAATAGTGTTTATTTTTATTATTTATTTGGAATGAATGCAAGCAGAAGGTTGTGTGAGGAGAATAATTGTAATTACTTTGTATTAGACTTCAGTATGATAAGGAGGAACATGAGAGAAATTGCATGTCAGATATTTAAGTGTATAAAGTACTTATGAGTGATAAGAGTGTAAAGAACTATTGTTGCAAGAGTCAAGATAGTTTGAATAAAGTAGTGTATTTGAATAGAGAATTGAGTGGAGATATTGAGTTGCTTGTGAGATGCTTAAGTTAAGAGAAAAACTAGAAACAAAATTGATGGGCAACATAAATGTAAGCATAAAAATTTAGAGGCAGAAAAGGATTGAAGTACTCAAATTTGATTAATTAAAAATTAAATTAAAATTAACTACAAGATATAAGTGGCTAGCTAAGCAAAGGCAGATGAAGGCAATTTTTCAGGTATATGGAATGAAAAATAATCAGTAGTCCATTAAGGGCATATGAGTTAGCTCTGAGGAAAGAATGAGTAAAATTGTAAACAATTTTTAAACATGTGGGAAATAGAAAGTAATCAGATGAAAAGGAAATTATAATTTCCATAACTAGGATGTAGATAAGCTGCAAAGTTTTAATCCCTAGGGCCAGACAAATTGTAATCAAATACTAAAAGAGTGCAAAAAGGTTACTATTGAACTTCAGGAAATCATTATGTTCAGGAGGAGTGCCAGTAGTACATAGACAGGTGAATGTAATTGTTGCCTTTAAAAAAGAGGAAATAAATGTTAATGTTGAGCTCAGATAGTCAATTTAGCTACAGTTGTAGGTGAAATATTGAATCAGTAATTGTTTATATACCTATTTTGACCTATTAAAGTTATTGACATGGTTACAACTCAAGGATAGAAAAATCATGGGATCAACAAGGTCATAGTTATGCAGTAGATTATAGAGAGTAATAATTGATGAGTTTAAATTCAAGTTGGATCAATAATTACTGGTACAACAGTGGGGCCACCAGAGAAAACCTTTAGGACTTTTATTTTTATGGATTATGATTTCAATAATGGGATTAGTAATGGTGTCGAAATGGGCATCCACAGCTAAAAATATAGAGGGGGACATTGGTATGGAGATCACTGTGGGGGAGGGATCTAAGGCAGTGGCATAACTATATATGGCATGGTTTCTATAAATTCCAGGGGGTGGGGGGCAAATGGCTTCCTCTCCCTAGATGCCCATGGATGTCAGTAAATGTACATATGTCACAAAGATAGATATACTAATCAAATTCAATTTACAGTAGATGCAGTCACGTTGCAGAGACTTAGATTGAACGGATTGATAGACAGCAAATGGAATTCAGCAGTATTAGCAAATGTAAACTACTTATAATAAAGAAAAGAGAATGAAAAAAAATAGAAATTGATAGAGAAAACAATGCATAGAGACCGGAAATAAAGCAAGTTGTGCATTAGAATTTATCTGAAAAAAGTGCTGAAAGTATAAGTTCCCATGTAATAATAAAATTACATTTGGTGCTAGTCAAATGACGTCAAAATATACTCAGCAGTTCTGATTCTCATATTATAGAAAGGATACATGTCCATTACATTCAGGACAAAAGAAAACTGAAGGGATAAGAAGTATTTCTTATCAAAGACTATTGGAGCTTTTGAGTTTACATTCCATAAGAGGCAATCCGATGAAAGTTTTGAAGTGGAATAGGAATGCAACCAGCCTGACATAAGTAATATTATCAAGATAAGTAATCTGAATAGTTCAAGAAATATTGGATTAAAGCTTCATTTTATCAAATTTAGAAATGAGATATGTAGAACAGAATTGATTCTTTATAAATAGTAAGGTAGATAAATATAATAGTCATTATAGAACTTTAAAAGATCAGACAAATGAGAATGATAGATGGAAATAAGCAAGTATATTTTACACAGGGACTGCCATGTGTAGGATTAACAGTTTTCAGCTTTCTATATTTTCTGATATGTTCTTAATTAATAGTGATGCATGTAGAGCAGAGAAGAGTGGTTATATGTAATCATGCTTGATAGACAGCAGTTGTAAGTGTAGAAGTTGGATGTGTTCTCAATGTTTTCTCACAAGAAGTAAATCTGTATCAGAATCCAGTCTGTTGATGGATCGAGGTATAAGAAAAGGGATAGGTCTACTACAGCATGACAAATTTTGCCGTAGGTAACCTAATGTTTAAAGTTTCAGATGCACAACTTGACAGCCTTAATAATATAGTAATTAAAGACAATCTCTCTCTCTCTCTCTCTCTCTCTCTCTCTCTCTCTCTCTCTCTCTCTCTCTCTCTCTCTCTCTCTCTCAGGAATGATATAGGGAGTAAGATAAATTTGCATCATATTAAAGAAGCATCAATTAGGGTGCATGTGTTTCTTGTATAAAGTACCCTCACACTTACAAAAAAATACGAATTCACACACCAAGTTAGGAGTCAATAAGTCTAATTAACAGCTTCCAGAATCTTAGAAGGTTTCTTCCTCTTCATTTGTTAATCACCCCGTTGTTTGGTCATCTCATATTACATTGTTTATAAAGATTTATCAACCCTTAGTTTATTGGATTAACTCAACTCTCAACTTGATATGTACTTGATATCCTGAGTGTAGTAGGGAAGAAAAGTGATTAATTGACCATAGACAATAGATGAGATGCAATCAGTGCTGTAATTATCTCTTTTTTGTCTAGTAAATGGCGATTTTTCATAGAATTACCTGAAACTTTTTATTTTAACAGCAAATATACTTAATGCTTAATAATTTTTTTGGTATTTACAATTATGTTCATGGTATGTTGTAATTAATGGAAATTTATGTTCACTCTCTACTTGATTCTAAACATAAAGAAAAAAATGTCATGAAAGCTGGAATATAAGAGTTTGCGTGGGTTCAGGGTCCAAAGAAATCGTTTTCCGTAGATGTTAAGAAACCCGTTAGGTCGCAGTCTAGTGATCGCGGCGGTGGTGATAAAGTCACGCCGCGTGGGAAGTCACCGTACCGGGGAGTAGGAAGTGCTGGCGCGCTGGCGCGATCAGATTGTTCTCTGGTGTTGATCAGGGAAGGTGTAACATCTCAGTGTTGTTTGATGATAATTTCAAACACTTTGATGTGCGTTTTCTCAAATTTCAGTGAATTAATATTTTGCTTGACAGTATACTGTTTCTGTGAGGGAAAGCTGAAGTGTTGGTCCGTACTTACCTTCCTGGAGCAGCTACAACAGTTTACTAAGGGACCCCAAGGTGACCGACACGTCAGGTGAGTGATAGAGTTTCGTACAGTGAATTAATTTGTTGTATGTCTTATGTTAATCAATTTCAGTGCAAAAATAAGTGATAAGTAATTTAGAACATTTGGTGGCATGATGGTCGAGGAAAAAAATCCATAAACTTGAAAGTTACATATGTCTTACGTTAATCAATTTGTGCAAAAATTATTTAAGAGTAATTGAGAACGTTTGGTGACATGACCGTCCAAGGGAAAATCCGTGACTTTGAAAGTTACTCACCATGGAGTGGTTTGTATTCATCAGAGACCCCGACAGTGGTGCGCCGTGGCGCACGTTACGCAGTGACTAGCCGATGGCCGCCATATTGGTGGTAAACTGCCTAATGGGCTCGGCGTTTGCCGGCCACGCCCAGCACGCCTCCTGGACTCAGCTTGAAGAACTCTGGCATGCGGAATATAAAGCTGTAGAGCATCTAAAAGCAGTCATACAACCTGTTGCTGAGCTTGGCGATGTGTTAAAGACGTTAGTATACTGTCCCCTTACTGTTCTATCAATATTCAGTGACCTTGACGTAAAACATTAAATTGAATTCAACACAGTGGCTGGATTGGTTCTGCAGGTACGTTGAATCGTGGGAGGCGCTTGTTGACGGGTTGGAGCCGCCTGACTGGAGTTTCGGAGATCCGGCTGCTGGATTCTCTCTTTTACGCCACGTGGCCGAGGGCTGGGTGCGGGTGGACGATGCTCTGCAAAGGTTCAGAAGCATCATGCATAACATAGGTAAGTTGCTGTGTCTTTACATGTCAAATCTCTTTCAGTTTGCATTACATTTGAGTGATATTGCAGGAAACTGTTAAATGTAAGCAGCTCACTGAATCTGGCCAAATTCCTTTGTTTAATTTTTGTTCACTACCTCAGAATATCTGGCATCGCGGCCCGATAGGGAGCCGCTTCCCAACATTGACGACGTGGCTGCAGCATCAGAGGCCCTGGCCCGCCTCGCCCACGTGTACCGTCTCAATACAACCGCTTTGGCTGATGGCGGCCGCCTCGTGCTCGATCCTATGATAGGCTACCACCACCCTCTCACAAGTATGTTCTTTATTTTCTCTCCTAATCATCTATTTGGTGATTTTACTGAGATTTTATGGCACTTACACTGCTAGTTTAATGGTATTTCGTTGATGGAACTGCAATGAGGTGATTATTGCCAGTAATTTGATTATACATTTATTAGCAAGAGTAGAAAGTGAGATGGCTTGTATTTCTATGGCAGCAAATGAGCTGATGTCCATCGGTTTAGTGGCCGTGAAAAAAGGTTTCTTGGACGTGGGTGTGCAGTTCCTGAGGGCGGCGAAGTCACGGGCCTCTGTTGTCCAGCAGCCTCGTCTGGAAAACATGCTGGCTGCCGCTGTTAAGGTGGTGAGGAAGAGTATATAATTCCGCATTCATCATCTTTGGATCGTTAAAACCTGAACTTAAATATAAGCAACGCGCCTCGAGATGATCGCTACGACGGCTTCAGCCCCGTGGTGATGCGTCTTTCTGTCTCGCAGCATGACCACGTGCTGGAGGTGAATGGTCCTCGCTCCTTCGCCCACGTCACGGCCACAGCACCTTATGGCAGTGGAATGGAGGTGAGCCCCGCCAGGGATGTGAAGGCAGCCGTGGTGCTCGGCGTGGACTACTTGAAGAGACATGCCAATGCCACCTGGATGCTGGAAGGACGGCCGTTGGTGGAGCAGATGCAAGTGGAACGACTGTGCAGGGGCGAGGACCTCAGGGTGAATATCATATTATAAGAACTTAGGAAGATGTGGGTTACAAGAGCAGCGTTATTAATGTAACTTCATATAAAAAGAAAAGTTCAAAATTAATGAACATGTCGTAGATAAAAATATTTTTATTTGCGCGTCATCAGCCTCCTCATGTGACGTCACGGCTGAGGTGTCGATACGCAACTGGCGGAAGTCCATGGCTGGCACTGGCCCCCTTCAAGGTGGAGCAGGTGGCCTTGGATCCTTACATCACTGTAGTATATGAGTTGGTGAGTCGTGGTGAAGCACACGAGCTCAAGGAGAAAATGAAGAGTCGCTTACACACTCCCTATATCCCCGCTGGTAGCGACTCCCTCACCGGCGCCGTCGAGGGAAGCTGGTCACTGAAACAGTACGTGCACGATATCTTGAGTCTCATTTCAGAGAAGAAATTTCATTCACACCATTAGGCTACACTGGGTCATGATATGTGCTAATCATCTCGTTTAATATAAGTTGCTTATATAAAAGATACTGCAAATACTCACAACCAACACCGTGACCAGCAGTACGTGGCTGCAGGAGGCTGACGCAGCTATTTTGATGGGCGTGGGGCGGCGTATGAAACACCTTCTTGGAGTTACATTCGACGAAACAACCTCAGAGCCTTACATGGTAAGAGTGAAGGAAAGAGATAACCATTATTATTTTACAAGAAATGTTCGTCATAGCATTATGTAGTACACGCAAATTGACAAATCGTTCATATATGTTTATATGAGGCAGGTGGCAGACTACGGGCTTGGGGGTGAGTACAGCGCTCACCGTGACACCCACGGCCCCATCAGGATACCCCCACACAGTCATATCGGCGAGAGGTTGGCTACAGTTCTCAGTTACCTGGAAACACCCACTCAAGGTATTCAATGGTTCCTGATACTCTTCGGTAAATATTGAACTGAGAATAGTTTTTTTCAGTCTAAAACTGAATCTAGTAGCTTCTATCTCTTGCCTCCTTTTGCTTCCCATTTCAGGTGGACGCACGGTGTTTCCATGGGTGGGTGCTGGTGTGAATGGGAAACCAGGAGCCGCGATGGTGTGGTGGAACCTTTTGTCCTCCCACGAACACGACTTCCTCACCCGCCATGCTGCTTGCCCCGTCATGCGCGGCCGCAAGACAGGTGAATAGGGTGCATGACGCGGCACCACTCATTAATTGTCATGCAATTTATTATCGTGCAAATAACTTAGCACTTCTTCCACCATTCATGTAACATTACATAGATCATATGATATTGTTTTACTTTCAGTGTTGACGAAGTGGGTGGGTTACGTGCCCCAGTGGAGAATGATGTCCTGCTCTGCTGATCCCTCTCGGAAGGTTATGTTGCCTTGGCACTGAAGGATCTTGCTGGGTTAAGGTCAGTCTTCTGAGGTGAGCAGCAAAGTTGTTCAAGTGTAGCTCCTGCACTTCTTTTATTTGTTTTTATACCTAAATGTTCTATAAGCCATTGACTAAAACAATAATGAATTAACATTTATGGGAGAAGGAGGGGAATGAACAAAGATTTGAAATTATATGCAATTGTGATATATGGTGGGTGAGGCTGATCCATAAGTCTCCCACTGTGTGTGTGTGTGTGTGTGTGTGTGTGTTTCAATCTATTATTATTGTTATAAAAATTTTCGTGTACGTAGTTCATAAGCGTCGAGTTGATAATGAAAATAATAGGTAATGCGTGCAAATTTCTTGAGCGATGTGTACTGTGTTCGTTAGTGTCATAAGATACTCACTTTGGAGCATAAGGTAATAGAAGTAAGGTGAGCAGGTTAATAAAACCAAGCCTTGAGCAGTGACTCTTCACTTACCTTGTCCCTGCGTGGTAAGGGGCCCTAGCTGGCCTCTCCCTCAACCACTCAAGTGAATAATGACATTTAGAATTGCCGCGGGCTGAGCGACCCAGTATTGGCTATCGATTAAGTTGTTAGAGGCATAATCGCACAGCCTCGCCTGCTTCTTGTGCCTGGGCTTGGTGTAACGCAAGCACACAGGAGGCAGCTTAACTTGCAATAGATGTACTCACAGAATTTGTAATAACACACACACACACACACACACACACACACACACACACACACACACACACACACACACACAGAGGGGGGGGGAGGGGGGGGGCGAGCTGGCTGGCTATGTAAGATACTGGAAGTTGGGAGAGGAGAAGGAAGCAGCAGTCAGGGTCTTCATCTTGATCCCCACAAGGTGAAACTAAAGAAGATATGGCGGGGCAAGGAGAGGCCTTTGTGAGGCTGAGCCTTATACCTCTGTTTCCTCCTCCTCCTCCTCCTCCTCTACCTCTTGTCCCATAGGCCTAAGAAAAGGGATTCGTGAGGGAACCGTTTTCCTTCCCCAAGTCTTGAAAGAGAGAGAGAGAGAGAGAGAGAGAGAGAGAGAGAGAGAGAGAGAGAGAGAGAGAGAGAGAGAGAGAGAGGTCACTACGTCGTTCACATTCCTGGTCAGGTTTTACATTTTATCGTTCCTTGGCGTGCGTCTCGGCCCAGCAGCAGGAGTGGTCTAGGAGGGCGACGTCAGCACACACCGGAAGCTGTGGCTGGTGGGTGGCCCACGCTTAAGAATGCACACGTGTCGGTTTCTTATCGGAATTTTTATCTTAATTGTCATATCGTTTAAAAAGACCGTGCATGCATTATTCGCGATCAAACAATTCCTTCTGTTGTGACTTTTATTCCGCTTTAGAAACGTATTCTCGTTTTCTATAATACACACACTTGTGACATTTTATTCCTGCTAAAACCTAAAATGTATGCAGACTTGACATACCTCCATTACCCCCAACCCCCACCCCACACAAATATGAGTTGGTGTGGCCTCCATTCCTTCCCTCCACGAAAGAAATTCTCTCCAGATCTCCTTTGTGCGAGGTGTCAGCTTACTGTAGGCTGTCGGAATGTGTAATGAGGAAGGCCCTTTATTCCTCTTACGCCCCCTGGGTAAATTAATGTGATTCTTGGCTGGGGAGGAGGACTTGCTAGAATTACGGCGTGCTTCCTGCTGGCTACCTCACCTGTTGCTTGAGTGCTGTGGTGCCACGTTTCCAGTGGAGGAAGCACGAGCAAGCACAGGGAGGCAGGCAGGCAAGCAGAGAGGGAGGGTCAGAGAGGCGAGACTGCCGCCGCTTTCCGGTTGCCAAAAGTCTAAAAAAAAATGGAAAAAAATGTGAGTTTGTATATGAATATGATGAATTCACTTGAAAAGGATCAGAGAGAAAAAAAAAAAGAGAAGAAAGGGGAACAAGAAGAGAGCGGAAGAGAACCTTGAGACGTGAGGATGAGGTGAATGAATGAGAAAAGCAGAGAGAGAGAGAGAGAGAGAGAGAGAGAGAGAGAGAGAGAGAGAGCATAAGATTATCAGACGCGTGAGAGTGAGACAGATAAGGTCATGCGTGGATCAGATGGAAGAGGAATTGGCTTGCTGCTCAACCACCACCACCACCACCACTACCACCACCTGCTCCTCGTGTCTCTTACATCACCAGAATGAAACGAGGGAGAATATAATATAAGCAGGCTGTCGATTATTATACGGTCGTCCACCAGGTATTGGCTGTGTGTCCGTATGTCCGAGCGTGTAATTATGTTAATGTTTGTATATTTCTATTTGGGAAACGAATTCGAACAGCGCCACGACGTTTTTACATTTTCGTTTCACCAGATTTCATTTGTACGTGAGTCGCCTGTCCGCTTTAATGTGAAGCTTTAAAAAATAGGTCGTGTTGTTGTGTGTGAGGTGCTTGCGTTTAGTTGAGCATCTGTGCCTTGCAGGAGTGACTGAACGGTGGTCAGCTGAGGGGAGAGGAGAGGGGGACACCATGCGAGAGTTGACAGACCTTTACTGTTAAGACCAAAAAATTGACGTAGATAATATCATTGAATTAGTGTAATCTATAGTTTAATTGGAAAAACGGGGAGAGGAATAGCTTTTCTTAATGCCATATAAAGGAAAAATTCTCTTTGTTTGGTAGTTCTCGATGTTATGGATAGTGTTGTAGGCTAATGATGTAAGAAAACAGTAATTTGGGACGTGAGTAATGTGAAGTGGACAACGATGTGATGGTAAATTAAGAAGAGAAAGGTTGTATATTGTATGCATTTAATTTATATGAAAACAAAAAGTATATATAAAAACTGAGCTACAAGTGATTCTGGCCAAGATCAAAGAAAGAAAATCATGATACTAAGAAAAAAAAATCTAGTTTGTTTTGTGAGAGGGGAAACAATGATCAAATAACAGTGGTTGAGGTTGTGAGAAAACAACAAAACAAAACAACACTAATCTTCAAAAGTTAAGTGAAGGAAACTACTGTCACTTTTACAGGGCTTTCTCTACCACACTAACCTTCACAAGTTAGTGAAGGAAACTCTACCGTCAATTTTATGGAGTTTCATCTACTTTTCGTTCCCCTGGTTGGCACTTCCTCCATCTTGACCAAGAGAGGTGGAAGAACGGCTCTCTCTCTCTCTCTCTCTCTCTCT
>CM035193.1:5086320-5105631 GCA_020233015.1 Callinectes sapidus
TCCTCCTCCTCCTCCTCCTCCTCCTCCTCCTCCCGCGCGTCCTCTTCCTCCTCTCTTCTTGTTTGGGGAGAGTGGAAAGGCGTCGTTCTTCCCAGGAAACTGCCCGACCACTCTCACCCTCCCGTCGGGAAAAGGACCAGCTAACAGGGTCACTCGAGGATCGATGGCCCTCAGCAGCCTCTTCACCTCCGTGGTCCTGTCTGCATCTCCCGCGACCAGTCTGCCATCATCCTCCCAACACTCAAAACCTCAGGGCTTGCTCATTCTTCCTCGTTGTAAAGAAACTCGAGTAATTTTACGCGAAGCTGAAGGAACTACTCTCTGTTTCACCTCCATGCTGATTTCAGTGTAAAATTCAGTATTCCCTAACCTAGCAAGCTGAATCCTGGCTCATCTTTTGTCAAACCTTGCGGTGGAGAAACATATGTTTTTACTTGAAACTGAAGAGAATCATCTCTACTTTTTAATGTTGAAGTCAATGTAAAGTGTATCACTCCAAACACTCAAAATCTTGGTCCTAACTCACCTTTCCTCGAATCTTGTACTGAAGCAACACATCTTTTGACTTGAAACTGAAGGGAATACTCTCTGTGTCTCTAAACTTAAATCAACGTAAACCTAAGCATTCCGAATCCTCCCAAACACCAATTATAACTTATCTCGAAACTTGACATAAGTAAATGACATTCTTTTGTTCGAAACTCAAGTAAAGCAAGTGAAAGTAGCTTCTATACCCGCTCGAGTCGATGTAAAATCATGGAAGGTGGCTAAGGAGGCTGAGTGGAGCGTATAAACAGGCCGCCTAGAGAAGGGCAGCAAAATATTGAGTGGGAGGAAGGCACGGGAGGGCTTGCGTATGTAGCGTGTAGGGTGGATGGCGCGAGCGTACGAGTACCCGTAACATCTGTGTGTGTGTGTGTGTGTGTGTGTGTGTGTGTGTGTGTGTGTGTGTGTTGTGTGTGTTGTGTGTTCGTGATTTGAATGCATACCTAGAAGAGAGAGAGAGAGAGAGAGAGAGAGAGAGAGAGAGAGAGAGAGAGAGAGAGAGAGAGAGAGAGAGAGAGAGAGAGAGAGATTGGGGAAGGGAGAGCAGAGGGCGAGAGGGGGGGAGCGGAAGGGAAAGGCTGTGAGAGTAGTGAATGTGAAGTATGAGAGAGAGAGAGAGAGAGAGAGAGAGAGAGAGAGAGAGAGAGAGAGAGAGAGAGAGAGAGAGAGAGAATATCAGAGAGAGGAAGACAGGGAGTATGGGGGAGGAAGGAGAGGAGGAACAGGTAGTGGAGGAGGCTGAGAATGGGCTGGGGGGGGGGAGGGGGGAGGAGGCACCGTGAGCATAGTGAGCGCGTGCGTATGCGTGGCTGAGGGAAGGTTGGGGTGTGTGCGCTCGCTTCCCCACACGAGCCCTGCCCAGCCTCCGCTCCGCTGCCTCCTGTCGACCACTTTCCCTTTTCCTCGTGGCTTCTCTGCTTGCCTGCGACACCCTTATCCACTACGCCCTCACGCCCACTGTGACGCAAACCCCGCCCGCTAACAGGTACGTGCACCAACAGGTTAAGGAATTAATACACAGGCTCACGTGGTATTCGTAAACATCAAGTCTTGGGAACTTTAAAGCGATTCCAGTTAAAGTCTCGAGTCGCTAAGTCTGTCCGGGTCGCGTCGCTCGGTAGGCTATTGGCGGCAAACGCTCGCAAAGAGAGTGATGCATCCTGCTCGCGCTTGCTTGAGTTTTATGTTGTTTCTAATTTTGTATGAGAGTTAATGTGTAATATTTCTTTTAATTTTGTTATTATATTTCGCGTTTTTTTTTTCGTATGGTTTGGATGAAATCAAAGTCAGAGATGGAGAAATTGGGATGATTTGATGTTTTTTTCCCTTTTTTTTTTAATCAGGAAGTGGACCATTTCTTTTTGTGCAATACGTTATAAAAGTCTAATCGTAATTTATCTTTTCTAGTTTCCCCTCTTTGTTTTCTGATGATTTTACATACATTCATCAGGAACTATTAACCGTGTCATTATTTTCGTGCTATAAGATATTTTCTTTGTTGGGAAGTTTCCAATGCTAGTTTTTCTTTATGTTACGTAAGTGTTTCGGCTAGATCATTCACAAACACTTTCCGATAGTTTAATCTACATCACAGTACAGAAAATAGATAAATGAATATGATAGTTTTTCTTTATGTTACGTTAGTGTTTCGGTGAGATCACTAAAACATTTTCCAATAGTTTAGTCTACATTACGATTCAGAAAAAAAAAAGATAAATGAGTCTTCCATTCATACCTTTTCTGACACTCATTCCACCTTCACCTCTTTCATCCACCCGCACCTCATCGTTGGGCCAGGACTTGTCTCCGCGTTCACTTTAAATAATGGCCGTGGAAGCAGCCAAAGTATATTTTTAGGTCCTGCCAACGAACCCATTTCAACCTCCCTGTCCTACGTGAACTATTGAATCTTATATAGAGTAAAAAAATTCCATGGGGGTGCCTGTTGCTGAGAGAAGACTTGTTTAACCTCTTCCGTATTGGGAAACATTTTTACCATGAGTCTGGGGTATGATTAGACGACCTTATTGACATTAGTAAGGGTCTATGGAGGACAGAAGTCTAAAGGCCAGAATCTATACTATTTTAAGGCCCACATGAGTTTCTAAATCTGTATAAAATCGACAAATAATAAGCAGAATAAATATGAAATGTCTCCCAGTTCTGAAGGAATTAGATGATGAGGCGTTTCTATTCATAAAGGATAATTATAACTCTTCATTTTTGCGATCTAAAGATGTGAATTTGTACGGAAATTAAATGAAAGGATATAGTAAAGATATTTCCACTTTCCCGCAGTATAAATAGATATGTGTGATTTATAACGAGGAGCACTTGTGATGTTTTGGAAGTCCACATGAATGGATTCCTGAAGTGTGATCGTGAATACTTAATTTATGAGTTTGCGGATTCCACCACGCTCCACTCCTCATCCGCTCCCTCCATCCCTTTCCCTTCCCTTCCTTTGCGTCTACATATGTTTCATGTTAGTCGAGTCACTCTCAAGAATGTGCCCCTCTCCTCCACCCATAGAAGCGACCCAAGACCCTTTTGTTTCATTAATCAATCAGTCAATTCATCGTCTCCTCCTCCTCCCCCGCCTCCTCCTCCTTCTCCTCCTCCTCCTCCGCCTCCTCCTCTTCCTCCTCCTCCTCCTCCTTTCCCCCCTTTTTCTCTTCCTCCTCACCTCCATCATCTCACAATATACTGGTAGGTGAAGGCGGGTAAAATCTGTCAAACTAGACCAAAACTCACTTCCTGTCCTGTCCTTCTCACATTCCTACTTCATAACGCAATATTTTAACTCAACGGCAAATTAAAGTAAATTCGCACTCATTCCCAACATACACTTTTCGTCAGTTTCTCTCCACTTCCCATGAGTAAGCGGGAAACAGGTACATAAGTAAGAACGCAAGAATATAAAGGAAACTGCATGAAGCAATCAGACCCACACGTGCACGGCAGACTCTGAATGAAGTATACCTACCTATTTCCACTTGTCATCCCCATCCATATATCTGCCCAATCTTTTGAGGCTCCATGGTGACTCATCACTAACAACTTGATTTACACTTGCCCCTATATACAGCAATGACGCGCGCCATATCAGAGGGAGGGAGGTTTCAAGACATTTATCCCTTTCTTTTGGCAAGCTCTCACGGACCTACACGGGGACTGGCAACTAAGTGGGCATATATTTTTTTTACTCTCTCTTGTCCTTGGCCACTTTTCCTCCATGCGTAAAAAAGAAGGCGTCCCTCCGTCAGTAGTGGGTGGGACTCGCCACCCTGAAGAGGCAAGGATAAGGCCTGAAATGCTCACCTTTTGTAGTCCGCGCTTCCGGGTTCTTGTTAAGGTATTTTCTTTCCTGCATGAGATTAAGAAATTTCTTTGTACTTTTCATGACTGAATGAGAGAAAAAAAAGTTCCTTCCATAAACGAAGAAAGAAAAGCTAAAGAAAATCAACCAATTCCTTAGCAAAAAATGTATAAAAACGAACACACGTACTCTCCTCGCCAAGCAAATGATAGAGGCGTGCGAGAGTGTGCTTAGAAAGGGAGGGAAAGATCACACAGGATATTAAAAAAAACGGCGAGGGAAAACACGTGCGCTTATAAACCCCTAATTGAACCGTTGCATGTGAACCGCGTCGCAAGCTTACGATCGTCATAAACCATTTTGAAGCCCCGTCTGCCCGCTTTTAAGCCGCCTCCTAACTCAGCGCGAAGAGGGGAGAGGGAAGCGAAGGGAGTGGCTGCGTGGGGAGAGTAGAGAGTAGGAGGGAGAGGGGAGAAGGGAGAGAGAGAAAAGAGGGGGGGACGATGGAGGATAGGTTTGGTTATTGGGAGAGGAGAAAGGGAGGGAGAGTGAAAATAAGGGAATTGCTGAGATAAGATGATAGGAGGGAGGGAGAAAGGGACAAGTTATAGCGAGAGAGGGAAAAGAAGGGCATGAAAGGTGACGGGAGGAAGGAAAAGACTGTATGGAGAAAGGAAAAGGAAGGTAGAAGAGAAAAAGAGAGATTGTATGATGGGAAGAAAAGTGAGGCAAGGAAAGGGAGAACAATTTCTGGAAAGAGATAGATGGAGAGAGAAAGCCAATAGAGAGATGAATGGAAAGGAAAAGAGACGCGTAGATGAAGGAAGGGAATGGGAGAGGAAAGAAATGGAAGTGAAAAAATAGGAAGGAATGGAAAAAAAAGAGAAAATGGAAATGGAGGGAAGGTGAAAAAAATGGAAAAGGAATTTGTAGTTACAAGGAGGGAAAGAAAAGGAAGATAGGGACACGAGAGAAAAGGAAGGGAAAGAAATTCGTACTTGGAGGAAGGAAAGGAAAAGGGGGGAAATGTAAGGTAAAGGAAGGCAAATGGTGGTGGGAGAGAAATTCGATTGGGTTTTGGTTTTTGTGAATTTGAATCCCCTGACAGTGAGTGTATGTGTCGGTCATATATACGCGGGGTGGCGGTGTGTGTGTGTGTGTGTGTGTGTGTGTGTGTGTGCGTGTGTGTGACGCTCTTTACGCAGATTCGCCTTTATTCTGGATTCAGTTTACGATATTTCCTCGTCTTGTTGTGGTGTGTGTGCGTGTTTCGAGTTACGCAGTTTCTGATTTTGGAATGGAGTTTACGATGTTGCAATATTTTCAGTTTTGTCCTTTTTTTCTTTTTGTTCTTTTCGTTTTGATGCTTGCTTGATTTCTTTTTTCCTATATATTTTTGTTTTGTTTTGTCTTTTTCTTCTTTTGTATGTATCTTATGTGAGTTATCATGAATATTATGACATTTTTCTATGTGTATGATCATTTTTCATACCCCAAGTGTTATTGTTTTATTTATCTTTGAGTGTTTTCGTTTTCGTTTTACGCGAGTTTTAACGGTTCCGTTTATATATATATTCTAAGTTTCTGTGTCTTTTTTCCCTTGTTTGTGATGTTATAAAAAGTTTGGCGCAGTTAAGTGTCGCGCGGGAGTTCACTTCATTCAGTTTTCAGTGGTGTGGCATTAGTTTCCATTTGTTTCCTGCGTTTTGTTGCTTTACTTGTGCATCAATACCTGTCTGACCTTCTGGGAATGATGTGCGACAGAGTAGATTTGAAGATTGAGGTCTCGTTTTGTTTTCCATTTTCTTTTTTTTCAGTATATGATGTTATGAATCCTGAAAATGTGAGGATTGTTTTGTGATAGGATCTAGGTTTAATGGGTTGGTGTTTTTTTTTACTTCGTTTTCTTTTCAATTTTTTTCAGTATACGATGTTTTGAATCCTGAATATCTGAAGATTGTTTTGTGATACTGTCTAGTTTAGTGGGTCGGGTTTTTCGATTTTGGTTCTTCCTTTTATGTGGCTGTGTTCTCTGATGTTGATGTTATTTTATAGTCTAGCTTCTTTTTTATTGCCTTACTTTTTTACCCCTCAAAGAATATGATTTTTTTTTACGATATATCGCTTCTCTTTTCTTTGTTTTTGTAGTCTGGATTATTCTTGCGATCTAGATTTTGTGGCATAGATTCATTTTGTGGATTTCGATTCTCTCTGATCTGTGTTGGATCTGGTTTCTGTGCTGTGGTGTGGTTCTCTTGAGTCGCGATTCTATCATCACCTGGTTTTGGTCTTGTCTCTGGTTTGTGGCCGATATTCTGGTAAGATTATGGTTCCTTTATAGTCTGTGTTCTGGTCTGTGGTGTTGATTGTGTCTGTGTTGCAGTGTTGTGTCTCTGTTGCAGCTTCTGAACCATCACTGTGAAACCAATTTAGATCCTGGAGAGTAATTGATCTGCTTCAGCCCAGCGCGACTCGAGCGCTTAAGAAACAAACACAATTTCCTTTTATATATTTTTCTTCCCTCCCTTCCATTTCATCTCCTCTCCCTTTTCTTTCCCTTCCCGTCCCTTCCTTTC
This sequence comes from Callinectes sapidus, assembly GCA_020233015.1. Lineage (NCBI taxonomy): Eukaryota > Metazoa > Arthropoda > Malacostraca > Decapoda > Portunidae > Callinectes > Callinectes sapidus. The sequence continues at coordinate 5,092,762 of CM035193.1, forward strand.
TCCTTGCTTTTTAATTAAATTTTTGCAACCTAATTTCTTTTCTCATTCTCGGGTGAACAATGTTGGCAGCGTGTAAGGCGCGATTAGAATTGCCTGTGAGAAATATTTGACCTCGGAATGTTAAAACTTCTTCACTTTGTCCTTACTTGTTCTTACCGTTCTGATCAAACTAACCCTGCATGTTTTCTCTTTGTTATAGAAACGTAGCTTTGTTTACATTATTATCATTATTGTTATCTTAGGTAATAGTAGTAGTAGTAGTAGTAGTAGTAGTAGTAGTAGTAGTAGTAGTAGTAGTAGTAGTAGTAGTAGTAGTGATATCATTATTATTATCCTCATCCTTTTTATCATTATTATTATAGAGAAGGTGGCTGACATCGAACATAAACTTTAAGTGTTTTTAGACAGAGCAGCGCCCAGGTGTTTGGCAGAGTAGATGGTGGTGGTGGTGGTGGTGGTGATAACACTGACTGATGATTGTGGGCGGGACTAAAATTAAAACCTCAGAAGTGGATGTTGTGAAGAGAGTGGTGCAAAATTCTTATCTCCAAACCATTAGTACGAGGATAGTAATAGTAGTGAGTGTGGGGTTTATGATCGTGGGAACATCTTGGTGGTAGAGGTGGTGGTGGTGGTGTACAATGTTTCGTTCCTATTTGCTGTTGGAGTGGCAATAAATATCACTAAATAAAAAAATGACGTTTTAAGAAGAAATTTTCTGTGGTAGGTAGATGTGGTGTTTTAGATTAATCCCTTCAGGACTGGGACACATTTTTACCATAAGTTTTGAATGTGATTATACTATTCTATTAACATTAGAAAAGGTTTATGGAGGTCTGAAGATTAAAAGCCAGAGTGTGTATTAGTTTAATCCCCACTTGGGTTTCTGAAGCTATATAAAATCGCCAAATAAAACGCAGAATAAATATGAAAACACGTCCTAGTAGTGAAGGGGTTTATTTCTTTTTGTACATATTAGTGGTAGTAGTACAAAATTAAGTCCTATTATGAATTATTGCCATAATAGTGGTAGGTGTTACTGAAAAAGAGTAGGACATGCTGTGGTAGAGTTTGGCAAGAGATTTTCAGTGTTAAAGTGGATGGTGTGTCTAGGATTATGTTATGAGGTGATGTGAACGAGTGTAGAACATGTAGTGGGTTTTGGTAGGACATTCCCATTGGTAGGTGCGGTGGAGGTGGTGTTATAGGCCTGTGGAGGTGATGGAAGTGGTGGGGAGAGGGAGGAAGGGAAGAGAGGGAAGAGAGGTACTAGGAAGGTCATTCTACTGATCTCACTCCCATATATTTCAGCCTCAATTTCCTTTCCCCTCTCCCTTCCTCTCTGTTTTCTCCCCCTTACTGCTGTCTTCATTTTCTTCCTTGTATGACTCTGTTTATGCTCAAATTGTCTCACTTCTATGTTTCCCTCACGTACCTAACCTCTACTCAACCAGTCAGTCATTTAACCAGTCTGTTGCTTTACCTTATTCCTTCTCGTTATCCAAAAGGTAATATTATTTTCACAGTTTCCTAAGTTTTCCTTCTCTTGTCTTTTGTCGCATAGTTTTTCGTACTTAATCACTTCAAATCAACTTTTTCTTCTCAGTTTCCAAATAACTTCCAATACCTTGTTCTTGATATTTTAGTGTATCTATTATCCTCTCTCTATCTCTTTTCTTTTCGCTTCTACGATTTTTCTTGATATACATATATTCTCTCTTTCCTGTCGTTTATTCAGATACCCTATAATTTGTATTACTATCAATCGTTTACTTACTTTCCTGCCATCACTTCCTCCAATCATAGTGACCCTCTTCAATACCCTTTCCTCTTCCTCTGTCACGACGCAGAGGCAGAGAAAACGGGTGTGTTTGGGTCAGTGGAGCAGCAGCGAACTCCCTGTTGCTTCTGGCAGGTCTAGCACGCCAACCTGAAGGACTGCTGCTGATGGGAGGGAGATGATGATGCTCTCTCTCTCTCTCTCTCTCTCTCTCTCTCTCTCTCTCTCTCTCTCTCTCTCTCTCTCTCTCTCTCTCTCTCTCTCTGTGCCTTCCTCTCTCTGATGTGTCTTCTTCACCCATCCGTTCATTCATCCATCGTTCCTTCACTTCTCATTTTCCCTTCTTCCACCTCAGTGTGATTGGAAGGAAGAGGCTGGAAAGAGAGAGAGAGAGAGAGAGAGAGAGAGAGAGAGAGAGAGAGAGAGAGAGAGAGAGATGGGTGAAGGTAAAGGAGGAGGAGGAGGAGGAGGGCCCCGATGGATCATTTACAGACCCTCGACATCTCCCCTTCCCCTCCTACCCCTCCTTTCCCTCACCGTCCCTTTGTTGTGCTCACAATCACCAGCCGAGAGGTGCAGCGACTTGGGAGGGCAGCTGCTACTTGTTTGGCCGCTGGGGCAAGTGGCGCTAGACGAGGAGTAGGAGGAGGGAGTGGCAACGAAAAGGAGGCCAGAGAGAGAGAGAGAGAGAGAGAGAGAGAGAGAGAGAGAGAGAGAGAGAGAGAGAGAGAGAGAGAATTCATGTTTATTTAATATTTTGGTACTTTATGAATATGCTAACCATTCACCAAACATTTCGCTCGATTATGGATACGAGCACAACAGACTCTTATCAGCTCACCGTATCAGCGTACAGTACATAAGCACAAAGACTCGGCACATACAGGAAATTCACTTTATGTTTCCCCATTTTCTAACTGTAGCACTTGCAGGTCGTGTGTAAACAGCCGCAGCCGCAGCCTCAGCCTCAGCCTCAGCCGCAGCCGCACATAAACACTGGTACTGACACACTAATTCCCCCAAAAGATATAGCATGTGTTCCGCGCCACTCGCCCCTGTAGTATTTTATTTTACACACAGTTGCAAGAGAAGGCGTTGGGTTAGCAAGTACAGAGACACTCTTTATAGCTTTGGCCTTTTTTTTATGTTCTTGGTCCAAAGAGGTGAAAAACAGTTCTAAAGGTACTTTTTTGCCTGTTATGAAATGATACAGATCACTGGCAGCCAATTACAGACTGATTAACTTAACGTCATTTGTATGAAGTCAAAGGAAACAATAATTAGAAACAAAGCAGTTAAGTACTTAGACGGAAATGAAACTTACAAAGATTTTGTGCACAACTTCAGAATAAACGTTTCTGCCTTGCAACTTTGCTAAACTTTTGCTGAAGTATATGATTGATACCGCGACATAAAAACCATCAATATTAATCATGTAGATTTCCAGAAGGCATTTGACCTTTCTTCTCCGCTCATACAGTAAATACCCATAAATGGTTGGAGGACTGAGTTGTAATAAATGGAAAGGAGTCTCACTGACATAATATCAATAGTGGCGTTCCTCAAGGTTTAGCGTTGAGACCAGCACCTTTATAATATATCTAAACAAAATTTACGAAGGAATTAACTGCAAAAACCTATAAATTCGCTGGTGACACTAAAATAAAAGATAGAATAAGGGCAACGTTACCGAGGTAGGAACTACACCATGATCTCAACGTATAAATGAGGAAGTAGGAAATGAAGCGCAATAGAGGGAAGTGTACAGTTCTTCATATAGAGGATAACAACGAAAAGTACAACGGGTCATAATTGTCTATCTTGTGAGTCGGAAGTAGTTTTCAGGTAGCAAGGATTTAAAGATATGTTGTTGTTTGGTCACCCTTTGCAATCCTTCGTAATCCACTTTTTTTGTTATCCTTACATATTTTCCCTTTCCTTTCTTTCTTTTTTTCATTCTCCTGTTAATTATCATCGTTTTTCTACCTATCTCTTATTTTCCCTCTCTTTCTTCTTCTTAACCCTTCTTCGTTACTCGTCTCATTTTTTTTCTTTTCCTCCTCCTCCTCCTCCACTTCTTCTTCTTCTTCTTCTTCTTCTTCTTCTTCTTCTTCTTCTTCTATTCTTCTTCATCATCTTCTTCTTCTTCTTCTTCTTCTTCTTCTTCTTCTTCTTCTTCTTCTTCTTCTTCTTCTTCTTCTTCTTCTTCGTTTTCTTCTTCTTCTTCGTTTTCTTCTTCTTCGTCTCCTTCTTCTTCTTCGTCTTCTTCTTCTTCTTCTTCTTCTTCTTCTTCTTCTTCTTCTTCTTCTTCTTCTTCTTCTTCTTCTTCTTCTTCTTCTTCTTCTTCTTCTTCCTGCTGCTGCTCCTCCTCCTCCTCCTCCTCCTCCTCGTCCTCCTCCTCTATTAGCTAAGTAACCTCATAACATCTGGTATCCAACGACATCCCTGACTCTCGCTTCTCGGCATCCCTGATAATTACCTTGCACAGCCCCAACTACCCCGAGAGATGGTAATTAATTGGGTGATTAGTGTGCGATAATTAGATGAACGATTCACCCCGATGGATGAGGCTGCCGGAGGTCTGGAGTTTTACGATCCTTGCCAAGTCGATTCCAGTGATCTGTGCAGTAACTTGGGGCTTATCGTGGAGTGTGTTGACAGAGGCGATGGCAAATGTGAGATCAGCAGAGTGAATGGAAATTGAAGGCTGGCGGCGGCGGCGGCGGCGGCGGTGGTGCAAGGGTCGGTCATGCATTGGTGGCGGCGGTGCGGGCGGCGGTCATGCTCTATCAGGAGAAGCATGAGGGGAAAGAGGAAAGGGCGCAACGAGAGCATTTCAGGTGCGATGTCTGAACCTAACGGCGTCTAAGGATAGTGAGGCGGTTGCTCGCTCGGCCCTGCAGGAGACGGAAAATAAAGGTGTAATGGCTCTCGTAGGAAATATTCATCCCCTAAAGCCACGTCATCTTGTCTGCAGAGGAGAAACTCCGGAAGGGTCGTAGCCTGAGGGCGGCTCCGTCAGACCAGCCTCCCTCCGCCTGGGGGATGGGGGATGTGGTGGGGGAGAGGAAAATTTTTAAGAATACATCACTGTCTTCAGAGGGTGACAGCTAGACATGTAGCTTACCCCGCCAGTGTATACCAGGGAAGGGAGAGCTGCCGCGAGCATTGACACGAATAACAAGAGGGCAGCCAGACACTCGCCCTCCACTCCCACCTCCCAACACTGCGAGGTGGAAGGAGAGGGAGGCGGCCATCCAGTGGGTCGTTATATGCTGCAGCGATATTATTTCCCCCTCCCGGAAGGGATGCTTTTAATGGCGCCGAAATGGAACACAAGGTCGCATCTAGGCATTGTTTGGAAAGAGAGAGGGACGAGACGCTTCCAGGAGTGCCGGCTATGGGGATCTGGTCGCTGGTGTCGGCTTGCTCGGTGCCATTGTCGTCAAGAGGTTGAAGGTGTAACGTGGAGGGCGACTTTTGAGAGACGTGGCGAGGCTGTAATAGAACACAACATCACATATGAACTGTATTTGGGAACAGTAACGCCTACGGGAGGCCCAGCTAATGAAACAGTTACTGAGCATAGTGACGCGTTCTCAAAAAGTGTAGAGTGGAAGGCGACTTTTGAGGGGCGACGTGGGGCTGTAATAGCGTGCTTAGTCACATATGAGTTTTATTTCGGGACAGTTGGGGGAGACTATTCCACCAACACCAACGAAGGAATCAGAAACCAGGATAGCCTACCATTATGTAGAAAGAAAGAAAAAAGTGTGGAGAGTGATTTTTGAAAGGCGACGCGAGGATGTAATATAGTACAAGGTCACATATGAGCTTCACTGGTGACAGAGGAAAGAGACATTTCTAGGAGCACCAGCTGAAGCAATCGAGAACCAAGTCTGCGTAGCTTGTCAAAAAGTACAAGTCGACTTTTGAGGCACGACGTGAGGCTGGAATGAAACACGAGGCAGCATCTGACCTCCTTAGAGGAACTGCACGCCTCCAGGAGCAGCGGCTATGGAAATCGTGTGGTGGGTTTGCTTTGCGTCGTTGTCGTCAAAAGGTTGAGTGTGGAGGGCGGCTTTTGAGGGGCCACGCCAGGCTCTAAGGAGACGCGGTGGCGGGGAGAGAGATGCCTCGCCAAGATAAGTCGTGACCTGCCGGCCTGACATCACCACCACCACCACCACCACCACCACTACCACTACCAGCAGGCAGGAAATAAGAACCATCTCGCCTCAGTCCCGCCTTCTTTACTCTGGCTCGCCCCGCCTCGCCTCACACAGCTTTCAATCAGTCCTGTGGTCCATTGTGGTACTTCATTTTAGAGGCTTTCTTGTTTGTTGTTAGTTTTTTTCTCAGATGATTGGATTTGTGTTATGTTGTATTTTTATTGATATTGTGCTTTCTTTTTTATTACAAGATTTTCTCTCTCTCTCTCTCTCTCTCTCTCCTCAGTTCCCCCCCCTCTTCTCTCTCTCTCTCTCTCTCTCTCTCTCTCTCTCTCTCTCTCTCTCTCTCTCTCTCTCTCTCTCTCTCTCTCTCTCTCTCTCTCTCTCCACCTTCACCACCACTACAACTACCACCTTTACTAAAACAACAACAACAACAACAACTACTACTACTACTACTACTACTACTACTACTACTACTACTACTACTACTACTACTACTACTACTACTACTACCCAAAAAAAACTCAGGTAGATAGGCAAATACGTAGTCAATGAGGTAGATAGACAGGCAAAAGGGGAGGGAAGTACGTACACACAAGTAGTTGGGCATACATATCTGGAAACTTTCAAGCCGCCTTTCGCCGAAGTGCTGCGAAAACTTGAACGAAGGCTAACTTGAGCTTTGTTAAGTTATAAGTTTGTGTAATCGTAAACCTCAAACTCCTCCCTGGAAAATAAAACGATGCATAGGATAAACGAGAAGATATTGGGAGAGAGAGAGAGAGAGAGAGAGAGAGAGAGAGAGAGAGAGAGAGAGAGAGAGAGAGAGAGAATAGGAAAAAAAAAGTACATACATAACATTTTCAACTAAGGATATATATTTTCCTATTATTTTAGGACAATTTACGAAGCCTTTAGAGAAATTTCTTGTGCTCGTTAGGGATATGGGACGCGAGGTAAAGAAATTTGGAGTAACAGTCATCATCAGCATCAGAATATGCAAGTGTATTAGCAAATTGCATCATTAAACTGCACAAGTGATAGGAGGATGAGTGAAAGGCGACCACACACACACACACACACACACACACACACACACACACACACACACACACACACACACACACACACACACAAGTTAATTTTTTTCAGCTATGACCTTGGTGTATTGACTTTGCCTCTGGGCCTGGTACAATATCCACTCTACAACTGCCACTATGTAATTCTATCTTCTCCCTCTGTGCGACTTTTCTTCCTTTTCTCCTTTGTAACTACGAATTGAGAAGAAAACGAAAGGATGTAGATTAGCTATATCGAAGTTTTCTGGGTATAGAGAGAGCATATGATAGGATAGATACAAGAATACTAGCTAGAATATTGAAGAAAAGGTTAGATTGAGTGTCAGGATAACGTGAAAAGTACCTGTAAATGCAAAAAACAGTAGCTAGATACAGAAATAGAAGGAAGTTAGAGAGTTAGAGAGGAGTTAGGCAGAAGTATATACTGTCACCAACACTTTTAGTCTACATAGAAAGAAATTAACAGCTAGAATGGAAAGAATGAATGCTGTAGATAGATACTGGAGAGACTGGAGTGATATTTAGCTATGAAGAAAGCAAAATGATTAAAATAGACTAGTTAGATGATGAACAGAACGCTTAATGGGATAAGAAAGGTGAATACATCGAGATAAGATAGACAAAATGAAAAGAAATGAAAACAACGAATGAAATCCCTGAAAACACCACCTATTAGATACACAAATTAACAATATAACACATGACCACTTATCTACATGTCTTTTTTCTTATAGTTTTATCTTATTGAGGAAGAATACTAAGATTAAGAGCATCACCGCCACCATCAGCATCATCAGCCATCATGGAGGCGGAAGGGATGGCTGACGTGGAAAAACTTAACCTTTTCTTCCCTGGCGAGGTGGTGCAGGCCATTCAGGAGGTGAGAGTGAGAGGGGTGGGAGAGCAGAGGTGTGGGCGTGTCCTGGGAGAGGGAGAGGGAGAGGGGATGTGTCAGTGTGGAGATAAATGAGATTCTTTCCACCGTGTTTTTACAAGTGTCACTTCTGTGTTTTGGTTTAGTTAGATGACACAGCATCCCCCCACAGCATTTATACGCCCTTTACAGCATTGATACAGCCTTCACAGCACTGATACACCCTTCACAGCACTTATACAACCTTTACAGTACTAATAATAGCCACATACAGCACTAATACACCTCTAAAACCCAACAATCACCATTTCCCGGCGATAAGTGAGGTTAAGCAGCGAAGTCTCTGGTTAGAACCTGGATGGGTGACCGCCTAATACTGAACCTTAAGAAACATTAATATACACTACCACAGCCACCACAGCATTACCATAGACACCACAGCATTACCATAGACACCACAGCATTACCACAGCCACCACAGCATTACCACAGACACCACAGCATCACCACAGACACCACAGCGCCACCACGCCCCTCCAAAACCCATGAATATCGTTTATTCCAGACAACCCTTTCCTCCTCCTACCCTTCATTTACTAACCTAACCTAATCTAACCTAACTTAACCTAACCTAACCTCACCCACCCCAGATACTGCCCAGCGACGACCCCTTTGATGCTGCGGACTTTGATGCAGTGGGGTACATCAACCTGCGTTTCCCGGCTGAGCAGAGTCTTCACCATATTGACGATGTGCTGGAGGAGATGAGGTTGAGAGCCACAGCGACTGACGGACAGATTAGGGATGTGGTTCGCAGTCTTGCCAGCGCTGACCAGGTGTGTGTGTGTGTGTGTGTGTGTGTGTGTGTGTGTTTTGGGGGGTTATTTGTGTGTGTGTGTGTTTTGGGGGGATTTATTTGTGTGTGTGTGTTTTTTGGGGGGGATTTGTGTCTGTGTGTGTTTTTTTTCTTTTTGTGTGTGTGTGTGTGTGTTAAATGCGTGTTGAGTTTATTTGAGGTTTTTTGACGTTTTAATTTGTTTTATTTTTGTTATATTTGGGTGTAAATAATGATTACTCTTTCTCTCTCTCTCTCTTTCATGTTTTTTTTTATTTGACTTTTTTCCTCTTTTAATCATTTTTCCTCCTCCTCCTGCTCCTCCTCCTCCTTCTACAGGATGGGCGCACCTCACTTCTGCATGCTCAAGAGGCGATAGCTGAACTTTTTGCCAGATTTCAGGACATTAAGGTACGTACTGGACCTTTATGTGTGTGTGTGTGTGTGTGTGTGTGTGTGTGTGTGTGTGTGTGTGTGTGTGTGTGCGTGTGTTCAGTGATAGATTAAGGGTTGGAATAATATTAGCTTCTTCATTTCTTTTTTCATATGCATAGTTGCTGTTTGTCTATATATCTATCTCATACCTAACCTAACTATCTCTCTCTCTCTCTCTCTCTCTCTCTCTCTCTCTCTCTCTCTCTCTCTCTCGCAGTTTTCCCCGACAAAGGAGATTGTATGCAAGTAAGTCTGTAGCTGTTTTGTGTGTCATTCTAGCAATCTATCAGTTTGCCAATCCACTCATCCATACAACTCTCCCCTCTCTCCCTCCCCTCTCTCTCCCCTCTCCCTGCCTCTCTCCTCTCTCCCCCCATCGATTTATATGCAAATAGACACTCGTGTATTGGAGAGTGAACGTGAGAAAGGAAGGAGAAAGGAAGAATAGAGAAAATGAAGGAAGGAATAAGGGATGGATGTAAATAAAAGTTGTCTGTTCTGAATGAAGGAATGAATAAAGGGAGGAAAAGAGGAAGAAGTTAAAATCAAGGAATAAAGGAAGGAAGGAAGGAAGGAAGGAAGAAAATTTTAACAGAGTATGCATTAAAGATGAGAGGAGAAAAAGGAGGATAGAAGAATGAAATAAAGGTGAAGGAAAGAAGATGGGAAGAAGGAAAGATAAAAGAAGGATAAAAATGAAGAGAAGAAAGAGGAAAGGAAAAAGAAGGAAATGGAGGACTGGGATGCATTTTTCCTTACATGATTGCCAAACAGAGAGAGAGAGAGAGAGAGAGAGAGAGAGAGAGAGAGAAGGAAGATGTATTTATATCATCTTTTGGTTACGTAAAAATGGAAAAAAAGAAATATAAAACCTTAATTAACTTTTACAATTATTTTTAGGGCAACAAAGATTATGTAAATGTGTTTCAGCTCTTTCTTCTTTTTATTTTTTAAGGGGAACTTTTTTTTATATATACACAAGGCATGTTTTCACCTTAGAATAATACGTAATGCTGAAGGTAGCAATATTTTCGAAATTGTTTAAAAAATATCTTATTTTTGGATGCTTCCTCGTAAAAATTCTAATTTAAGGCCCGACAGCCAGAGATTTTTTTTATATGAACAGGAAAGTGTTTTGTAATAAAGTAGTAGTAGTAGTAGTAGTAGTAGTAGTAGTAGTAGTAGTAGTAGTAGTAGTAGTAGTAGTAGTAGTAGTAGTAGAAACAGCAGCAGCAGCAGCAGCAGCAACATACACAGTGGGAAAAGAATAAGAAGACAGTAATAGTAGTATCAATAGTTATGAATGTTATAATCAATTTCTAACACACAAAACAACACACACACAACTAAAGAAAAAAACACAAAGAAACACTCAATAACACAAACACATTCACCACCACTAGACAACAACCAAACACTTCAACCAGTCAACCATACCACCACGCACTTCACAAACCTAAACCCACAACACCACACAAACCACAAATAAAAACACACTCAAAATTAACCCCAAAAACCACCAATAAAACACACCCAATACACACTACACCTTCCTGTGCGTAAAAACACAAACAGACCACTAACCACAAATAAAACACACTCATAATTAACCCCAAAACCACAAATAAAACACACTCAAAATTAACCAAAAACCATCAATAAAACACACCCAATACACACTACACCTTCCTGTGCGTAAAATCACAAACAAATCACTAACCACAAATAAAACACACTCAAAATTACCCCAAAAACCACCAATAAAACACACCCAACACACTACACCTTCCCTTACGTAGCACAATCGAAGCCAAACACCCAAAGCAGCAAAGTATGATTGTAGGACAGAAAGTAACAGGAAAAAAAGTAACATGTAAAAAAGTAACGGAAAAAAAAAAAAACAGAGAAACAAAGTAACCTAACCTAACCTAACCGTCACTTTTTTTCCTGATACTTTCTTTCCGAGGACCGCAAAGTATAGCACCACGATATACCATCAAAAGCACACCACTTCCCACCTCCCTTGCATTACTGAATTGAAAGAAACACAAGACCAACTCAGATACCAATTAGAGGGGAAGTCCTTGGTGTGTTACTAAAACGCTCATCCCTCGGGAGATTGTAATTACACGTTGCCATCACAATAATAGCATTTTAATTCGCCTTCAGGTATTACAGACATTAATGCGATGATGGGACTTAATTCGCTAACAGGTAAAGGTGCAGTTATATGAGCAATTGGTTGGTTGGTCGGTCTTCACGCTAATATGCTACGCTGGTGTTTCTCTCTTTTTTTTCTCTCTCTCTCTTTTTTTTTTAAGCTTTTTGGTTCTTTTGTTGTTCTGATGTTTGTTTTTTTTATTTTTTTTTTATTTTTGTTCCTATTTTTTTCTTCCTTTTTTTTTTACTTATCATTCATTTTGTTGTTCTTATGTTTGTTGGAATTGTTGTTTCTTCTTGTTCCTGTTTTTTCTTCTTTCTTTCCTTTTTTTTTTTTTTACTTTTCGTTTTCCTTTTGTTGTTCTTATATTTGTTTTTATTGTTGTTTCTCTTCGTTCCCGTTTTTTTTTTTTTTTTTCTTCTTTCTTTCTTTTTTTACTTCTTATTCTTTTTTTAGTTTTTTTTCTGTTTGATTTTATTCTGTTTCTTCTTCTTTCTTTTTTTTCTTTCTTTTATGATTAATATTAGTTGTGGTTTTTACTGTTGTTGTTATTGTTATTATTGTTCTAGTTATTGGTCGTTAAGTCTATGGATAGGTAATGAATCTCTCTCTCTCTCTCTCTCTCTCTCTCTCTCTCTCTCTCTCTCTCTCTCTCTCTCTCTCTCTCTCTCTCTCTCTCTCTCTCTCTCTTCTTATTTCCCTTCCAATTTCTTGTGTTCGTTGTCTCGCCTTTTCTTCTCTTTCTCTTTTTTTCTTGTTCTCCACTTTCTTGTCTGCATTCTCTTGTTATCTTTAACTTTTTTTTTTCTTTCTCTCTCTCTTCTTTCTTCTTGTCCTTGCTCTCACTTTTCTCTGCTTCTGTCTAACTTTAATTCCTCAATTTTTCTTTCCTTTCTCGCTCCTTCCTCTCTTTCTAGTCCTTGTTCCTTTTTCTCTCTTTTGTCTCTTGTTTTCTTTCACACTTTTCATGTTTGTTTTCATCTCTTTTCTTTTCTTCATTTCCTTTTTTTATACCTATTTTTTATACTTATTTATTGTTTTCTTTGTGCATGTCTTTCTATTCATTCTTTTCTTTTTTTGTAGTTATTCTTCTTTCACACTTTTTTCATGTTTCCTCTTTTCATATCTTCTCTTTTTCTTTTACTTTCTCATATATTTCTTTTCATGCTTATTTACTGTTTTCTTTGTTCAGGTCTCCCTATTTATCTTTTTTTACTTTTTCTTCGAGCTATTCCTTTTCTTGTTTTTTTCTCCTACTCTGTTCTACTTTTCAGTCTTTTTTTCTTTCATATTCTTGTCTTTCATTCCTTTTCTTTTACATTGTTTTCTTTTCCTTTGCCGTAATTTTGTCCCTCCTCTACTCTCTCTAATTCCTTTTCACTGTTCTCTCTTTTTTTACTGTCTTTCCTTCTTTTTTCCTCTTTCCTCTACCTACTTTTTTCTTTTCGTTTTCCTTTTGCCTTTTTTCTACTTCGTTCTTCTTTCTTAGTAAATTCTCTCTCTCTCTCTCTCTCTCTCTCTCTCTCTCTCT
>CM035193.1:5139896-5147396 GCA_020233015.1 Callinectes sapidus
AAGAAGAAGAAGAAGAAGAAGAAGAAGAAGAAGAAGAAGAAGAAGAAGAAGAAGAAGAAGAAGAAGAAGAAGAAGAAGAAAAGGGGAAGAAAGGAAAACACAAGAAAATGAAAGAAAATAGGAAAAGAGAAGAACAAAGAAAAACAGAGAAGGAGAGAAGGAAAAAAGAAGCAAATGAATAAGATGAAGATGAAGAAAAACAAGAAACGAAAACAAAAACAAAAAAACACCTCAACAAGCCAATTAAAACTTAACTAAACGTAAAAAAAACACGAATATCAAAGTAACAAAATAACAAAAGAATAAAATAAAAAAAAGTAAAAAAGAAAGAAGAAATATAACAAAAATAACAATAAAAAGGTTAGATGAAATTTTAGTATCGTTTCAAAACCGTACGTAATGGAATGATGAAAAGAAAGATTAAAAGATGAAAAAGAAGAAAACAATGAACAAGAAAATTGAACAAGAAAGGAAAAGAGACGAACAAAACAAACAAAAAAAAACAAGCAGATAATTAAGAACAAGATGAAAAAAGCAAAAAACAAAAACAAAAACGTCATAAAGCCAACCAAACCATAACTGAACAAAAACAAGACAAAAAAAACGACAACAAAAACATACTAACATAAAAATAACAAAACAACAAAAAATCAAGAAAACAAAACAAAAAAATAAAGAAATGATAAAGAAATAAAAAAAATAAATAGATAAAGAAAAGTGAATATATAAGCAATAACGAGAAAAGAGCAAGCAAGATTTCAGTTAAAGAGAAGAACAACCACAAAAGAAAAAAAAACAAGATCATTAAGAATAAGATGAAAAAAAAGACGTCAAGAACCCAACCAAACCATACCTGAACAAAAACAAGACAAAAAAACGACAACAAAAACACACTAACATAAAAATAACAAAACAAAAAATAAAAATAAATAAAAAAATAAAAAAATAAATAAATAGATAAAGAAAAGTAAATATATAAGCAATAACAAGAGAAAGAGTAAGCAAGATTTCAGCCCCATTGGAACCCCTGAAGCAATGGAATGATGACGGCGAAAAATTCCTCTTTCTCTTTCCCGGGAGCACTGCATGGAGGCGGCAATTAATAGCCAATAAAATCCCGGCCACCTAGTCTTAATTGAAAGTTTTTCCTTCAAGAGTAAAGGCTTAATATTGGCAATTAGCAAAACGGCATACCTCCTCTCCTCACCAATTCTGATTCCTAATTGCTGAAGGCTTTCTTTTTTTGTTTGTATATATTGAAGGTGAAAGAATCCATTTCCTTTGTTCGGTGCTAATGTTTCTCTTATTCCCTGATTGCTTGAATGATAAGTGTAGTGGTGGTGGTGGTGGTTGTTGTTGTTGAAATAAAAGGGTTTTGTATATGTTGTATATTTTTGTATATGTTGTATATTTTGTATATTTTTATATATTTTTTTTCTTTTTTGTTCTCTTTCTCGCTCTATCTATCTCTATTTATCTATCTTTATTTATTTATTTATTTATCTATCTTAATCTCGTTCTATCTGTATTTGTCTGTCTTTCTATTTTTATTCATATCTCTCTATCTATCCATCTATTTATCTATATGTCTGTCTATCTAGCTATCTGTCTATCTATCTATTCATCTATTTGCATCTATCTATCTTTATTCTCTCTCCCTCTCTCTCTCTCTCTCTCTCTCTCTCTCTCTCTCTCTCTCTCTCTCTCTCTCTCTCTCTCTCTCTCTCTCTCTCTCTCTCTTCCTTCAAGCAAATCCCCCCTATGGCTGTATAATCCTCTAATGTTATTCTGGAAGTGAGTTCGTTTCATGCAATTAACACTAAGCGCTCGCTGGCCGCAACCCTCTCGTCGGCAGCGGTAATGGAGACGTGCGAGGCAGCCAGACTGTCTTGCCGCTCTTAATGGGTGTCGGCAAGGCAGCTCTCTTAGGGGGGTGGATGCGCTTAGTCTGACGCCCACTGATCCTTTACATTTTGCTACGAGGCCTGTAATGTAACGTTAGAGAGAGAGAGAGAGAGAGAGAGAGAGAGAGAGAGAGAGAGAGAGAGAGAGAGAGAGAGAGAGAGAGAGAGAGAGAGAGAGAGAGAGAGAGAGAGAGAGACGCTGTATTGTATAACCCATATCAAATGTCGGTGATTAGGACATTAGGTGCCCTTGTATTAAAAAGAAGAAGAAAAACATCCTCTCTTTTTCCTACAAGCGCGCACACACACACACACACACACACACACACACACACACACACACACACACATACCCTGACCTTCCCTTACTAACTAGACGCTCTTTCCCTTTACATTGTGCCGGTGCTGGGGATGAAAGGCACACGGTAAGCAAACACTGCTATTCTTGTCTTCCCGGGTTGGCGACCTGTTGGGAACCGCACAAGGAGAAGGGAAGGCTGGGCGAGGAACGGAAGAGCCATTTAGGAGGGTGTTTAGATAGTGTTGCGGTGGAGTGAGTGGATGAGGGAGGTGGTAAGTGAGTGGATTTGGTGGACAAGATGTTTAATGGAGTATTTGAGCGTTGATGAGTTTGTTTGTGGAATACAGAGAGGGTAAGCAGAGACCAGGAGGAGAAGGCGATGAGTGTGTGGATGTTTGGCTTTGGCTTGTAGTGTGTGAGAGAGAGAGAGAAAGAGAGAGAGAGAGAGAGAGAGAGAGAGAGAGAGAGAGAGAGAGAGAGAGAGAGAGAGAGAGAGAGAGAGAGAGAGAGAGAGAGAGAGAGAGAGAGAGATAGAGAGATAGAGAGAGAGATAGAGAGAGAGAGAGAGAGAGAGAGAGAGAGAGAGAGAGAGAGAGAGAGAGAGAGAGAGAGAGAGAGAGAAGGATGGAATTTTAGACTAACTACGAACATACTGGAAAAAAAATAAACTTGTATAAATCCATGAAGTAAAAAAATAAATACGTGAATAAAAAGGTAAATGATACTGAAAAAAGACGAAAATTTACATACAAATCACGAAAGAATATTAGTTTCTCCCACCTGTGAGTACAAACACTTCGACAGACAGACAAACAGACAGACAGACAGACGGATAGACAGACAGACAGACAGACAGACAGACAGACAGACAAACAGAGATGGGTGAATGGGAGTCAGAGATAGGATATGCAGTGATGGGTAGCACGAATGAATTAATTAAGGGGAGTAAAGGGGAAGATAAAAGGAAACAGGTAGTAACATGAGCCATTTAAACTTCAGCTAACTATCGTAACTCACTGCCGAATTGGCCTTGTGAATTCATTATGTACTATTTGATCATGTGCTTTGTTGTTTCTATCTCGTTCTTCCTTGTTTTTGTATAGTTTTTGCTATTTTATATTTCAACGTTGTGCAATCGTAGTGTTTCTTTTTTGGAATATATTTTTTTTCTTCCTTTCCTTTTGTAATCTCTCTCTCTCTCTCTCTCTCTCTCTCTCTCTCTCTCTCTTCTCTCTCTCTCTCTCTCTCTCTCTCTCTCTCTCTCTCTCTCCTCCGCTTCCTCCTCTTCCTCCTGCCTCCTATCCACCCCCTCTCCTCTTCCTATCCCGTGTGTTGGTAATTGCTCTAACAGGATAAACCTTATTATCTTGTCCGATCGGGGCATTAAGAAGGCATTTCACAACCTCCCAGAAGACCGAAACGCCCTTGTGCTCACCGTGAAAAGCGCCCTTCATTGCCACCTCCCCGCTGCGCCTTTCTTGACACCGTGTTACGTTCGCCAGTTCCTCTTTTTCGGGGCCGTTCATCGCTCCTGTTTTTGTTTCTCTGTCGTCTGCCTGGGAACGTCTTCTCTCTGGTGTCAGGTTACGTGAAATGAACTTTTTTTTTACCTTGTATTTCTCAACACACCTTTTTTTTTACCCCCTGTGCTTTTTTTGTGTGTGAGTGTGTGATGTAATGCAAGATGGCGTGTCATTCTTTAATGGTTTACGTCTGTTCCGCGTCCTTTTAGGGAGGAGACAAGCTAGATTTACGTTAATTATTATCATAAAGCGTGAGGGCTCAAGGAGGGGAAGGTGTCGGGGGGTGGCAGCGGCTGATGGCATGAGGAGGATGCGGGGAGGGCGGGATGGCGCGGTAAATACTTCAACTTCGCGCGCCAGAGGAATAGTTGCGTGTAATGTAACCTGCTTGTCCCTTTCCCCGTCTCTTCCCTCACCCTCTCCCGTCCCTCTCCCCTACTCGCTCCTGGGCATGACGACGCTCAGGAATTACAGAGGGGAACGAGGTTATTTGACCTGACATTAATGGACTCGGCCGTTCCACCTCGGAGCTCGACCGCTGATGCCCAAGGGAAGGAGGAAGAGGAAGAACCAGTGATGGGGGGGGAGGGGGAAGGGGAACGTCAGGGAAGGGTAGGGCAGGGATACCGGGAGGAAGGAAGAAGAGGATCAGCGGAGTGGAAGGGTTATGAAGGAAGAGAGCAGACGGTCACCAGTTATGGAGAATGATGTGGAATGTTAATGAAGAGAAGACGGGGACGTTTAGCAAGGATGGCTGGTTGTCGCGTGATGTATGAGGTGCAAGGAGAGAGATGCAATCTGAAGGAAGGGAATGAAGATTGGTGAGAGAGAGAGAGAGAGAGAGAGAGAGAGAGAGAGAGAGAGAGAGAGAGAGAGAGAGAGAGAGAGAGAGAGAGAGAGAGAGAGAGAGAGAGAGAGAGAGAGAGAGAGCGCGCGCGAGAGGATCGAGAGGCGCTAGGGAGGCGGCGGCGGGCTGGGGTGAGAGCGAGAGAGAGAGAGAGAGAGAGAGAGAGAGAGAGAGAGAGGGAGAGAGAGAGAGAGAGAGAGAGAGAGAGAGAAATGAAATGAGAAAGAGAGAATACAAAAAGAAAGAGCAAAATGACAAAGAGCAAGAGGGTGATAGTTAAGAAGAGAATGACGGAAAAGGTGACAGTGAAATGGAATGAAAGTCTGCAGTGAGATAGAACAGGAAAACGAGAACAATGGACGAATAAGAATGACAATTGCGAAGAAAGAGGATGACTGGTAGAAAGAGAATGAGGAGAAAATGGAAGAATGAGATGGAACTGGAGGAAATGGAGAGATGAGGAGAAATGAAAGGCAGCAATGAGGTGGAACAAGAAGAAGAGGACAAGGAACGTAGTCATTCATAAAAACAAATAGAAAGAGACTGAGGAGGAAGCAGCCACTGGAGGAGATAAAACAAGAGCCGCGCTGCCTCCCAGGATGACCTGCAGCTCTTCCTCAGCGGCAGGGAGGGAGGCTGCAGACTGCAGGACAGACCCCGCTGCCGCTCGTGTAAAGGATCCTGTTGCGACCGATACTTTGCGCTGAATTGACAGTACGACGATCATGAGAGAGACAGATGTTTCCTCCAACCCATTGTCAATGTTCTTATTCTGAGGTGTTAGATTTTTCAGTGTTGAGTTGGTTTTTGTTTTATGTTGAAGTTATTTTTTTTAAGTTGAGTATTTCCCTTGCATGTTGGGCCGAATTTTCTTGTGGCTTTATTAAGTTGATTATTCAGACAATCAATTATTCAATGACTTGGTCATTTGCATCTAAGCGTACGAAACAGTTTGGTTTGAGATACTGTAGCTTCTAACAAACGCAATGCTTATCTTCCTTGTATGTGTGGAATCTTATTACTCATAAGGAAAATACAAAGCGCACTTAACTGAGAGTGATATATGAGAGACTTTTATCTCTGTTTTCACCCCTGTCTCAGTATTTTCTTACTTCATATGCGTAGTACAAAATTCTTTTTTAGCTTATGCCGTAGAGAAAACATCAAAGAAACATCAGTCACTCTTATATCGTAACCCATTTCCATTCCCTTGCCTTCCATTTACTCGTATTTGCACAACCACATTCCCCTCCGAGCGGCTCGCGATAAATGCGTCACTGGCGGGAGACGTAAACTTGCTGCTTTGCCTCCGTCATGTTTGGTCTTAGTGTTGATCGAGGAGTCGCTTTCCTGTGGTGGATGATTTATGGCGTATTGACTCGACTCCTACTCGCTCTTATGGGACTGAATGGTTACGCGGTTAGGATTCGAAGTGTGTTGCTGTGGCGCTGCGAGGTGGTCTTATCTCTCTGCTGGTGCTGGGAGTGCTGGTTGGTTCGCCTCTTCCTCAGCCTTCTCCTTTCATCGCCTTCTGCTTCCCTTTACTACCTCGCATCGTATTCCTTTCCTCTGATATTCGTCTTTTGTGTTCCTTATCTACGTACACAGCGTCTTCCTATCTGTATACTAACATTTTGTTTTGATTTTTAACCTTCGTTTTCTTCCTCCTCCGCCTCTTGCACGCCTAAGGGCACACTGCCATCAGGACAAAAATAGTACTTCGATCTCACCTGACAAAGAGAAACAAAACGGACCAATTTTATATCGGCCAGCGGACTTTTAGGGACGAGGGGAAGAAGGGAGGAGAGAGAGAGATGGGGGGGGGAGTTGAGTTGTGTAGCGCCTGTCATTGAGCGGCGCAGGGCTACGGGACGAGGGTGGAAGAGGAATAACACTGCAAGAACAACAAACTGAAGTATTGGCCTTAATACTGAGTCCTGGGCGTAAAGGCACGATGTTTTCTAGCGTGTTTTCTAAGAGGAGGCGGATGTTTGGTATGTATGCGCCGAGACAACGTGGGGTTAAGCAGCTTGGGTCCATTTGGGGCAGACAGAGCCTCCTCGACTGTACCTTTTCCCTGCAGGACGGAGGATAAAGGACGCAGGCAGGAAAAGCTGATTGTGGGTGACGCTTGCCTGGGTAGGAGGAGGAGGAGGAGGAAGAGGAAGATGTCAGGCCACTGCGGAAGTCCCTCATGCTTACTAGTGGAGTCTAGTGTTTCTCATCCACTATCAGCTATTGGAAGTTGTTAAAGATCTAGTGTGTCTATGGTGATCTTGATAACTCGCATGTTTATTTATCTATTTTTTAATGACGTATGTTATCTTTTTTTTCAATTGAGATCGAGAAAGGCTGAATTATTTCATGTTAGTGATGGTGGCGTGAATGATAGTACTGTTGATTTATGCCTAAGAACTTTTACTTTTGTCTTGCAGGAGCGAGTGAAGAACATCACCACCACCACCGACACTAACACGACCTCCGCCAGCACCGCCACCACCACCACCACCACCACCACCACCACCACCACCACCACTTGCATGCAGTAGTTCTTCGCTGTCACCTCGACCAGCACCGAACCTAAACACCACACGCACCACCACCACCTGCACCACCCGGCGCCACCATTACCAACGAGGACAGTAGCCCCCCGCCCGCCATGGAGGGAGACGAGAAGAACAAGGCGAAAGCTGCAGGGGGAGGAGGCGGCGGCGAAGGCGGAGGGCTAGAGATGACGCAGTACGGCCTCAATGGTACCTCGCTCCCGCAGACGCCCAACGATGCCGCCGTTCAACCCAAGGGCCTGGACCCCGAGACGGCCCTACGAGGCACCTGGAGCAACCATTTGGACTTTATTCTTTCTCTAGTCGGTAACGCCATCGGTATCGGCAACGTGTGGCGCTTCCCTTACCTCTGCTACAAGAA
>CM035193.1:5156322-5167259 GCA_020233015.1 Callinectes sapidus
GAGAGAGAGAGAGAGAGAGAGAGAGAGAGAGAGAGAGAGAGAGAGAGAGAGAGAGAGAGAGAGAGAGAGAGAGAGAGAACAAAACATTCCGCACCTTTTTCTTCCCTTTTCCCTCCGTCTTTTTCACACGTCTCCGTCACAGCATCTCCTTCAGAAGAAGTGAGTGGTGGGGTGAATTAATGTTGGTTTTCTTTGTATTTTTTCAGGTGTGGGCTACGGTGCCGCGGTCATGTCAGTTTGGCTCAACATCTATTACATCATCGTGTTGAGCTGGGGTCTCTTCTACTTCGTCATGTCACTCACTTCAGGTATTCGTGTGATTATAATCTTCTCTTCTGTTTCCAGGTTCCATTTATTTGTGCTTTTTTTTTTCGTTGGATATATTTTCTTGACATTTTCCGTTTCTTCATTCTCTTCTCTCTTGCTTCAGCTTCGGCTATTTGTGTTCGTTCATTTGTTTGTTTCTTTTTCGTTGTTTGTTGATTGCATCCATCTGTTCTGCTGTGTGTTTCTTATTTCGCTTATACTTGCGTTCTCATAATGTTTCCCTTTCTCCTCCTACCACTTTCTTATTTTTTTTTTTATTATTACTATTTGGAAGTTGATTTTTCTTTCTTATAATTCTTTCTACTTTTTATCGTTTTTTCCTCTCCTTCTGTTCTTAGATCTTCAATTTCTATGTTACTTTTTATACATTTAAAAAAAAATCTATGTACTGATATTTCTTCCCTTTTACGCTGAATATTTTTACACTATTTTTTGTTGTTTTCTTCTCTCTCATCTAGTTTTAGTTTCGTGAATTTCATATTTATCTTTTTTTTTTTCGTCTTGTACTTAAGTTTTATGTTCTTTTCCATTTCCCCTTCTGTGCTTTCTATTCTCCTTTTTTTTTATCAACTCCTTTTCCACCCAGTATATATTTCATTTTTTATTCCTTTCCCTATCTTAACTCACGTTTTGCTTCCCTTTTTTTTCCATTATCTCACTGCTTTCTGTTTAGCTCTGGTTTATTTCCACACACCCTATATCCTCGCCTCGGCTGGGAGAAGCGGGAACAAGGTAAGAGAATGTAAACTCACCGCTAACTGCTATCTTTTGCCATAATTCCTGTTCAGACTATACGCTACTCTCTCTCTCTCTCTCTCTCTCTCTCTCTCTCTCTCTCTCTCTCTCTCTCTCTCTCTCTCTCTCTCTCTCATTCGTTGCTGCATAAACTTGTTGTATAATCCGTAGTGCCAGGTTTTGTCTAAGCAATGTAGCGTTTTTTTTTTTTTTTTAAATAACGCTATATAGTGTTTTTGTTAAGTACTATGCCAGTGTGTGTGTGTGTGTGTGTGTGTGTGTGTGTGTGTGTGTGTGTGTGTGTGTGTGTGTGTGTGTTGTGTGTGTGTTGTGTTGTGTGTTGGGGCATGTACCCCACTTATGTTTTACAAGATCAAGTTACTGTTTTTGTAGATGTTCTGTCAGTCTAAAGTAATTTGTATGTGTGCGTATGCGGATGTGTGTGTGTGTGTGTGTGTGTGTGTGTGTGTGTGTGTGTGTGTGTGTGTGTGTGTGTGTGTTGTGTGTGTGTGTGTGTGTGTGTGTGTGTGTGTGTGTGTGTGTGTGTTTCTTCATTATAATAGTATACTTTGCATCAATTTCCTAAAAATTTTCTGTCATGTACAATATTGTCATTAATAGTGTTGCCGTTTTATTCTCTAAATAGACAATAGCATTTTTCTTAGCTTTACAGGAGAAATTTTAAGCTGTCTGCCAGTTAATTGATATCTGTTATTAACTTGCTTTACATCTTTATCTGTCTGTTTGTGTGTCAGTTTTTCCGTGATGACTGTGTATGCATATCTCATTGTCTCTCTAAGTGTTATATATATGCGTTTTCTGCTTAAATGTGAACTATTCATCTGTCTTTACTATCTTTTATATTTTCTTCTGCATTTTTACGTTTGTATATCAATTTGCCTATCTATCACCGTACGTCATTTTGTATGTATATGTATTTGTCTGTATGCATATTACCTATCAATCTATACTCATCTATCTATCTATTTATCTATCTGTCTATATTCATACCTATATCTACTCAACCATCAATCTATCCATCTATCTATTGATAAATCAATCAATCTCTCTTCATATCTGTTCATCAACCTTACTGTCCGTGTGTCTGTGTTACCTGTGAACTTGTCTCAGTGTTCTCCCGTCGACCTGTGATTTGCATGTCACGTTTATCACATGCAGGTCAACTCGCTTCTCTTTCCCCTCTAAAGCACCGGTCAGATCGGTGCAGGTGTCTTCTTTTTTCTGCTAAAAGGTTGTCTTCTTCCTTACCTTCTTTACGTCTTCTGGACCTCTCCTGGTTGCCTGCTTCTCTGTGTCAG
The DNA here is from genome assembly GCA_020233015.1 of Callinectes sapidus. Lineage (NCBI taxonomy): Eukaryota > Metazoa > Arthropoda > Malacostraca > Decapoda > Portunidae > Callinectes > Callinectes sapidus. The sequence continues at coordinate 5,158,704 of CM035193.1, forward strand.
TCAGCACTGGCAGTAAGTATGATGTTCATTGCCAGCAAATTTTGTATACTTCTAAATAATTCTGCTTTAGTGCTATCTTTTCTGAATGTTCTTTCTCTTCTGTAAATCAAAGCAGCAAAGTGAATGAAGCTTATGTTAAAATTTTTGATGATATTACTGTCTTTATCTTCGTTATAGTGTATGTAGATTTTCTGTAATGTAATTTTTTTACATAAATCTGAATAGCTGTCATTTTAAACCTTTGCCTCATTATCTTTTGAAAATTATTTTCTCTGTTGGCTGGTGTTGTCTTACTATTCACATCCTGTAGTGTAATATCTAAAATTACCTCGTCTTTGAACATCCCTATCACTCTTCCGCCAGCCCAGCTAACTCTTCTAACAGTCCAGCACTAGTTAACCCCCAACACCTCCACTCCTTTCATGCGCCCTCTTCTTTCCGTCTTGCTGCGTCATGTTCTTCAGCTCCATATTTCTCCAGAGCTGCCTTGGGGCTCGTGTGGCAACTACTGGAACACGGAAACCTGCGTATCGCCCTACAATCGCAGCAGCTTGGAGTGTTGGGACGAGAGCTTCAACAAAACAGTCAATGAGACTTTCTGTAAGATTGGCGACCTGTCTCGTGTCAACTCGCACAACCTTACCGACCCCGTCAAGGAGTTCTGGGAGTAAGTGCATCATATGTTGCTACACATCGCACGCGCGCACAAACACACACACACACACACATACACATACACACACACACACACACACACACACACACACACACACACACACACACACACACACACACACACACACACACACACACACACACACACACACACACACACACACACACACACACACACACACACACACGCACATACCGTTTGTTTTTTTTCTATGAGGTTGCCGTTGATCATTCACTGCCTTTAGGCATCTAACGACAGCTCTTGGACACAAGTTTTGCAATGCTAAGACGAAATGCATTGTTTTAAATCTGGTATTATATTGGTCAGCTGAGAAATATATTTAAGTGATGCATTGTTTTAAATCTGGTATTATATTGGTCAGCTGAGAAATATATTTAAGTGAAATATGCTTACAAAAATGTTCTTTGATATATAACGAGTTAAATTTCATATATCTTTTATTACTTATGAAACAGAATTGTGTCGTTATTTTAAGTGAAACTCAAAAACGCATTGCCGAAAAAAAATTGCTCGTGTTTTGCACAATGCGGAGGAACAGTGCCGGTGGCGGTGCTAGTGAGTGTCTCCTTGCCACAGAAAACGCGCCCTGCAGATCTCCGACGGCATTGATCACCCCGGCAGTATACGTTGGGAGCTGGCCCTCACCCTGCTGGTGGTCTGGATCCTCTGCTACTTCTGCATCTGGAAGGGAGTCAAATGGACCGGCAAGGTGAGTCACTCTGTCATTTACTGCTCCTTCAGGAGGCAGTCTTTGTTGATGAAGAGATGGAACGAAAAGCAGATTAGGCCAGCTGGTTTGCAGTAATGATGATTTTTCCCCGTGAAGTCTGTTTGTTGAAGTAACATCAACACGATCGTGAACTGAGGCACTTAGAATGCTTGCGGGTTTTGCCAATTCAGATAATGCTAGTGTTAGCGATTTAAGAAATAATGCAACTTACCGTCAACGAAGCCATTGATAAAACGTTAATCTAAGGAAAGTGATCATTGCCAAAAAAATATAAACAGTCATAACAGGAATGAAAAGTCTACGGATAGTTTACCTCAGTTTCTGTTACCTGCACACGAACTCTCCTTTCTGGGCAGGTGGTGTACTTCACGGCTCTCTTCCCCTACGTCCTGATGTTCGTTCTCTTCATCCGCGGAGTGACGCTGCCGGGAGCTATGACTGGCATCCGCTACTACCTTATACCTGACGTGGAGAAGCTCAAGAACATCACGGTAAGTCGCTGCCTCACGACTTCCTGTGATAGAATTTTTCAAAGCAGTCAATCAATCATTCTCCAGAATTCTGCTGAGACACAATTACCTACTTATACCAGACAACACATCGGCGTTCTATCTAACTCCTTCAGTTCTGGGACACATTTTTACCATGAGTTTTGGGTGTGATTAGATGATTCTTTTGAGATATCAGGGAAGATTTATAGTGGTCAGAAGATTAGTGGCCAGAGTCTATACTATTTTAATTCCTACATAAGTTTCTCAAGCTGTATAAAATCGGCAAATAATAAGCAGAAATATGAAAATGCGTCCCATTCCGGAAGGTGTTAAAGTGCAATGAACATGATATAAGGAATAATGTATTGTGTTACCCTTCATGATGTTGACATGTAGCGACATTATCATCACCAGTCTCACTAATAATACTGCTGGGCACCAAATTTTAACATCTCCTCTCATCTTTATCAGCTGTTGGTCTGTCTCAAATGAAAGCTTCTCATCTCATTCCTCTAAATCAATTCTCAATATATCCTGCCGTCTCTCATCCCTCCCCCCATCCCCTCATACAATAGCAGGTTGCAACAGACAGATGGTTGACTCAGCTGTCTAATGTGTTACAGGTGTGGGTGGAGGCTGTGTCGCAGGTGTTCTGGTCTTACGCTCTCGTGTTAGGCTCCCTCATTGCTCTGGGATCCTACAATAAGTTCAACAACAACTGTTATCGGTAAGTTTTGTTTTCTTTCTTTCTTTCTTCTTCTTCTTCTTCTTCTTCTTCTTCTTCTTCTTCTTCTTCTTCTTCTTCTTCTTCTTCTCTGTACAGTGGTCAAGTGTATCATCCTTCCATTACATGAATATAAGTATTATATGTTTACGTTCCTGACAGTAAAGTATCAAGTCGATAATTCTATCCTGCCTTACATAGATGTCAAGGGTCTACTCTGCTGTAGTTCTCCGTTTCTCCTTGTTCTGATACATCGTTTATCATGTTAGTGTTCTTACTGGGCCGTGCAAAAATGGGAATATAATGAACAATGTTATTATGTCTGTTTCATAGTATAATATCAAGTACAAAGGAAACATCTTTGTTTAAATAAATAACTACAAATTCTATTTACTTATAATGTATATATTGCATATTATTATTTTTTTTCTATTTTATTATTTTTTTTGCTGATGGTAGCGTCCCACATGTTTAATTGATCTTGCAGAGTTTTTTTTTCCTTTTACTGAGCAAATGTCAAATAACATGAACTTAATGGCTCCTGTCACTCAATGCCTCTAGTAGTAGTGTCGTTTGATTGAAGTTATATTCCACACTTACTCCAGACCTTATTGTCAAGGAGAAGTCAATGTTCACATACTGAACTGCTAAGTCATTCGTTTTGCTCTCGACCTTATCTTTCAAAATCATACTCTTGAATTTACAGCAGACTTATCTTTTTCATCAAATCAGAGAAGTAACAGCAGTTATAGGTTTAATTCATAGAACTAAATGAGTGACGAGTTTTAGTGGGAAGCAATTTCAGTGTGGTTCTTGTTCCTCTCCACCTGCAGGGACTCCCTCATCCTGTGTACTATCAACTCCTGCACCTCCTTCTTCGCCGGGTTCGTCATCTTCTCGGTGGTGGGCTTCATGGCGGAGCAACAGAAGAAAGAGGTCGCCGATGTGGCTGCCTCAGGTTCGTGTCCCTCTGTACATGTTACAGTATATATTTATTGAGGAATTTCAACTCTTCAACTTTTTTAAAGGTGTTGACAATTGCGGATAATTCTTAGCAATTTTATTTTAAGTATATAACAAAATTCTTCCTTAGAGAATGCTTCTTCTTTTTAGAGAATATTTTATTTTGCAGTGTTTATCTTTGGAGATAATATTGAAAATAACACTGATTCTAACTTTCTTTACAGTACTAATTGTAGAATTTCTAAAGTATTGAGCCCACGCCAGTTTTACACATTAGACTTTCATTGTGAGGACTTCTTAAAACTTGCAAGCGAACGGAAAGATTGACTATTGACGTGATATGTGTTTGGTCTCCGTACAGGACCTGGTCTTGCTTTCCTCGCTTATCCTTCGGCGGTGCTGCAACTGCCGGTGTCGCCTCTGTGGTCCTCTCTCTTCTTCCTCATGTTCATTATGCTGGGACTCGACTCTCAGGTAAGCCTTGTGCTGTAAAGTGGTACAATGTCAACTTTACTGAATTGCTTGTCTATCTGTCTTAGCAGAGAGAGAGAGAGAGAGAGAGAGAGAGAGAGAGAGAGAGAGAGAGAGAGAGAGAGAGAGAGAGAGAGAGAGAGAGAGAGAGAGATTTTGCCGTGATGTATATTTTTTATTAATTAAAGGAATGTTTTTTTGCTGCATTTTCTCTTTTTCTCTTTACATATCAACTTCATATGGAGTAAATTACAAAACAAGTCTGCACAATAGATTCTCGGTAACGAATGCTTTACTTAAGAGTACATCATGTGTTCTGATCTTTCCTTTTCTCCTGTTCCTTTCACTGTCTTCTTCTTTTTTTTTCTGTCCCTCTATCTTTTGGTTCCATTTCGTAAGCTTCTGTTTCTCTTCTCTTATGATCTTTTTCTCTTATTCCAGCTTTTATGAGATATTCTATTTTCAATGCTAACCTTCTCTTCTCCTTGTTGTTTCCTTTTTAGTAATTTTTGTCTTATGCATTACGTCTTACTGAGATCCGGCAGGTGTGTCAGTGTCTCGCTTTCCTCCGCAGTTCTGCACCATTGAGGGTTTCATCACGGCCGTGTCTGACGAGTGGCCCAAATATCTCCGCAAGTACAAGGAGCTTTTCATCGCCATCGTCTGCGTCCTCTCTTACATTGTTGGATTGTCCTGCGTCACTGAGGTACGCTTGCATATTCTTCCAATTTCTCTCTTTCTAGCCCTTTGCAAAACAGGGAACAAATATGTGGAGTGTCTTGATAACTGAGAGTCAGTGTTTCGTCTAATTACTGCTTTGTTGATGTGTCACTGAGGTGTTTACTGGTGTTCTCAGCATCTCATTACCTCTCCTTTATCCCTTCAGGATGGAAAAAACATGGGTATTTTTATCTTCCCAGTACATAGACTTATTCAGAATTTCGTCCGATTTTTAACAATGCCAATGCGTTTGTTTAAGTCACATACTATACTTCCTTGCACATATATTTTCTATGGTCTGAGAATAGATCAAAATAATTTATTGGAATTCCGCTTGTTATTGCACAATACCGATGTCTTATTAAGTACTAAATATCTGTGCTAGCAATTACATTTATGTAGTTTTTAGGAAACACAAATTGTTCCTTAGCGTCAAATTGCTTGAGTTTATTGATTTTCTTCTTCTACCGAATAGTGTCACCATTGCTGAAGTTTATAGACACATGATGTTTCTTAAAGATCACGTTGACTTTCCTTGCAGGGTGGAATGTACGTGTTCCAAGTGCTAGACTCGTACGCCGCCTCAGGAATGTGCCTCATCTTCCTCATCATGTTCGAGTGCATCGCCATCGGCTGGGGCTACGGCGCCGACAAGTGGTACGACAACGTCAAGGAGATGATCGGGTACTATCCCTTCTTCTGGTGGAAGATGTGTTGGATGTTCGTCACCCCTGCCATCTGCTTCGTAAGTCACCTAGCTCTAGTGTCTAACTTTATTTTGTATATCTCTTTTTGTGTGTTGAGTGAGTGAGTTATGTTAATAGTGTGAGGAAATGTAGAACATGCCTTACACTGTAACGTGTCAACAAAAACTTTTCATTTACTCACTTGGAAAAATTTTGTCGTAGCATTAGGGAAAGCAAAGTATCACTACTTGATATTGCATTTCCGTGCATCATAACTCCACTAAGTAGTTTCGTCATTTAAAGGGATTACCCCAAGACCTAGAAATAAAAAAAAGTCTAGAAGCTCGAAGCACGTCAATAATCAATAATTAGAATAAGAAAAATAATAAATTGATAAGAGAGACTATTCCTGAAGTTCTTGTAAGAGGAAGATGATCATTAACTCATATAAGCTGGGTGATTTAGAGATACAAACTTATTATCGCATTATAAGATAGATGGCTTAGAGACAGTGGACAGATTTGTAGCTATGTAGTCTCTGGTTCTTTCTTTTCATTAGACCGTCTTCATGTAGACTGCTAAAAATAGTTTCAGACACGATGATGTTATCACCAAGGTTTTTTTAATCCATTATAACATTTATTGATAGTATTTACGACCATTGGATATATGCCATTTATAAACACCTTTCTCTTTCTGAATATGCATAAAATTCATTAAAATCCGGAATATGGATGAGAGTGTAGAAAGAGGAGAAATTAAACTCGAAATATATGTCTGGGAACACAACATCGGCTAGAAGAAAAAAGTCTTCATCCCTTGATTTTTCGTAATTTAGTATTATTTTTGCTTTCACGGCTCTCTTTTATGATTTATTTTTCGTTTTTTTCCTGTTTAAAGATATTGTTGTAGTCACTGAAAGGGAGTCACTAGTTGAAAGGAACCTAAACCCTCATTTTTCATTACTTTTTTTTTCTATTTATTATTCATCTATCATTGATTGTGCTAGTTTTGGTCGGCTTTATCAAGCGGTAGAGTCTACATCCATATATTGCCGTATCTACGGAAAAGAAGTGTAGCCATTCGAAATTTTTGCGCCATTGATCGCGTCTTTCCTCCGTCCCCGCGCAGGGTGTGTTTATGTTCAACGTGATAATATGGTCACCGCCTAAGTACGTGGACTACGAGTTCCCGGGATGGACCCACTTCGTCGGCTGGCTGATGGCTCTCTCCTCCATGAGCTGCATCCCGGGCTACGCCATCTACAAATTCATCACCTCGCCTCACCCCGGGACTTGGAAAGAGGTAAGTGAGAGCAGGATCTTGTGAGGAAGAACATATGCCCGTCGTGTGTTTTCGGGTAATCTTGATCGTTATCAAATATTTCTTTTGCATCTGCTGAGGAGTGCCGCTGGCCTCCTCTTCCACTGAAAAATCTGCAGGGAATTGCCACTCGTGCGTCCTTTTATTAATTTACTTTTTTAAGCAATAATGTTCCTCGTTTCATGAAATTAGCTGCTCTCCATGCTGGAGCACATAATGACGACTATATTGAAGTGTTATCTGTACATTTTCTTCACTGACACAATAATGAAATTCAATTTAGTCACTTGTTAACTGTTTCCTGTAATGTTTTGACGGCGTACATTGCATACAAATAATTACATCTTGATTTTGCGAGATATTGTTTGAGTACGTAACGCCATGGGGAAAGGCGGAAGCACACCAGGGGGGGGGAGGGAGCAAAACCTGTTACACAAAACTTCTACCTTATTTTTTCTCGAAATAAAGCAAAACACAGCATATGTGTATAGATTATTTTTTACTTTAAATTACTAGAACTAGCAAATCCCAATAGATATATCTTAGCCCTCTACATTAGCCACAAAATTTCTAAAGTAGCTACATCTACTAACTTTGGTTTTGCATAATCTTATGTATCGTTATAAGTATGGTTGTAATTACTCATAAAAATATATTTCTCTACATCTGTTTTATGTAATATATTTATACCAAACATATGAAACAATTGGTCAAATTTACTCCTAAAGAGACAATGAAATGGATATAGTTATCATATAGGGGCACATGCGCTTCCCGGCTAAAAAAGTAATTGTTACTCCTAAAACACTGAAGATTCTCCGTTTTCTCTTATCATGCGAGCGTCTGCCGGGGCGTTTTACCAGCCCTCGTGCTCCGCCACAGCTTCCTTGGATTAACTCATCCAACGTCAATCTCTTTTATCCTGATTCAAGATGCACACTCATGAAAGTGCTATAATTCATCGAGAAGGTAACTGCTTCGTGCGTACAATGTAATGCGCCTCAGGGCACACGTGTTGAGGTGGGGGGTCACTTGTAGAATCATCATGACGGCACACGGTTGTTGTTGAGTGCTGAATGTTGTCAGACTTCGTGACTTTATAATGTTCAGGGTAGAAGTGAGAGACGTACAGGTGAAGTGTGTGTGTGTGTGTGTGTGTGTGTGTGTGTGTGTGTGTGTGTTCTTATCTCAATGTTATCAGTGTAATATTGGGACGGTAAATCAGCCAGTGAGTCAACCTACCATCCGTATCGTTAGAGGACTGCGTCACCTTCGTGTCATTCTATTTACCATTACTATTTTATCTCACGCCTCTGAATTTGCTTATGTGGATTTATTTATTTATTATTTTTTATTTATTTTACTTTTATTTATCTTATTATTATTATTATTTTTTTTTTTTTTTTGAGGCACATTCTATCCGAGCATCATTCATTACTTCAGTTCACTCAACTTCATGAGAATTTATATATTCTTATGCTTTCTTTATATTTTAACTTATTTCCCACTTAATCTGCTTTCTTGATCTATTGCTTTTTGGTGTTACTTTACAGTTATGTGAAGTTACATTTTGCCGAAACTTTTTTGCTTTTATCTTATCAAGTCTTTGTATCTATAAACATGTATGTATCATGTATGTATATATGTATTTAACTATCTATCTATCTATCTATCTATCTATCTATCTATCAAACTCTCTCTCTCTCTCTCTCTCTCTCTCTCTCTCTCTCTCTCTCTCTCTCTCTCTCTTC
>CM035193.1:5184844-5197344 GCA_020233015.1 Callinectes sapidus
AGAGAGAGAGAGAGAGAGAGAGAGAGAGAGAGAGAGAGAGAGAGAGAGATTAGAAGGAGGATAATGAAGGAATAGTGATACAAATTGGTCTGAGATGAAGGAGAAAGAGGGAAGGAAGGCCATTATTGAGACAAAGAGGAGAAGGAGGACGAGGAAAAGGTGGAGGAACAAGAAGAATATTAAGAAGATAAAGAATGGAAAGGAGAAAAAGGATAAATAATATAAAAACATGATAGGAAAAGAAGAAGAGGAGAAGGAAAAGAAAGTAGAACTGCGCAATATCGAAGCTGGGAGACATGAAAGAGGAAGACGAAGACGAGAAAAAGAAAGATGAAGTATGTGAAAAGAAAATGGAATATTGAAATTAGAGAAAGGAAATAACTGAGAAGATTTAGGGTAGCGTAATACAAATAGTAAGGAGAGAGAGAGAGAGAGAGAGAGAGAGAGAGAGAGAGAGAGAGAGAGAGAGAGAGAGAGAGAGAGAGAGAGAGAGAGAGAGAGAGAGACGATAATTCTCACAGACACAAGATTCGGTGCAATTCTCTTGTGTTGCCTCCGAAAATCAAGATGAAAGCAGGGCAAGATCAGATAACGTTCCTTCGAATACCGTCACCAGTAGTTATATCGATGGGATCAACTCCTTTGTTGATCGCCTCTTCCTTCTCACGGATTTTGCAGATTTCAGCTTTAATAGTTCCAGACGTACATTAGAGTTGTGTTATGGAGTTGGTTACCGTTATTATCTGACATGGAAAAGTATGAGTTATATAGAATTAGGTGGTTTTTCAAAGATTGTTGATAACACTACTGAGTTTATCCCTCTCCAAATAAAGCTTCTTGGCTTATAAGTAGAAGCATGTGTATACAGTTTTATAATGTAGAAAGAATACGTCAAAGAGTCGTCTACAAAATCAGTTCAATTTCTATGCAAACATAAGCCAAAATAAGTTCCCTTAAAGGTGTTTGTCAATGGATGAGGACGATTCCTAATTTTTCTTCTTTTATTTTATTTACTCTGTTTTTTATTCATTGTTGCTTTACTTATTTAAAATTATTATCTTTTTATTCCAGTTTCTGTAGTCTACAATACAATTACAGTTAATGAGTATATATATATATATATATATATATATATATATATATATATATATATATATATATATATATATATATATATATATATATATATATATCAGGTATCAGGCTGATGAAAGAAAGCAGACATTGTCTCGTCGTTATTTATTTGAACAACTGAAAACACAACACGACTTCACCAGCTCTGTTTCATGCTTGAGGCACAGCCGGCCACAGTTTGTTTATGTTAACTAAAACAACATTATACCATGACGACACGATCACATTTACTTGGTCTACAGGGTGTCCCGTGAGTTAAGGTACTTACTTTGGGATTCGCCACTTTAAGTAATTCTAAGTCGAAAATACTCTATACACATACGTTGTGTTTTGCTTCATTTTGCAAGAAATTAAGGAAGAAATTTTGTGTAGCTGATTTTTGCTTCCCCGTCGTGGTCCTCCCCATCCACCCTCCCACATCCCACCTCCTGGTGCGCTACGTACTCGAAAATTGTCTTGCGATATTAAGATGTCATTTTTTGTTGTATTATGTACACAGTGAAAGAATTATAGGAAACAATCAACAAGTGACAAATGAAGTTACTTATTGCGTCAGTGAAGAAATTTTACTGATAGTAGGTACTCCAATTCATTGGTTGTTAAGTGCTACTTTCTAAACATACGTGGCAAGTTACCCTCTTCATGACGACTACCTGCTGTTTGTTAGACCTTTCCTTTAGATAACACGATATTCTTTCTAAGTGATGTGAAACTGTGTTTTGTTCTGTGATTTTGCCTCTTTATGTATTTGTATTTATATTATTGCACGTGGTAATGGTGGGTTTTGTGCAGTGATTTCGATGATACTATGCTGAGCTGCATTCCCATCACAGAATGAGTATCATGTCATAAATGACCTCACATGAATATCGTGACAGAATATTGGATGTTGCTAAATGTGAGAGAAAGCTTCACCATAAGAAAACACACACGTGATTTTGAGAGTCAGTTTGTCAACGGATGTTAAAATGTCAACCTTCAGTTATGAATGTCAAAATGTCAGCTATGAGTGGTGCACGGTTGGCGGTTTCAGGAAGTTGCGACTTATTTAGAATTCGCACTTAACAACACTGTATTGGAGTATTATTTGTACATTTTCTTCACTGACGCAATAAGGAATTTCATTTGTTGGAGGGCAGAGCAAAACCCGCTACACAAAACTTCTACCTTAATTTCTTGCAAAATAAAGCAAAACACAACAAATGTGAATAGAGTATTTTCGACCTAGAATCACTTAAACTCACGGGAAACCCAGTATATATTCTTGTCTCACTGTGGCTTATTAATGTGTGTGTGTGTGTGTGTGTGTGTGTGTGTGTGTGTGTGTGTGTGTGTGTGTGTGTGTGTGTGTGTGTGTGTGTATTCACTGTCGCGGTCACTTGCTGGTTACCCAGCCAGCCTTTTCACTACAGAGCGAGCACAGAGGTCATAGACTGATCTTCGGGTAGGGCTGAAACCACATCACACACTACACACCGGGACAGCGAGGTCACAACCCTTCGAGTTACGTCCCTTACTAACTTGCTTCTAGGCGAACAGGTGGTAGATTCACATTAAGATGTTTGTCCATTCACCTCGCCGCGCCCGGGACTCAAGCCAGGCTCTCTCTGTTTTGAGCCGAGCGTGCTAACCACTACACTATTTGGTGTGTGTGTGTGTGTGTGTGTGTGTGTGTGTGTGTGTGTGTGTGTGTGTCCCCTCCTACTCCTACCTCCTACAGAACAGGTAGTGGTTACGTCACAGTCTCACGGTGTTTCATATAACGGCAAACAAAAGTATCAAGTTACACAGATAACCTCACAGTTATTTTTACTTGCCCACGACTAAGGGAAATCGTTATTGGGTGGGATTTTGAGGGAAAACTGTGAAAAAAAACTGATGGTTTGAATGGCCCTATACTTCGATATCGAATCGTATTATTCGGGATCTTTGTGAGCCTACTATTTGATATAGAATATATGTGATGATAAAACTATTAATTCACTGAAAAAGGGGATCTGACGTCAACATTGCTTATTACAGAGGTTATATGCCATCACACGGCCGGAGGTGGACCTCAATGCCCTGAAGAATAAGTATGGATGCAGGGAGAGCGCCACACCAGTTTAGAAACTTCGTCAGCACACCACCACCACCATCACCACCACAACCACCCACACCCACACCCGCTTGTGCAAGGCGTGCGTCAACCCGGCTGGGACGGCTCTCTCATAGGTACAGTTTGTGAGAGTTAAGAAACGCGGACAACATCAGGCAGACAGAGAGCCGACCATGAAGACCTGCAAGGGTGCAACCTCAGAAGCTTGGTGTAAGTTGTGGCGTCAGGTCAAAGAGCACGCAATGGTCACACGGTGGTCAGCTTCCCAGCGCTGGTCATGGGAAGCAGCAGCAGCAGGGAGCGAGGTGGTCACAGTGGCGTTCTGTGCTGTACCGCCGCCCATGGTACGCTATGGCTGCTCCGTAATTTAGCCTTTTCCTTGTTGATGAATGACAGAATACCTTATATTTATAGACTTAATGTATGAACAATTTAGCTTTGTTTTGGATAAAATGCTTTAAAAGGAAGACCAGGTGTTGTAGCGAGTGGAGCTGAGTGTTCAGCCTGTAGGACCACGAGAACCACTCACCCTCTCGGCTGCAGGAGGAACTAGTCAGAAATCAATTTAATCTTTCCCCTCAGTGTTTTTAACTGTTACTTGGCTCAGCACGTCTCCTCAGCATACTGCTGCTTCCGTCACCGGAACCTCGATCCAGGTGATTTTAGTTCATAACTGTGTCTTAGAAGTTCAGTGGCCCAGCGCGCGCCAGGGGCGGCCAGTGTTGCTGATCCACTGCTGCAGTCCCGGCGCGGCTGGGGACCGGAACTTTACCTCACATCTTTATGGAGACATTTATGCATCGTGTTTGCACCATAATGATATTTGTTGTACAGTTTGAATGTTTATAGTTGAAATATATAGATGGCGCTTCGGCCAAGTAAAATGTTTGGATGTATTTGAACAGCTGAAACACTCGAGAGAAATATAATCATTAGTCTTGCCTTATCGCCTTTTCCCTTTCGACAGAGAAATACTTTTGTGCTCAGAAAGCAAGACATAGAGTAATACATATTTTTTAATTTTCAAAGTTTGGACTAACTTATACATAAACTTCACAATAGTATATTTCGCTGAATATCAATGATAGATGAAGGCATTGCAGGGTGTAGCCCTATTATTTATTAAGCAGTACGTAGTGTTCGTGAGGCGGGTGGCGCCACACTCACGAGCGGCAGGTCACTGTACAGTGTACGATTACAAACAGACGCACTTGTGGCGAGCCTCAGCAACCCACAGGACGCCCAGCTGCTCCAGTTATATATAATTAAAGAAACTATTACAAAAGAAACTGAGAAAGAATTGTATAAAAATTTAAAAAAAAATTACCGATAGATATTTCATGTTTTGTTGTTGATTCCGGCAGCGGTGACGCAGCGCCAGCCTGGGGCTGCTGAGGCGAATTCCCACAGTGCCTCTAGCAAGATTACTTTGCAAAGGGCTTCCAGACGGTCTTCCATTTTTCAGGATACTTGTGCATATCAAAATGATAGGTAATATTAGTAGTTTGAACAAACCTTGTAAAACGTTGTTCTGTAGAGTAGGTGTTGTTGTCGCGGGACCAAGGCAGTGAATGCCCATTGGGTCTTCCAGCTTGTAAAGGAGGAAGTAGTAGTTAGTGGTCCGTGGACGCCCCTACACGTAGACACTTCAGTATCGTGACCTTGTTGTCAAGTCGCTACGGTTCATAAGTTAGCTTTGTCTTCCATGTTGCTGGCCCCGTCTCCACATAGGTCACAGTAGATTGTATGCGAGCAATAACACCACATAATATTGCAGTCAGTCGATTCCTTGTACTAACCGTTGTATTTATACCTCTGAGTCCCTTTTCTGGTCCTGGACTATTCCTCCGACCATCCTGAAGTCACTTGATGTGCTCTTGTTGAATCTAGTTACGTAGGCCGTGCTGATGAAGCTTCTTGTCTTCGTTCTCTCTGTCTTACCTTCATATACATATATTATACATATATAGATGTTCGGGTTTTAGCCAATGAGAATTCTTCATCAATGGAACTGGAATAGAACTGCCAATAAGGTGATGGTACTGTTGGAGCCTTGCGTGCCCCACCAATCAACCATCCCTCCAGCCAATCAGCGCACGAGTAGGAGTGTGACACGCCTCGCTCTGGCTCCTCCCTTTTTCTCAGATGCCCTTTTCTGATTGGCTGAAACTTTTTTTCTTTTGACTTTGTAAATTACATGCACTAACAAAATGTGAATTATGTAGTGAAGGTATGTTGGTTTTGTGTACATGTTATGTGTTAAGACAATGTTTTGCACCGACTCGTTAAAAAGTACTCAGTATCTATTATATTATAAGAATTTAGTGCTTAAGAAAACTTCTATCTTCTTGATTGCGTGAAACTTTACTGTAAAACTTTGGTGTTAGGTTATGCATGTCTGGAGGTATCCTCACCACTCTTGTCAGAAGACCTGGTTGTTCAAGCTTTGTTGTTTTCCTATACACACGCAGGCAACATCAGCGCGAGTACAAAAGAGGCGCTCCCACAGCCCCGAGCAGGTGGTGCCGCTAACAACCACCCTGACTCTTGTGACATATCACAAAGGTAAACTTGCCAGTCTTCAGTAGACCAGTGTTTAGATACTAACCCTGGATTGCACGTGGGAAATTTATACTTTTGGGGACTGTTGAAGTCATAGTTTTGCAGGAGGATTGCCGAGCAGGACTAGCGGTGTGGCTCTGCCCTGCTGGCCTGCACGCGGCGCCTCCACATTTTTGTACAGCTGGTCTCGCTGGTCTAACAAGTAGTGTAAAACTTATTAGAACACTTGTTGATTACCATTATAATGTGGCTTTAATTAGAAGTTGGTATATGTACATATGTTTGTGTGTATGCAAGCGTTAGTAGAGGAACAATCACTTTAAAGAATCACTGCTCACCATCAACAAACAAACACACAAACTAACACGTAATGTCAACAAAGCTTATGTATCTCTCACACGTTTCGCTATTTCTGGAATTGTATCTACACACTATGTATCTAACTATCTTTATCTTCTGTGGCTTCACTCTGTTTAAGAACATGAAGATGTAAAACTTAATCTTTGAAATAAAATAAAAACAGAAAAATCACTTAAGCATTTGCTATCTTCCAACTAAATTATTGCAGAACATGTTAGTTTGGGGCAACATTAATCAAAGTAAAAGTATTACTGGCGATGAAATTAGTACCAAAAATAGCAGCAGCAGCAGCAGCAGCAGCAGCAGCAGCAGCAGCAGTAGTAGTAGTAGTAGTAGTTGTAGTAGTAGTAGTAGTAGCAGTAGTAGTAGTAGTTACTACACCACCACCACTACTACTACTACTACTACTACTAGTAGTAGTAGTAGTAGTAGTAGTAGTGGTGGTGGTGGTGTAGTAATGCTGGTGGTGGTAGAGGTAGCAGTAGTAATAATAATAGGTGTGATGATGATGGTGGTGATAGTAATGATAACAGTCACCCAATGTAAACTGTATATACTTTCTATGAATAAATCAATAAGCATCTAGTTTTCAGAAGAAAAGAAAATCACACAATGGGTATATTCAGAAATGCAACCAGATATTTTGCCTTATAATTTTTCTATTTATTTGTTCTTTTTTGTTGTGGTTCTGCATCCTGTAACCCAACCCCGTTCAAACAAGGGGAAGATTAATCACGGGCCATTCATTACCGGATGTTTAGAAAAGTTTTTTTTCTTCTTTTTTTCTCGCCCGCATCTCCACTGAAGAAGAGTGTTGTAGTGGTGGGAGTTGGCTTGGTGTTACTGTTGTTGTTGCAGTTGTTGTTGCTGCTGTTATTATTGTTGGTATTGTTAATGGGGTGGTCGTGGTAACGGTGTCGAGTTGTGTGTGTGTGTGTGTGTGTGTGTATGTATGTATGTGTGTGTGTGTGTGTGTGTGTGTGTGTGTGTGTGTGTGTGTGTGTTTGTTTCGTTTGATATTGTTGTTCAAAACTTAATCTTGTTTCACATCCTTTATTGTCCCGTTTTTATCTGTCAATTAATTTATTCTGTGTTTTAGATTAATCATTGTCTATGCTTATTTTCTTCATTAATTCATTGACTTGTCTATTTTTATGTAATTCACTAATTCATCTATGCATTCGTGTGTGTGTGTGTGTGTGTGTGTGTGTGTGTGTGTGTGTGTGTGTGTGTGTGTGTGTGTGTGTGTGTGTGTGTGTGTGTGTGTGTGTGTGATCTGATGGTCATACTGAAGCAAGACTATGATGTTACCCACGGTGGTGGTAATGCTGGTGGTAGTGGTGGTGATCGTGGCGATGGTGGTTGCTGAGGAATGTGGAGGCGAAGAAAGTGAAAGTGGAAGTCCAAGTGGATGTTGGCCGCCATGCAAACGTAGATGATCCGTGTGCAGCAATAATATTAAAGAAACAGTGTAAAGACAGTGAGGAGACGGGAACTAACTTGGCAGTGGTGGTGGTGGATGTGATGATGGTGTTGGTAGGAATGGAATTAGTAGTCATGTTGGGAGGAGTGCCTTGATAATGGTAACTGGGAAGGAAGAATATGACGGTGCAGTGAGGTGGAAGAGAAGTACATTGACTAGGAGCAACAGAATGGTGAGGGACGAGTAGCCATGTAATAGTGACAGAAGTTATAATGAATGAGCTGATGGTGACTGTGAGGGCAAGAATCAGTATGGTGATGAGGGTACGACCAGGGGAGGAGCAGTATGGTAGTGCAGAGAAATAGTAGTAGTATAGTGAAGGAGTGGTTGAGTGGTGGTGATAGTGATAGTGAGTGTTAAAGAGGGTACGGAGCAACATGGTGATGGTATGGGTGGGGAAAGGAGAAGAGGAGTAGTAGAGTATGTAGTGAAGCAAGAGTAGTGAGGTGAATGATGGTGATTATGGTGACGGCCGTGGCGGTGACAGTGATGAGACAAGATTATGGTATGGGCAGAGAAGAGCCATGAATATACTGGAGGCACAAATACTTAAGTGAATGATAGATAGAGAAGGTGAATGTAGAAGAGGAACAATATTGATAGTATGGACAGAGTAGTAACAATAAGATGAAATAGAAGTTTAAACTGTTAATGGTGACGGTAGTGGTTAAGCTTGCCTTGTGGTCTTGTAAAGGGCAAGAAATCAGCTGCTGTCTGTTCCTCCTTTGTGTTCCTGCGTGTGATGATGGACGAGGCGCAGCAGCAGTGAGGAGGCGCCGTGGGGTCATGCGTGGCTCCGGATAATCAGGTTACCAGTGGTGTTCCTTGAGCGAGACGGTGGAGACCAGCACCCGCATCGCCGCCTCCGCCTCCACCTCCTCCACCACTACCACTTGCCTTGTCCTCCCTTGTCCTCCCTCATTCACGACAATTTGCGCAACTTTACCGTCGTCAACAGGGAATTTCTGCCGCCTCTAGACATCTTGTTCTACGTTGCTCTTACTTACAGTACTCCCATCCACCCATAGAGGCTTTCAGGGACGAGATAGACGTAAAAAAATTGTAGGTCTGGTGTAGTCTGGTGTGGTGTGGTTGTGCTAACTCACCCTAAAGACCTGCCGCCCTAGTTATCAAAATAAATAGGAAAATATGCCGGCTTTTTTTAATGCTGCACAGAAGAGGCAAGTGTGGTGGTACATACGATACATTATGAGGTGTTGGTATGTTAGGAGCACCGAGTTGTCACTGAAATGATGTCACACCTCAAGCACGCGATAACGCGGTAATACCCAGTACATTTCATCACCACTTGTAACGACACTTTTCTTACCACGCTCCCTACGTGTGGTGAGGAGTTGATATTTGTACATTTACTTGTCTGGTGATGTCTAATTCTATGTCAATTAATCATGAAACACTGTGACTGATGAAAGATGTATTATATTCTATTATATTAGAGTATTGATTAGCAATATAAATACACGATGTTCTGTAAGTTGTTGCTTTATGGTGTACATGTGTGTGTGTGTGTGTGTGTGTGTGTGTGTGTGTGTGTGTGTGTGTGTGTGTGTGTGTGTGTAGAAAGATAGATAGATCGATACAGAGGTATATAAAACAATGAAGTATATGTACATAGTAAATCAAAGCTCAGTATATGCATTATTAATCAATCTCTCAACATCTATTTATTTGTTCATCACGATAACGAATGATATTTTCTCACTATTAATAAGATATTGTGTACAATACATTCTACCGATTGTGCTGAAAAATGAGAAATACATGAATAAGAACTATGTATCGCCGTCTATTACGTTGTTATTTTCTATTTTATTGTTGTATATTGATTTATCAGGAAGTGAGCTATATATATATATATATATATATATATATATATATATATATATATATATATATATATATATATATATATATATATATATATATATATACATAATTAGAAAGATAGAAGTATCACGCGGAATAAATGAGGTGAAAGGATTACAATTATAAATATATGTTCTTTAGGTATATACGAATGTTATCCTTTACGTTACTTATTTATCCTGCGTCTTTAAGAAAGGAATATTCAAATTTATATTATGCCAACAGGATGGAGGGATATAACTGAGTTTTCACTATTAAGTCTCCACAACGACTGGCGCCACATGACCCCGTTGTTGCGGCGTATTGAATCAACCAATCAACCTCACAAGGAGGGGATGAATATCACGTCGTGCTGGCGGCGCGGATGTTATTAATATATTATTCCCACACACATCACCTGTCCTGGTGTTCACCAAACAAAGACACAGCGAGAAGGTTGGTGGTCTATATTTGCGATTTTTTTTCTCTATATATCTGTTCCTGTCCTTCATTCTCCATCGCATCACGTATTAAGAGTAAAAGTTGTGGAGACTCGCGAGAATACATTGTGTTGTGGACACCGGAGAGGTCAGGGCCCATCGGAGACTGCCTCTATTCCACCACCCAAGGCCTCCTCCCTCCCTTAGGCCTAACTCGGAGGAACACTTGGGCATACTTTCCCGCTGATATGGTGTGAGGGATGACGTTTGTTTGTCTATTTAGTTCATCAACTTGTTCCTTTGTTTATATATCAACATTGTTATTCATTTGCCCAGCAGGGTACATCTGATAATTTCCGGAGCATTATTTCTTTGTTGCACTGTTTTCTTTGTACTAAGTGGCTGCTCTTGCTCGTTACTTATCTCACTCACGTAATACATGCAGTACGTACAGCGATGCTCGTAGAGATTAAAGGACAAAGGCGCAAGTTCAGTGTTCTCACCAAGACATTATTACATTATATATTTTTAGCTACCGTGAATATTACATGAGATTTAGTCATAGAAATAATAAAACACAAACACGTAGAGTTGCATGTTAGCCATTTATCTCTAGTCACTTTCCACGCGTTGCTTCTCCTTTCTCACGTAGCTCAGGTGTAGCCGGATGTTAGGCAGAGTTTCAGGTGGTTTCAAAACACGTCGAATCATGTGTACGAGTCATCACCACCAAGTATTTAATGGCATCAGGAGTTAGCATCAGGTGACAGACGTGGTGTCCGGCTTGACCTGGGAGGGGGATGGGCACGTCTGTTCGAAGGTGAACTTAGTTGGTTACCGCTAGTCACTTTAAAATCTTTAAATAAACCATTCCCAAGTAATTCAGCCACACAAGCAACTACGAGCGTAAATGTATTCATTATGTGTTTACATGTGTAGTTTGATTCATATTTTAAATTATTCTAAAAGCTACATTAAATATGCACATAAAAATACCCTCACGTTGCCCCGGCGTGCAGCTGCCAGACGCACGGTTCACTTCAAGCATTAATTCGTTCCCTCTCGTCCATTACATGAACATCTGCACACAGCGATACAAAATTACATTTGAAGTCGAATGCAACAAGTGCGTGGTGCATTAACAGCTAGCAAAGCGTTATCCTAAGGAGAAGGAGAAAAATGAGCGAGCAGTCACATGTGCGCGCTGCCGCCTGAGCAAGATTCCTGCCTGGGAACGTGGGCTGTGGGGTGAGCGCTAGTCTGAGGCGCGTTTGAAGAGTGTTGGTATTGATCAGCCTTCTTGAACGTTTTCCAAGGCTGCATAACATTAACTGTAGCAGTATAACGTCAAGAGGTTGCGCCATGTAGCTCAGCATCTCCAGGATTCCATCACCATCACGTATGGCATCACTGAGGAAGGTTGCCAGGATATTTTACAGTGTTGTCTTGAGTCCTGACTGGCCGCACACATTGTCCCATGAGTGACCGGAACTTCTTTGTGATGGGAACCGAGGTGCATCTACAAAGGACAAAACTGTGAGTGAAAGTACGGGGGCAGGCGAGCATCAGCGTCACGTGCAGGCCAGTGTGGTGACGGCATCCAGGTGACGCGTGACAGGACAGATTATCAGTGACGGGCTATAAATTTGTTTACACACATGAAAGTAATAAACAGTGATTAGCAGTGAGCGTTGGTTGGCTGAAACTGTAAAGTGAACAGAAATGCCGACCCCTGACAGGACTAACGGGCCAGTAACTTGAATACTTACATAGCACCTGAGCTTTATATTGCCGATATGGAGACGGAAAAAAATATGGCCAACGGGACACCGGCGGGCATGAACATTGTAGTGGCCCGCGTGAACAGAAGTGCAAGGTGTCGATGTTGCCTGTGGATGGTGGCCCTGTGGTGTGCTGCGACCGTCATCTTCATGCTGGCTGGATACGACAGCGTTGTGCACTCGGTGGCCGTGAACCAAATGGTGCTCCGTCAGGGCGGACAGAAGTACGAGTCCTGGGTAGACACACCTGTTCCTGTTTACTATAAAGTGTATGTCTTTAACCTGACCAATCCCATGCAGTTTATGAAAGGAGCCAGGCCACGGGTGCAGGAGCGAGGCCCCTACGTGTACCTGATGAAGGAAACCAAAGAAGAGATCGAGTTTCATTCCAACGGCTCGGTTACCTACAGGACCAAACCGTTGTACTTTTTTCAACCTGAAATGTCAAATGGAGCCGAGGAAGATGTTCTGGTCACCGTCAACATCCCCTTCGTGAACGCAGCAGACGCAGTCAAAGATCAGGGCTTCTTCCGTATGGTTATACAGATGGCGAAGAAGATCCACGGCTTTGAGACAGTGCGAACTCTAACCGTTGGGGAACTGTTGTGGGGCCATAAGTCGCGAGTGATGGAATGGGCCAGACAGTTGCAGGAGCTGCCCTACCCGCACCAACTATTTGGCCTCCTGGTAGGATTTAACGACTCCATTCAAGAGCCATACACAATGCACACAGGCAAGGGTGACGCCGCCAAAATGAACCAGATCCTCTCCTGGAA
>CM035193.1:5202344-5207153 GCA_020233015.1 Callinectes sapidus
TAGGATACCACTACGACGACGACTACGACGATGACTTTCCTCGGAAGAGGAGGAAGTGCTCCAGGCGGTGTTGTTGTTGCCGGTGGTGGTGTTTGCTGCTGATGGCCATAATAAGCTTCCTGGCCCTGATTACTGTAGTGTTTTGGGGCGAGTCTACAATGCATGCGGGGGTTCTGCGCGGCATCACCCTGTCGGAGGGCTCAGACAAGGACCACATGTGGAGGGCGGCTGAAGTTGATGTTCTCTACTCTGTGTACGTCTTCAACCTGACCAATCCCAATCAATTCATGCAGGGAGCTCGCCCTCGAGTCCAGGAGCTCGGGCCGTATGTCTACACCCTCAGAGAGACCAAAGAAAATGTAAGATACGAAGACGATGAGACAACAGTAGAGTATCAAGGGAGACCAACCTACTTCTTCCAGCCCCACCTATCGGAAGGCAGCGAGAATGACCCCATTACCACCGTCAACATTCCGTTCGTGAATGCGGCAGACATGGTGAAAGAAAACAAACTAGTCAAAACAATTTTGAAAGTAGTGAAAAAACTGCATGGTTTCAATACTATCAGGAAACAAACGGTGGGTGAGCTTCTGTGGGGTTCTCGCTCTGAGGTGCTGGACTGGGCCCGCACGCTGCAGGATGTGCCTTACCCGCACCAGCTGTTCGGCCTGCTGATGGGGCTCAACTACACCCTGCAGCCGCCTTACCGCATGCACACTGGAAAGGGTGACCCAGGCAAGATGAACAAGATACTGGCTTACAATGGCCACGAGGTACTCCACTCCTGGTTCGGCGACACGTGCAATATGATAAGAGGGACTGACGGTAACGGCTTCTCTCCTGGACTGACCATGAACGACACACTCTACATTTTTAACGGACAGCTGTGCCGTTCCCTGCCACTCGTCTACAACGCCACCATACAAAAGGAAAAGGGCCTGCAAGCCTATCGCTTTGTGCATCCAAAAGGCGTCTTCTCATACGACGCAGCTCACCCAGAGAACCAGTGTTTCTGTGGCGAGCATGGATGTCCGCCCAGAGGAGTGTTAGATATGAAATCTTGTTACTTCGGAGCTTCTGTGGGGTTCTCCTTCCCTCACTTTTATGACGGCGACCCTAAACTTAGACACCTGGTGCTTGGCCTCAGGTAAGTCACGGGCACTGCCACTTGTGTTTGGGATGTGTGTTGTGGTGGTAGTGGTGGTGATGATGTTTCATGTTCAGAATACCCTCATTATTTCAATCATTTCAATTCACCGTTTTTTAAGAGGGCACGGACACTCCTTCCGGACTTCACCTGCACGAGGCACGTAGCTCCGACCACCCGGACAGAGAGGCCTTAAGGCTGCACGGATAAGCGGACAAAATGGATCGACAATTTATTTATATAACGTGATAACGGCGTTGTGTATGTTTGTGTTGAGCGTGGTTGATCTTGCGGCCCAATGAAGCCTTGTTGGCCGAATCCCGGTCGTATCCGCGCGTGATTGTGGGGTGTTGAGTGAGTCACAGACAACCCGAGGCACAGGGCGGCTGGCATGGTGGAGGGGCTGGAGAGGGAGGGAGGGGAGCACCAAATTACAGAGAAAAAGAGGGGAAATGAAAGAGTGCACGAAAACTACCGAGAAATTGGGGAAGAGAGTCAACGGTGAACGCAAGATGAGGAAGGAGATGAGTGGAGTGAGTGTTTATCTGGCGCTCCTCACTGCTTGTTTAGAAGGTCATCAGGTGAGCGATCTCTGACCCTACCCTGCATGCGGCTCTCTCGTACGCACTACCTGCCCCTCTCCCCCTCACTCCCCACACTCTAGCTTAGATTCTCTGTAGTCCTTGCACGGGAAAAGCTCACGCCGCCGCTGTGTCTTGTACGTGATGGTTCTCATTCCGGCTGTATTTACACAAGTGGCGAGCATCGTTCATGGGAGGGCGAGGATAGCGAGAAAAAGAAGGAATAGACGAACGATGAAAAAGTTCCCACGTCACCTCGAAGTCTGTAGCGCGTCTGTACGGCGACTCTTGCTCATAATGCAATGCCTTGGGCCTTGAACAACACTTGCCTTCACGTCCCTCCCTTCTAGGCATCTCAGTATTTCCTCGTGAGTAATATGTATGCTAATGCAGACAGAGCTTCCTTTCGCCGCCTATAAGAAAATGTACCACGTAACCTTGTGCTCCTGTGACCATTCTTTAATTTCAGTTTGAAGGTTTTACGTAATTCTCTCTCTCTCCCTCTCTCGCTCTCTCTCTCTCTCTCTCTCTCTCTCTCTCTCTCTCTCTCTCTCTCTCTCTCTCTCTCTCTCTCTCTCTCTCTCTCTCTCTCTCTCTCTCTCTCTCTCTCGAGGCACACACAAAGGTTGCGAATGGGAAAATTGGAATTCACTTTGTTCTAGTTTTTGTTTGATGTTCACTTGCAGCAGCAGGAAAGATTATGGCGATTGTGGGAAGAGCCGGGAGGGAGTGAGTGAGGGAGGGAGGGAGAGGGGCGGAAAGGAGGGTAAGTGAATCGGGAGGGGAAGAACGGAAGGAGGTTGTCAAATTCTGCGCTGGATCTGTTGTGGCTTTGGCGTGTGAAGATTTCCTGTGCTCATCCCCCTGAACCACCCACCTGCTCTCTCCTCTCTACCCCGCCCTCCGCCGCCTACACCTTTCCTTTTGTCCTAATCAAACTTCGTCCCACCTTCACTCAGATCCCTCTTTATCCTTCCTACCTTTACCCTGATAAGACCCTAATCTACCCCTTCCTATTTCTCCTACACCTTCCTTTTTATCCTAATTAAACTTCCCCTCCCACGCAGACCCTATTTTATAACTACGCTAAATATTCACCTCCTATGCCTTTTCATACCAAAAGTTGTCTTCTCCTTAATTATGTTGTGTGTCCTATCCATCTCACACCTCCATTTTCATCCTAATTAAACTTTCTCTTTCACTCAGATCCTATTCCTAAATCCTATTCGTATGATAACTACACCAAATATTCATCTCATGTCCCTTCCCATACCAAAAGTTGTCTCCTTACTGTTGCTGCTTGTCCTATCCATCTCACACCTTCATTTTTTCCTAATTAAGCTTTCCTACCCACTCAGATCCTATTCCTACTATATTACACCAAATATTCATCTCCTGATCCTTCCTCTCCTTATTTATATTGCTTATCCTATCCATCTCACATCTTCCTTTTTATCCGAATCAAACTCTCACCTCACTTTAATCCGTTTTGTCACGTGAACGACATCAAAGTCAAAATGGACGTTTCTTAGAATTTCTTTTGATCTCCCTTTAAAACATACAAACCTTCACATTTATCAGTTTCATATGTACACTTCCTACGGCAAAATTGACGTTTTTTTTATCCCTCTGATATCCCTCTGACTATAATTTTCTCTTCTCCCTCTCCCTTTTAAACATAGAAATCACTTCCATTTACTCCTCACAGCCGCAACACCTTCACTGAATCATCAATAGTCCCTCTCTACAACAAAACAAACGTCCTGCTTTCCCAACACTTCCTCCACTCTTGACTTAATTTCCTATTCCTCCTACACACTCACGCAGCACACACCACCACACCCACCACAGCTATTTCCCGCACCACTCATACTCCCACTTAAAACTAGACTCCTCATACCACCCACTCCTTACAAAACATTGGCCCTGTATTCTTGAACGCTTTGCTCTCTTACCACACCAGTTTTCCAAGATCAGAGACAAGTACCCGGGTTTTCATGACAATTTCTCCTTATAATGAACTAGAACTATTGCCAATCCACCTCCAGAGCCATAAGAAATACCCTTGAAAATATGACCATCTTCAACTAGAGCCTTTGGAATAGAGTAACGGTGAGAGAGCCAAGTGTTTAAGAGTACGGACAATAGACTGCTACACTCAGCCTACACTTTACACCACATCCCCAAGGAAATACAGACTTCTAGATTTAGATTCAGATATTTATTGACCACAAAGTAAAAATCATTACCAAAGAATACATAAGACCAAATTTCTATATGGTTCAAAATAATACAAAACAGCGAATCAGAACCTATCTAGAATCCTTATGTTACTAATATCCTTATCTCAAACCACGCTCACACTCACTCTCTCCCTATCTGCCTCTCCTACACCTATCTACTGTAGTAACCTCATGGTGCTAATACTCTTATCTCGAGCCACACTCACTCGTACTCATCCTATCTGTCTCTCTCACTCCCGAGTCCTCTCACCCCAGCCAATCAGCCAATCCTAGCAGTTATTTAACATGCAAAATCCGGTCCACGTCTGGGGGCTGAGGGGAGAGGGACAGTGGCTGGCTTTCCT
Source organism: Callinectes sapidus (assembly GCA_020233015.1). Classification (NCBI taxonomy): domain Eukaryota; kingdom Metazoa; phylum Arthropoda; class Malacostraca; order Decapoda; family Portunidae; genus Callinectes; species Callinectes sapidus. The sequence continues at coordinate 5,206,660 of CM035193.1, forward strand.
GTTTCCTGTTGCTATTGTTTCCGCTTTGATAATATTTCCCGCCACCTGCGCCAACAATAGCTTCGGGCGGACTCCTTCCTCTGCAGGGGGTGAGGTGGGGAAGGGGACGCAGGGTGGGGAGAGTTGTAAGGAAGGGAGGAAGGGAGGGATGGATCAGCACACGACAGAAAGGTCATCTCACTCTACTACTCTCCCCTCTCTCTCCCCTCCTCCTCCTCCTCCTCCTCCTCCTCCTCCTCCTCCCCCCCCTTAATTAGCCCTTTGGCCTTCTGGACGGACGTTGTTGTTTGTGTTGTGGCTCTGTTTCTTCCTTTCTTTCTTTCTTTCTATCCCTTTCTCCCCCTTTTCGCCCTCTACCCTTTTTATTGCTTTGTTATCTTTAGGGCCTAGTAAGTTGATAGGTTTGGATTACTTATCTGTGATCTCTCTCTCTCTCTCTCTCTCTCTCTCTCTCTCTCTCTCTCTCTCTCTCTCTCTCTCTCTCTCTCTCTCTC
>CM035193.1:5221251-5247354 GCA_020233015.1 Callinectes sapidus
TCTACTCTCGTCCTCTCTCTCTCTCTCTCTCTCTCTCTCTCTCTCTCTCTCTCTCTCTCTCTCTCTCTCTCTCTCTCTCTCTCTCTCTCTCTCTCTCTCTCTCACACACACACACACACACACACACACACACACACACACACACACACACACACCTCCAGTACATAGTGTTCCGTTCTCACACACCATTCATGACCGGTTCCCCTCCTTGTCCCTGGCGCGGCGGGGAGACGCATCCAGCCAGCTAGTAGCCCTCGCCCTCCTCAACGCCTTCAGTGGAGGGAGGGAAGAATGCGCCACATCATTTGTTTGCACTTGTACTTTATTGATTAAACACTACGTACTCCGTATTGGAACTTTTGTGAAGTCGCTATTTATCAGTTTCAGACCGAGAAGAAACGTTAGACTCGTAAATTCTGCTTTGATGCTTTAAGCCAAACGTTGGCAGCAATGGTGGTGTGTGAGGGTCGTGATAGCGGCAGTCCTGGGCTTGCGGAGGGTGGAGGCAGAGAACGGTGAGGGTAGTGGTAGTAGTGTTGGAGGTGGTGATATGGTGTGTGTGTGTGTATGCGTGCGTGTGTGTGTGTGTGTGTGTGTGTGTGTGTGTGTGTGTGTGTGTGTGTGTGTGTGTATAATACACTTTTCTATGTTGTTCTTATTCTGATATTTATTCGTACCTTCTTATTGGTAATAATCGAGAAGGCACCAAAATTAGAAGCAAATGCAGGTAAAAATGCACAATATACACCAGTGACTTTCCTCATGCTACTCGAGCCGTTCAAAGCAAGTATGGTACAACCCTCCTTCCCCAAGCTTTCCCAACATAGTAACCCCCCTTCCCCCTCTCTCTCTCCCTCCCTCCCGTGCGTCAAGCCTCGCTCAAGGACTCATAGAGGTGTCTGGGGGCGTTAGTAAGCCTTGTGAACCTCGCGGACAAGTTACGAATCCACCGCCGCCCCGTGCCCAGACCCTTGCTCCGAACACCCGCCCGAGCACGTATACATCATCACTGACTATTTTCTTATTGTGTAACTTGACACGAGAAGAGATTACGTCCGTCCGTCCACACACACACACACACACACACTCTCTCTCTCTCTCTCTCTCTCTCTCTCTCTCTCTCTCTCTCTCTCTCTCTCTCTCTCTCTCTCTCTCTCTCTCTCTCGTTCATGAATCTTCACGCTCACACACTGCAACATTACCTCCACATCATCAGAAATTTAAATGCATTGTTTTGTGCGACATGAATATCCTGCATTCCATTATCCTTTGTTTAGAGAGAGAGAGAGAGAGAGAGAGAGAGAGAGAGAGAGAGAGAGAGAGAGAGAGAGAGAGAGAGAGAGAGAGAGAGAGAGAGAGAATGTGTAGGTTGCGAATGGAAGGACGTAGAAAAGGGAACAAGGGAAGACATCTATAAGAAGGCGGGGTCGTCTACCTGCTCATAGGTGGTGGTGAGGACGACGCTCTATTCAGGACACCGAGAAATAGCTGACACCACGCGCTGAAACTGAGCCTGTGTATGAGAGAGAGAGAGAGAGAGAGAGAGAGAGAGAGAGAGAGAGAGAGAGAGAGAGAGAGTGTGTGTGTGTGTATGATTTATTATATATAGAACGCAAATGAAAAAAAAAAAGTTATGATTATTATGCTGGGCCTACAAATGGAGAAGTGTAACAAGAAAGAGGAGATAAAAAGAGGAAGGAAAAAAAGAAGACTGAAGGTGAACGTGTAGAAAGCAGCTACTAATCCAGCAAACTTACACAGGCTGCTGACCTTGCAGTGTTGCCTCGTTTGCTTCCTCTTTGTATTATTTAACGAAAGGAATCTCACCTTGTTGTAATGACTATAATGCTAAAAGGTAACCTAATTCTCAGCTTCATGTATATAACAAAAAGAAATAATGGTAATGATAAGTGACGATGTGTCAATATTATCTCTGTATTATGAATGCTAAAACTGGGAATAATTACATGAGTGGCGTATAATCGTGTTTTGTTTGACATGTATTCATGAAAGGTTATCAGTGTTGCTAAACCACATAAGCATATAAGAAGTCAACACTGTTAACATTATACAGCTGCTTTGGTTCATCTGATGACATTTGTTACTCAAACCCAATGTTCGCTATGTTGAGAAAGATTATCATATACCGTTGTCTCAAACAGTTTGACTTTCGTACGATTAACCCTATTATCACTGGGACGCATTTTCATATTCATTATGCTTAGTATTTGTTGATTTTATACAGCTCCAAAAACTCTGGCCATTGATCATTTGACCTCCATAGACGCTTCCAAATGTCAATGAAATCGTCAAATTATACCCAAAACTGGTGGCAAAAAATATGTTTAGTATTAATTGTGGACATGGTGGAAATTACTGGAGATTTCTTGATTGTTTTTATCGATTGACAATTATTTTGGATCACTGGAAAAAATATATATTAGTGGCTATCTCCGTGGCCTTTTGAAAAACAGTTTTCGTGAGTCCAAAGCAAATGGAAAGCACTATCTAATTACATAGTAACTCACGTAACTTGGTGACTATCAACACAATGTATACTATTAGCATTACATTATGATTCACCAGGTGTAGGTGTTTCCGGGTGCCTATTTCCGCATCCTAGTGTTTCTGTATACGGACACAGCGAAGGACCGTGCTGCAGTACCTCATATTATCAAACCTGCTGCTCCATGCTGTAACGCGACACCCCGTCACCTTACCCCGCCCTTATATAACCTGTCGACCAGACCTCACATTTTTGTCCTACGTGGTCTTGCATGTACCCAACCCTTACTCCTTTGTTCACTCTTAACTCCATAACTCCTTAACTTTGTTAGTATTTTATGTTGCTGTTAAGTACTATTGTTCAGGAGTTTTTTTTTTTTTTTTTTTTTTTTTTTTCTTTGAATATGTGTAGATATTGATTTATTTATTTAGTGTTATTATCAGCATTATTGTTATTATTTTTCGTTTTTATTAATGTAGGCAATGAAGTGCTATGGTGTGTGTGTGTGTGTGTGTGTGTGTGTGTGTGTGTCCTAACCAAACAATCTACACTAAGCTGAACTTAAGTAGGTCAATTTATTTCGCGCCTCCATATTTCGTCCTCTCCTTGTTGTTAGCTGAGGCACCCTTGCACAGTATGCCAAGAGTACCCACTAGCGGCGGGGTGGTTCTGGATATGACTCAACACTCGAACTACAGGAATTGAATAGTGAAAGTCCTGAGGTGCCGCCGGCTGCCCTCGGGAACTGGTAGCGAGTATTACTGGCAACAATTGGCATAACAAAAGGGTATTAGGCTGTGGTGGAGCCTCAAAAAGTCCCTTGCCCAGTCATGGCATATAGTCTGATTGGTTGATGATTGAGGTCTTCCTTTACCCTGTGTGTGTGTGTGTGTGTGTGTGTGTGTGTGTGTGTGTGTGTGTGTGTGTGTGTTTGTGCATTGTTACTATCATTTGTAATGCTTTGACTGCTACAGCTTCTCCTCGAGCTCAATAAAAGCCCATTGACTAGTAGTCAAAGTTTGAATTATAATTGTCAAGTGGATCTCTAACAGTAAAAGATGTAGTAGTTAAGTATTTCAAACCTTTCATTATGCATTGAGGTTATTTAATTATTTATTAAAGCAAGCAACAAATATCATACTGTCATGAGCAGCCAAAGGGTGAAAGTCTGTGTTCTGAATGTAGGAAGGTTTCAAAGAATCACCACCACTAATCAAGATAATGTATATTTGTGATATTTAGATACAAATTAGAATAGACATTTATTTTTGCTCTTTGTTTGCAGGCCCAACCCAGAGAAGCATAGGACGGAATTTGACATCTACCCTGACCTGGGCATCCCTCTTCGTGTCAAGCTTCGTATGCAGATGAATGTGATGTTGGACCAAAACCAGCCCTTGGAGCGTGCCAGGCACTTTGATGTGGTTCTGCCAGTGTTCTGGTTTGAGGTTGGGGTGGATTCACTGCCAGGGGATGTTGTAGGCCTGCTGAAACTTGCTCAGAATCTGCCTCCTGTTGTGAAAACAACCAGCGTTACCCTTTGCACAGCACTCACCCTCATATTTTTGCTACTCCTACTTGCTCAGACCATAGCTACGTGGTGCGGCTGGGGTACTTCTAAGGCACTGAAACGTCCCCTCACACCTGAAGATCTTCCACATCTTTCACCATGTCGTCCAATGAGTACTCAGTGGCAGTATGATGAGCTACATAAGCCACCAAGATGTGGTAGCTCCTTCCATGCCACACCCAGTGAGAAGAGTGCACTCACCACTCCACAGCCTCTTACTCCAGGGCTTGACATTCCAATAATTGATGACCACACCTTGCTTCCTCCATATAGAGCTCGTAGGGGAGGTAGTCCAGATGTATTACCACAGCCAGAAGATGGTGAATACAGCATTGACCAAGTACCTCCACCTTACAGTCCAGGGCCACAGCAACGCACCTCTTCCACAGTGTCAGTAGAGATTCACACCACAGCTTCTGATGATGATCTGCAAAACATTCCAGGATCCAGCACAGCAGTAACACCAGTAGAAGACTTGCCACTTGACCACAGCTCACCAACAGAATCCCTACCAGCAGTTAGTGAAGAGAATGAACCTGATTCTCCCTCTGCTCCTCTTGCCAGACTTGAGGAGACATCAGATAGTGACGGTAACTCTGCATCTGATCTACCATCATCACCTGACCTCCCACCTGAGTCTGAGTCCCAAAGATTAACGGAAACCCCTGCTCCTCTCGCCACCTCTAGTCCACAGGGATCCCTGGGCAACAATAACAGGCGGAATGATTTACCACCTCCCCTTGAATCAGACTTGTGAGTGCTTGGCAATGAAACTCGTATGGATGTGTTATATTTATTTTAGTTAATCAGTGTGTGCTATTTCCGTGAGCATTGTGAAAGTTGTGTTTGATCACTGTACCAAGTTTGCAGTGTTTCAGTGATATGTGTTGGTAGTACATTTGTTTGTTTTATCTGTTCTTTTTTACTTCAGTGCCTTAATTACTGGAGGTAGTAGAAATTATGAAATTTGTAGGATTTGTTTTAACTTGTTGGAATCACCATTACAGGAGAGATTTTTATAGGCATTATCAGTACACTTAATATTATTGTATCATTGATGTTTTACTAGTAGTACAGTACGTTTTATGCATAATTTATTGATGATTTAATTAAGCCAGTCATACTAATAGTTATTATGATAAGGGTGAATTTTGTTTTAGTATTGAAAGCAATGCCGATTTTGTAAAGATAGATTTACAATATGTGCTCAAGTGAACGCATCCACAACTGAATTGAAGGGGAAAAAAGTCTCAAAATATGTTTGAATGCAGTATTGTACATTATGAAATGCATATTATTCAAACACATTATATTCCTAACTTAATGCCTCAGATTCTCCTTACATTTTTCAGCATTTGTATGTATTGCTTTTTTCAGGTATTTATGTATGCCTGTGTGCCTCTGATAAATATTTCAGTTTGTGTTATCAACAGTTAATGGACAGGGACTGCCATGTGTAGACCTGGTGGCTTCTTGCAGCTTTCCTTATTTTCTTATGTTATGAATTTAGGCTGGTGTTTTGAAGACTAAATTGAAAGAAAAATCTTCGTCCCTAATTCGTGTATATATATATATATATATATATATATATATATATATATATATATATATATATATATATATATATATATATATATATATGCTTGTGTAAGTATCATAGATTTCAAGTGAAAGCATTATTTCAAGGAATTTTTTTCTATTTTACTGTGCTTATCAAAAGGTTGTTTTGCATACAATAGCTGCCAGTTGTTATTGTACTTTAATCAATGCTATATTCTAAAAATGTTTTATAATGAAAACCAGTGTATAATTCTGTTGTTATCTCTGTGAGACAAGCATTGCTATACTGCTGATGAAAACATGTTTTGTTGAGAATATAAATGAAATTTATGAACCCTTGTCATGATGTAGTCAGAGAAGGTTTGTTCAGTTCATTGCAAGCCAAAGCATGTCTAATTTCAAATATCTTTGTGAATTCAGTATGAACTTATGAAATTTGCCTTGCAACATGTGATATACAAATAGGATAGTGTAATGAATTTATTCCATTTGCTGTTGTAGTTGCCAGTCATATGTCTTTCACTGTGTTATTACATTAGATAGTATTCCTAGCCAACCTTGTAGTGCGTAATTTCTTTGTAACAAGGCATATGTGTAACATTTGAACTACAAATAGTGATGAATTTTTTTTAAATATGGTAATTGTATCTGGAATAGGAAAGGTAAATTAGATACAAGTTCATGTTGCACAAGAAGACTACAGCATCTTCCTTTTTTTAATGTATAGTATGATTTTTTTAAAGGGCTGTTGAATGTAGTTCAGGAAAAAAGGAAAAATTCCCTAAAAATGAAATCTGCCTTTTTCTGCTTGTTATGAAGACATGCTGCTTGCATGCAAATAGGAATAAATGAATTTAAGATAGTCTAGATGACTACATCCAGTTGGATTTTGGGGTATGAATGTGATCTATAGTGAAGATTACATTTCAATATTGTTCCTCATTTACTGCAGTATTGTGGAGTGTGGCTGTGAAATTGTTAAGGTATGCATTACTTCCACCCTTCCACACTTTTCCTGATAACTTTATTTACATTATAGATATAAGGTCATTATGGTAAAAAAATATACATATATTGTTTTGGACAAGAGTCCTATAACAGTGTTGTAGCCCAGTGTGTTTGCTATCAGTCATCTGTGTAACTTTAAAAGAATATTTACACAACTACAAGATCCAGAATAGATTAAATGGTATCTTGCTGTAATTGTTCATAGAAAAGTTTACCAAAGATCATTCCATGAATTGACTGCTGGCTGGCATCATAGGCTACAATGTCACATCTTGACTTTGTTCATAATTCCAGATTTTGAGCTCTTCTTGAAACCAAGAACTAAGTATTATGTCAAAAGTTATTAGATTTTATATAGTACCTAATTTGAAGAAAAATTCAAATCAGGAAATATTTAAGGAATAACTTGTGTACCTAAATGACTGGCTAATTAATGATATGCCAGTTCTCTTATTACATTTGTGCTGAAATGATTCAATGATTTTATTTGCAGAGTACTACTTACAACTGAGAGGCTAAGTGCTAGAGTAATGTTGGTAATTACTAGATAATTCTGATTCTATCTATCTACTATGTCTATATCTCTGAGGCTTCATCTTCTTAGAGGAGCTTTTCATAATTAAGGAAATGATCATAGAAAAATTTTGATCACCATTTTTCTTTTAATACTTATTGTTTATCTACTATTCGTCATTTGTTTTGTTCTTCCATTTCATCTTTCAGAGTTTAATTACCACTGAAATGTGAACTGTCTAGATAAATAAAGTAGTACTAATTAGGTATGTGCCATAGCAGTCAGTGCATCAACTCTCCAAGGAATGGTATGATGTACTGAACTTATGATATATATTAATTGTTATTCCTGAGTGAACCATCCCATCCATGTTAAAAGTGCAACTTCTATGCCAGTTTTGCTCATGCCCATTTTTTTTATTTCTTGTTTTACTTTTTAATACTGTAAGCTTTTTGCATCAGTTATAGTAATGCTTTTCTATACTGCTGTAACAGGTTGTACTTTTCTGAACAAGAAGCAGAGTTCCTTCGGGGATTCTATAGGTACAGTTACCACACTGATCATGTCCTACTGTTACATTCACTACCTGCATTCTTAATAAATATTGCAATGAGACCCGTTCATGTGTGTCTGGCATTTTGTTTACTACAAGCACAAACCTATCAATGCTTCACTAATAACTTTAACAAATTTTCCAATCATTATTTTCTTATAATATATTTTCATACACATTCATAAGAACATTATAAAACTGTTTGTCTAAACAGGTACTCCAAATTGAGTTAAAATAAGCATACAAAAAGAAAATAGAAAGATATGTATAATTGAGAACTGTTATATCATTGGATGGAACAAATATAAACAATAAGGTACACACTTCACTTGGTTTGCTGGGAAAATGAGGAAGTAAATGTAAGGAAAGGTAATTGAAGAGCGGGAGAACAAAATTATAGAAAGAGAAAAAGAGATCTGAGGGAATGCATACATGAAGGACTGTGCTTACAAAGGCATGGTGTATTACTGAAGACCCTGAAAGAAAAAATAACAATTGAGGACAGTGGAAATCCTATGATCAGCAATTGATTTATTCAAAGGGAAAGCAACTCAGTCAAACTTAATAAGTGATAGATAGAAATATCAAATAAAACTCTACATACATAGGTAGCTTTGATGCAACCATTAGAGTTCAAGTCAAACTGGTTCCAGGATTGTCTTGTAGTAAATGAAAACTGTCAATTTTTGTTGAATATGTATATGGTAGTGCCTTTTTTCTTGTTTCAGCTAACTGTAGTGAATGTATGCTCACAGTATGCATGGTACTCTTACTGGCTTATTTTATTCTCCTCCAAGATGTGATGTATTACCATATATCATGCCCATTCATGGCTTTCTCAGCTTCAGATTACTAGAATATTTTTTCATACTGTACATATTGAATGTATTTTTTTTTCTCTATCTCTTTCGCAATGCAACCAGTAAATGCAAGTAGATATTTATTCACCAGAAATGTGTGAAATTTTTTTAATATTCTATACTAAACATTACTACTTATATACTGCATGTTATTAAATAATCAAAGTTGCTCTAATATAACTGTATATTCAGTAAAGTACGTGGAATTAAGGCAAGTTACAATAGAAAGCTATTTCTAGTGCCTAGAATAACAACAGCTTCAACCAAGGAACACATATCATAAGAAGCAAGATATATACATAATATGTATGATTATGTAATATGTATCTTAAAAATTTTGTTGTATGATCTCATCACACTGGTGAAGATATGATGAGTTAACAGTAAGGAATATCTACCAACTAGCAGTTATATATTTTTCTATTACTGAAGCATTGTGTCATTTTAATAATGTAAATAGTTTTCTTTTTAAAGGACTTTTATTGATCCTGTCTTCCTGCATGTTTCACCATCAGGTTACCCCATAATGAGGTGGGATGTAAGATTTATAAATCAAAGGGTAGTTTCTGCGATAGGTACCTTAAAAAAAAAAAAAATGCCATGTGGAACATATTTCATTGAGACAAAATGTTCATTCTGTTACTCTATCATTTGGGGGACTATTACCAATATAATTTAGGTGAGATTAAATCAAGGCAAGAATAATATATGCTGTACAAGTTATTCCAATGTCATGCCGAGAACACGCGAACGATCAGTTACCTAGCTCGTTATATGTGACGGTGAAGCATGTTTCGAATAATAAAGGGTTCATAGCTGACCGCCTATGTGGGTGCGGCTGTGCCTGAGGAGCTCTTTACACGTGGGCAGCTATTCAGTTCTCATTAGCAGTGGAGAGAGGAGCAAAGAGACTTCACTCCTCGATGTCTTATTATTACGGCCAAGGAAAGAAACCGATAAAAAAAAAAAAGAAGTTTGTGTTGATGGATTCTCATATCGAATTTGTGATATTTGAAAAAAAATACGATAATGCATGTTGGTGTACACTACATCATATGATATAACTACCAACGAGATCTAAAGATCAAATCAGGACTGAAAACATTGACAAAAATCAGTGCGGTATATATATATATATATATATATATATATATATATATATATATATATATATATTGTAGGGGTAACCTGAATTGCTGTACTCCTTAAGATCGGTGGTGATATCCTTGGTTCTCTCTCCCTCATAGCTTAGGCATGGCATGGCTGGGCTGCGACGAACAGCAGACAGCCCACCAAGCCGTCTTCCCCTATAGACGAGAAAAAAACAAGTGCGTCCTTCCAGTGGTAGCAGCCTCTCCACCTCCCGCAAGGTTCCCTCTGCCACACCAAGAGTAAGAAGAGTATCAAAGCCATGAAAACTGGGCTCCCACGTCTTCCGCTAAAACTTTCATCTGATTGTTGCCGCGGCGATGGTGGGAGGTTCATGTCAGGCTGCCGCACCTACACATCGTACGCAGATGAAAAAAGGTATGAGAAGCATAGGACTGAGATGGGATGGGGAGGCGGAGGGTAAGGAGTGTGGTGTGAGGGGGTGAGAGGGATGAGGTAAACCATGCAGAATACACATACTCGTTGCCAATGACAGCTGCCGTGAACAAAGGATGACAGGTGTCACTTTTGTTAGAAGTAAAAGGTAGCACAACTGTTTCATCAAGGTCAAGGAGCAGATTGCAACCTGCATATAGTACGTTTTCGAACGATTTTATATGCATTCAGGTGACTTGTAACTTCTAGAATCAGTGCAACGAAGATGGACTAAGCAAATTTGTGGTCTGTTCAACGTCTTTAGTATAGGACGCGTTTCTATCTTTATTCTGCTTATTACTTGTTGATTTTATACAGCTTCAGGAACTTATGAAGGGGATTTAAATAGTACAGACTATGGCTCAAGTGTGTGCTTCTTGAGACACTAACAGGACTGACAACAATAACACCATGGCCGATATATATATATATATATATATATATATATATATATATATATATATATATATATATATATATATATATATATATTGAGAAATGCTATTATTATTTCGAGTTGTTCTCATTATGGTTTGGAAGATTATGAAAATGAATGACCACTTTCCTCATCTTGTCCATCTGTTCACGAGGGTTGGCAATGATCGCACCAGAGGTCACAGTAAGAAGCTATTTAAGCCTCATTTTGTTACTGATGTTATAGCACGACCCTTTCTGTTGGAGTTGTAGGGCTTTTCCTGAGAGCTCTTCCTGAGGAGGTTGAGTCGATGTCTTCTCTGCCTTTATTTAAGTTATTATATATATATATATATATATATATATATATATATATATATAGATATATATATATATATATATATATATATATATATATATATACATGTACAAACTTGTACTCATAGTCATATTTGTGTTTATTCGTACTCGAACGTCAAGTACGTGACAATTTTAGGAGTAGGTACTCTCGAGTCAATGCCAAGGTGTCGTGTGGTGCTTGACGATGCCGACTATTGTGGTTGAGGCGAGGTGAGACCGACAAGGGTGTGTCGTTGGCAAAGCCAGGTGGTCTGAGTTGATGAATCTCTAAGGAGAGTAAAGTCAAGTGAAGCGCATCCGTCGCCTCTTATGGAACTGCTATTAACCTCTTACCACCTTGGTGTTACTGCAAAGCGGCTGTCAAATACTGCTTGGGCAGCCAGACTGTGTTACTAATATGTCTATCAAGCGAGACTCGCTCCTAAATGCCCGCTCATAAAGACCAACACTGAGTGTAACTCTGGATTCAGTTTGGCCTTGTAGTCAGCGCTACCTTGATGGAGATGGGGAGGTGAGAATTATTGCCAGAAGTCAGCAGGTCACTACATGAGTGTATACGAGCGCGGCTCACTGTTGCGATACGATACGAATTATGAAAGTACTTTCATTAACCAGACAAGTAAAGAAATTGTAAGATGACGTGCAAACACTATGATACCACGATATCCTGCAACAACACCTCAATGTTAAATCTCCATAATTACATGAAGGCAATTATCATTTTTCAAATTATATATATATATATATATATATATATATATATATATATATATATATATATATATATATATATATATATATATATGAGTAACATTGATAATGGTGATGGTGATGGTGATGATATGTGTGTGTGTGTGTGTGTGTGTGTGTGTGTGTGTAATCTGTCACCACCACCACCATTACTACTAATATCATTATTACCACCACCACCACCACCACCACCACCACCACCACTACTACTACTACTACTACTACTACTACTACTACTACTACTACTACTACTACTACTACTATTACTACCACTACTACTAATCAGGAGAGAGGATGGTGTCCTATCCCGACTACTGCCTTACTGGCGTCAAAGTGAACGTTACATGTATTATTATTATTATTATTATTATTATTATTATTATTATTATTATTATTATTATTATTATTAGTTGTTGTTGTTGTTCTTGTTGCTGTTGTAGTGGGAAGCAGTTATAGTAATAATACTACTGCTGCTGCTGCTGTTGTTGTTGTTGCTACTACTACTGCTGCTGCTACTACTACTGCTGCTGCTGCTGCTGCTACTACTACTGGTGCTGTTGCTGCTACTACTACTATTACTGCTGCTGCTGCTGCTACTACTACTGCTGCTGCTGCTACTGCTGCTGCTGGTGGTGCTACTACTACTACTACTACTACTACTGCTGCTGCTGCTGCTGGCTATTTGTTGCCCTGTGACTTGCTACTATGAAGAGGCTCCTGAATGGTGGACAAAAGTATGCTAGCTAATAGGTTAGTAGTAGACTATTTCGACTCAAATGCTACATAACATTAATTAAGGGCGCCAAGGTTGCTCTAGTCACAAATGCCTGGTAAGTGGCGAAAGCAGTATGATGTTTTCTCAATTATTGTCAGTATGTTTTGTTATATAGATCTTATTCATATTTTCCAAATCATTGCGATAACATCATCGGAGTATTGATATTCACGTGAAGGGGGAGGACACCTGTACGCTCGTGGCGCAGCACATCCATCCAATGTACAAAGTAGTTATTAGCGCAGTACGTCAACAAAACTTTAGACCTCCCAGGGTTTGTGGCAGTTGCGTTGCCTTGTATTATATTCCAAGGAATGTGAAGACTCTACTGGTAGTTGGTGACTGTAGTGCTGCGGTCTATTCTTACATTGTGTCTGCGTTAAGGGTAGGTGACCCTGTGCCTGACCAAGGGTGCCGTCCTAGTAAGTTAGATTATGTTCCTGCCAGCCTTTGTTTATTTATGTTTTGCTTACTCTGAGTGACAGCATATCGTTGTGTGAAAAAGCTAATCATTGGGCTTTTGAATAATGGAGATTCTCAGTGGTTTGACATACTCTGTGTAGCGAGTTGTAGTGTATATTTTGTAATGAAGGTACTTTTTTTTGGCAGTTTTAAGACTACCAAATCTACAGGATTGGATCTCGTTTGTAATCACAAAAAAAAGTCGACTAAAAAGACAAGGTGATGGAATACATGCTGCAGGATATGTCTGTGATATTTTCAACCCCTTCAGTACTGGGATGCATTTTCATTTTTGTTCTGCTTATTGTTTGTTGATTTTATACGGCTTCAGAAATTCATGTGGGGATTAACATTGTACAGACTCTGGCCATTAATCATTTGACCTCTATGCACCCTCCCTAATGCCAATAAAATCATCTAATAAAAAAAAAGTGTCCAAATACTGAAGGGGTTAATGTGGGGATGGCTTTTGTAAGGTCATAGTAATTAAAGGAATATCAAAAGCTTTTCATCTCATCAACTCCTCTCCTCTGACTCTTCAGCCTCTGTGGGGGACTGGGTGGCATAGTTGGTTAAGTCTTGGGCCTCCGGTGCTGGCAGCCGGGGTTCGAATCCTTGCCAAACCTAGTTGCCAGTGGGAGATGTAGCGCTTTCCCGTTAACCCTAGTGGTGCCATATGACCTAAGCTGTTGCAGTACCTAATGGAATCATTTCAATTTTCAGTCTCTCTCTCTTTGCTGGAATGTTACATGCCTTGCTATCTTTTATTGCTATTTTCTTGCTAACTACTCTATTGATTTTGCTGACTGCATGCCTCCCCTCCTCCTGCAGCCTCGCCACACAAGATTTTCTTCTTCCTCTCACCCCTACTCTGTCCAACTCTCTAATGCAGGGGTTAACTAGTACTCCCAATCATTAATTCCTTTTGGTGGTAAACTCTGGAACTCCCTACCTGCCTCTCTTTTTCCAACTTTCTATGACTTGACTCTATCTATTTAAGAGGGAGGTTTCAAAACATTTGTCCCTGACTTTTGGCCAACTCCATTGATCTTTGAGGGGACTAGCAATAAGTGGGCATTTTATTTTCACTATTTTTATTACCCTTCACCACCTTTCTCCTCTTACATAAAAGAGGTTACGTTTCATTAGATTTAGTTTAGTTTGTCCTTTGATTTTTCCAGATTGCAATTTTTTAGGACATTTTTCCCATAAATGGCATTCTGTTCAGAGCTTTTCTTGATTTCCATATATTGCCTGTTATGTCCTCCCTCCTAAAAATCCTGATCCCTCCACAGTTCCCCAAGCTTGCTGGAGATTGGGGAGAGATGGGTTATAGGAAGAAGGGGAGGTCCAACCTTGTACGTTTATTTTAAGACTTATATCCTCACGAAAGATTGTTTATTTTGCTTCCAGGAGTGGTTGTCTTTATTAGTGGGAAGTGCATTACCTGGCCATCTCTCACAGACAATATTCTGGTGCCTTTTTTGGGGGGTGGGGAGGGCCTGTCCTTGTGTCAGGATCAAGCTATCCTTACAGAGATGGATTATTCTCATATGGTATTGTGAAGGAAGTTATTATTCTTAACATTGTCTCCTAGAACCACAAGAAATTGAAATATTTTGCATTAAGTACAAATGGTTTAATTATGATTATATTATAGCCCTTTTTTATTAATTCTTCTTCTGTCTTATTTTTGTGACAGGCATGGGTTTGTCACGATTCTGTGGTTATTTTAGCTGCTGTTTTTTTCCTGACTGAAATGTCTCATTCTCTAGATTAAGAAATATGTTATATTATGAAAATACTTTGAGGGCTTGTAATAAAATTTCTTAGATTAGAATAGACATTATTATGAATTGCTATAGGAAGTTAGAAATTTATTGCTTAGATAGATATTGCTATGTTGCATTTTTGTGATGGTTTACTTTCAATTCACAGGAAATGTGTAGTCTACAGTATGACATGAATTGGTGACACCTATACATCATGGGAAAACAATAATTGGTGTTATTTCTTTTGCAGAGTATGTTTTAAGCAGCCTAGAGAATTCTCATACCGAACAGTGCATAACTAAATAGCAAAATGGCAAGCAATAAAAGACCAGTTGGTGTGAACTTTGAGAAGATTTTACAAAGTTTACAAGGTAATGCATTCAGTTATCACTGTTATTACTATATATTTAACTGTAAAGATAATTAAAAAGACTATTTAGATGCATATTGGACAGAGTCAGTTACCTATGCTTTGTTAAAAGGCTCATCATTCAAATTGCTATCCATAAATTTGATATTTTTAAAACTTGGAGTGTATCAATTATCTTAGAATAGGTATTAATCTTTATTATTGAACAGGTGACATTCAGGAGATGAAGACAGAGTACAATGAATCATGTCTACCTATAAATGATGACAATAAGCATCTTCATCAGTTTTGTGATCGATTGGAGTTCATCTTTAACTTTAATATGATAGGTAAGTTGACTTGTGTGTTTACTGTTTTAGTAGTTTTGTTATTTTTTATATAAAGCTGCATGTTCACACTACACAAAAAAATGGTGAGTAGCCAAAACAAGACTCTCACTCTCTTATACTCATGCTATACACATCCACTCACTAACAAGTAAAGTGTCTGAGAAATGAAAAAAAGGAGCTAGAAAATGTGAAGGTTGTTATTTTTTATGTCATGTGTAATATTATTTAAATGAAACTCTATCTTGATTGACTATGGAAGAAATTCCTCCAGGATATATAAATTGAGCTTTGGGCATTATTTGATCTGTAACTCATAATTACATTGAATGTTGCAGAAGGAAGCAGTTTTCTGAGTGGACGGAAGGACATATGGCAATACTTCTGTAAATGTTTAGCCAACAGACGCAACATTCATGATGGGCTTAAGATTGTCAAGGCAAATACTGAGGTAAGAGCAGTTAATGCAGATACTTACGTTGTTAAAGATATATTTTTTGGTATCTTGGTAAGCTTTAATGAGCATTTTAAGTAGAATATCTTAAAGTATGTAAATGTGACGTTGCATCAAGCAATACAAGTCTTATGTTAGACTAAATGGCAGAAAATCAAGTAGGTAAGAGCAACTAGTAGAGGTACAAGGCTTGCAGTGACAGTGTTGACATTAATTTATTGATCCTTATTAACTGTTAAGAAAGAGATCATTAATTGATACATCTATTATTTTTTCCTGCAGCTGAAGACAAGTACAGGTCGTTTCCGTTGCTTTATGCGGTACTGTCTTGTCCACCAGTGCTTGGGTGACGTAGCTCAGCAATGTGTTGACAACAAAAACATAACACGTCAGTTCTACCAAGAAGGCGCCCTCACCCTTAACCCACTGCTCCTGCCCACTCTTCTTGGCTGCCTCTACCAGCTTTGTGACATTCCATTTGATCTTCCACCCTCCGGCCATGACTTGGATGTCTCATGGCCCACCTTTACTAGGTAAGTGAGACTAGAGGAGTGATTTCATCTTCTGTTGTCTTGTAGGGTAAGAAGATATACAACTGTACGAATATATCTTTAGTAATGGGGATGCTTTTTCTTGCTTCTCTCTCTCTCTCTCTCTCTCTCTCTCTCTCTCTCTCTCTCTCTCTCTCTCTCTCTCTCTCTCTCTCTCTCTCCCTCTCCTAGATATAAGTAAGTTGGCACAGACAAGCAAAAAATAGCATGAATGAATTAACTTTAAATAGATTTTATGGTTCAGTGATGTAGCAAGCATGCCACCCACTACTGTGTGACTTATTTACCTTTATTATGCAGTCAGTTTGGGTGGTGAAGTGTAGAGACAACCATAAGACACAGGGCTGAAAATGTCTCCATATTTCATGTTTGTATAAAGGGGCAAACCAAAAGTGACGAGGACAGAGGCCTATGATTCATTATGCTTGTTTGTGTTATTCTTAGAAGTGAGGAAATGGAACAACATTGATGTGGGATAGGATGTACTTGTTTTTTTCTTCCTTTTGTTGTTCTATTATCTTTCAAAGATGAATCAAGATATTTTCTTGGGAATATACTATCTCTCTCTGACTTCATTCTCACAAAGCTATATTAAGAGGATTTTCAGTTTCCCTCTCTTACAAGTCAGCAAGCCAAATTCTAAATGAGTATGAGAGAGAGAAAGTGATTGTCAGTGAGGTGTTTATGATGGTCCCAAGAATAATAGGTGTGGCCAGACAAGTAAGTGTGAATTGTATAGTAATGAGTAGTGTTGGCACAGTCTCTTAATTAGCCTTCATCCTTCACCTTGAGAGTGTAAGGGGTGAGATGAGAGGATGGGGGGGGAAGAGATTAGTAAAGTGAAATATTTGTATGAATCAGAATTCCTTGCATTCATGCCTCTGGTTGAAACAGTAAAGTAGTCAGATTTTAACCACAAATCTTCACATTGTTATGGTGTGACTAAACTGTTAGGAGAAGGCAATGAAAGACCACAAAACTTGATTATCTAAGCATTTAGTATGTACTGAGTCACTGGGGAGATTTGCCAAAAATACCACTTTCAATATAAGAGAAGATTCTGTACAAAACAACCATCGTCATTATTAACTGCTGAGCTCACAAGATGAAAATAAATATTGTTAGCCCTGGTCTGATATGAAAAGTGAGTGGGGTTGATGGTGCAGCGGCTTCTATTCAGTGCAAGCAGCTAAAAGTAGCATGAGTGAGGCAGAAGGAAGTGATAGAGTGGTCTTGGCAATCGTCCCTGCGGCTGATCCATGAAGTACATACATTTTCCCCTGCATGCTCACCTTACATGACAAGATTCATGTGAACATACTGCTACAGTAAATGAAAAGTAATACAGAGATCAAATTTAGGTTTTTATTTGCAAGCTTAAATAGATCATTAAAATTTTGCATTTATACAATGTCATTGTTGGTGATCATTACTCTATCTGTTGCAATGACCAGGATCAGCTGTGAATAATTAAGGGGGACTAAAAACTTAGGAGAAAAAACAGTAAATCACAATGAAAGAGTCTTTTACCCTTTTCTTTTCTGTGTCAGTTTGTTATTCTGTAAATCATCACAATATTTTGATATCATGTTACTTTTTTCACCCCCTTCATTTTGTTAAGATCTTGGGCATCACAAACTTTAGTCTCGCATTTCCTTAAATAACTGCGAAATTTCATTGATATTAACATACAGCTCTCTCTCTCTCTCTCTCTCTCTCTCTCTCTCTCTCTCTCTCTCTCTCTCTCTCTCTCTCTCTCTCTCTCTCTCTCTCTCTCTCTCTCAAACTAAGACACAATTGTCCATATGAGAAGGGTTCCAGTATTTGTTGAGAGGTTTGTAATAATTTTATTCTAATTATTCTAAGTCTTTTGCTTTCAGATAATTTTGATTAGAGTAGGAAGAGCAAGATTTAAATGGGGATGATGATACTACTGAAAGGTCCATTGATTTGTGATTCAGTTGAACTAGATATGTTGATCTAAAATTTTGAATATGGTTTCATTCTTATATGGCACATCATGAAATGGTTGGTATTCTATTCACATTGTAGTTATTTACCTGTTAGAATTTGCAACACAATCATTCAATACTTTTATAGTGACACCTATTTTGAATCTAAACCCTCATGGAATGCTTCATTGTTATAAGATAAAAGTCATTGTTTACTTTCACAGGTAGTAGCTGTAATGGTTGGAAAAAGACCTTGTAGTTGATTTCAGTAGAGACAATCTTGTTCAGATGCAAAAAATTTAGAACATTTTTATCAGTTCTGATGCTTATAATATGTGTGAAAAGATTCGTTATTTGAGAAAAAAAGGATAACCTTTCTATCAATAAAGTTTTTCATCAACATGACAGCACTTAGAAAATCAGTGTAGTATATATACACAGAATTTGCTGCCCTGGAAACTTCTTGCACGTATAAGTTAGAAGAATTAATTTGTCATACTTTATGGAAAAAAGCCCTTTTACCAATAATGTAGTGTTTTAAGAGAAAAGTCCCTGAACAGCTTTGCCTCTTTCATAGCTAGATATTAAGAGTTGTGAGTAATATTAATAGCAAAAGTATTTAAGAAAAAAGTCAAGCATTTTCATAGTAGCTTATCCTTCTTGTTTTTTTCATTAATAGTGAAAGAAATCTTAAAAGAAAAGGAATAATCAGTAAAAAGAATAAATAAATATAAATGAGATGACTTGAAATATTACAAAAGAAGTAAATTTATCCAATCAAAATCCTCAAAAAATAAACTCATTTACAGTTCAGTTAATGAAATGTATTAATTCACCAACTGATAAAAAAGATAACTAGAAATAAAAAAAGAAGGAAACCAACCATAGCAGATGTGTTCCTTTGTATGAGTACAGGCTGTGGTACAAACAAGTTGTCATCTCATCATACCATAAGTCTCATTTTTGTCCTTGTTGATGCCAAAGGAGATCTGCCAAGACGTATAGCCTTGGTCAGTAGTAAGTTACCTTCCGCACTTCTTACTTTGTTTGTTACCCATTTTTCTTCAATCTTAAGTCTTCCAGTGAGTCAAGAATCCAGTAATTGTTGGTTTATAAGATTGTGAGGAGGAGAGAGGGCTTAGAGTGAGGGAAACACTTAGTACATAGACGCCAGTGTACAGAGTTACAAGGTTACTAAACACAACCGTACCTATAAAATACATACAAAGGGATTTATATGTATACAGTAGATTATTTCTTTTCCTTTGTACCGAGTGTGTATTTCCCCCTCTTATGTAGGTATTTCTTTGATCTTCATTGTCTGAATTCAGCAAAGCATATCATATCACAAAGCAAGAACACATGGCAGATGAATTGCATCGATATGAAGAATGTAAATATGGACTTGAATAGCAACATTGACAGCTCTCTCTCTCTCTCTCTCTCTCTCTCTCTCTCTCTCTCTCTCTCTCTCTCTCTATTTAGGCAAGTGTCACAGTCCATCATCATTCACTTGGACATGTTATTTGGAAAGGGAAAAAGGAGTGCAGTTTAGTAGAATAAAGGAGATGAAGAAGAGATAGAAGGTGTAGAAAGGACAGGCTAGTGTAGAGGAAGAATGAAGAAGGGGAGGGAGGGGGGGGTTGAATGAGGAAGGAATAATGTGGAGGAGGAGGGTATGTTGTGAAGAGGAAGGTCAGAAGGAAGTTTTATCATAAGAAATGACGGAGAAGGAAATGTGGGGGTTGGGGGGATGGTGGAAGAGAGTGGAAATGAGAATGTATTATAAGAAAGAGAAAGAAAGAAGAAAGGAAAGGAAAGTAGTCAGGGAAAGAAACATTGTCAAAAGTGAGAGAAGGAAAAAGAAAAAAAAAATGGGAAAAAAACATGATAATTAATGGGAAAAAATCGAAAAAAAGATAAAGGAAAAAAAGTAAAATATAAGGAAAACAATAACACTCCCTCACCAATAAAAAAAAAGAAAGACAAGACACGGTGGGCGAAAGATGACAGTTACTTGAAATGGTTACGTAGGAAGGTAGAGAGATCATCACATGTGAGGCCGACGGGCTATGTTTAGGTTCGGGGCCCCAGCTGGCTATCTCACCCCACACCCCCCCCATCTTGCATCACTCCTCACCCCCCCACACTCCCACTCCACAGCCCCCACAGTCCTTTTTCTACCTCGAAGCTTCTAGGATTTCTCTTTCGTCTTTGTCAGTAATGATCATTTATTTTTTTTATATATTTATTTATTAGTGTTATTTTTCATTTATTTATTTGCATTCTTTACCTACATGTGCTCTGTTTCAAGTGTATTTTGGATTTAATTGCCTTCTTTTTGTTTCTTTGTACTTTCTTTGAGTCGAAGGAGTACATGTTTTTTATCCGTAATTTCCTTTGATTTACTAAAATTCATTACGCATTTACTTTATTTGATTATTATTGCTTTTTTCCCAGGCTTGGACCAGCAGGTGGATGGATACCCCCAAGCCGCACCATGTCACTCTCCTCTCTCTACTCTCACGTCTCACAGGTAAGTACTGTACGTGATTACAGTAACCCCTTCAGTACTGTGACATTTTTACTGCTAGTTTTAGGTGTAATTAGACTATTTCATCGACATTAGCGAGGGGTGTATGGTGATCAGAAGGATAATGGCCTGAGTCTCACTTTTGTAATTCCCTCCTAAGTTTCTGAAGCTTTATAAAATTGACAAATATATACTTAGAAGAATAAATTTTAAAATGCATCCCAGTTCTAAAGGGGTTAACTTTTCCTGCGATTTGGTTTGTCTTCCGTATTAATAAACCATCCCTGAGGTCTTTCTTCTTAACATCTCAAAGCAATCTATTAGCTACAAGACTTAATTAAATATACTTTTACTATAATTTTAACTTTTCTTTTCGATGTTTATTATTATTTCGTTGTTTTGGGACTGTGTTATGGTGTACATCGCAGTGAAAGTTATGTGATTGCATTCCCGTTCAGCTGTAATAGGTTCAGCAGGGGCGGGCAGGATTAGCGTGTAGCGGGTAATGGTGTGAGGATATACAGTAGTAGTTGCCAAGACATCCGTTCCAAGAGCCGTGTCAAACGCACTTTTCTATGATAATGTGGCCAGAGAATGTGTTGGTGGGGATGGTGTAACGTTCTTGGTGGGGCACGTGGCTCAGGGGTGCAGGGCGAGGCGCGCACCACCACCACCAGTCTTTGTTTGCGATGCCTTGGTGATGCGGCCATGATGCGTGCTTGTTCTTCTTCTTTTTTTTTTCGTGTGTGTGTGTGTGTGTGTGTGTGTGTGTGTGTGTGTTTTATAATTGTTTTCATTTCCTTACTGGGTTTAATTTTGCTGCGTTCTCTCCTCTTGTGGGAACGTTCTTTCTTTTGCGTCTTTGAGAGAAAAGTGTACAAACTTCAACTGTTGCTGGTGCTCAAAATAGAAAGTACCTACTCCGCTGGGAGATGTGGGTCATGTCTGGGTCATTTCATCAGTCTTGGTTACTACACTTCCTTTTTTTTTTCTCTCTTTTTTTTGAGATGCTTTGTCACACATTTTTCGAGTTAATTTTTTTATATATTCAAAAGAAGCTCTTTCTCTCCCTCATTTAAATACCGACAGCGACCTTAATCATTTTAAGATGTCCCCTTTCTTTCGCAACTCGAAGCAGACGTATCGAATATGTCTCTTGATGGAGCTGAGGTGTCGCTCGCTCTATGGACGCCCGACACATACTGGCTGTCAGTTCCTTCACCATCTTTGTTGTCACGGCAGCGGCTCACGGCCACCACGTG
Source organism: Callinectes sapidus (assembly GCA_020233015.1). Lineage (NCBI taxonomy): Eukaryota > Metazoa > Arthropoda > Malacostraca > Decapoda > Portunidae > Callinectes > Callinectes sapidus. Next base: position 5,243,388 of record CM035193.1, read on the forward strand.
CACGCTGGACTTGGACTCGAGACATGGAGTTCGTTACCCTCCAGGTTTAATAGTGCGCACTCTTCCTCGATCACAGTCTTTCCCGGCCATTTACACCCTTTGTGAGAGTGTGGGTGCGTCACGAGTAGTGCGGCGTGACAGGGAAGAAGTGGGTGAATAGAAAACACTTGTGCGTCCCCTTCACCTGGATACAGATGGAGGGGACAGATACCTCGGCGTCTTGGTGACCGTGAGAATGTTCGCCCTTCTTTTTTTTTTTTAGTCATACCTCACGTGCGTCATCTTGCCTCAGCCTCCCTGTGAAGTGCCTGGGCTCAGTCTCAACGTGTCAGGCGACGAGGACACGCAGTCACACGATCTATTTATAAACAAGTGCGTCGCCTTCCGTCCCCGTCGAGGGTCACGGCGCCTTTCTCTGTTCCCTGCGTCTGCTTTCCTCTCCCGCGGTCCGCGTTGCTGCCACCTGTCACCTCTCCGTCACCAGGTAACTCGCACACAGGAATCCGCAATGCTTATGTAAACAATCGAGTACACGTGATGAGAGGAATAAACACGTGTCTGGCTATACTTGGATTGGCTTGATGGCGCATCTACTAGACGCTTATATAAGTAATCAACTGCTACTCGTGACGGAGATGTATAGGTATGACCAGCTATTACGGATGGCGCCTAAGGTCCTTATCACGAACTGTACCATTGCCATGCCCTCTACTGTCACCCCGGGTTGACCATATGCCATTCCCCCAACAGGAACGAAGCCAGGGCACTTCCACCCTCTCATCATTCCGCCGCCACTCCCTTCCCCCTTCCCTCCCCCAACAATCTGTCACTTATCCCTTCAGGTGCTGGCCACTTGCGCGGCCCTGCTGTGACTGCCATGTTATTATTTCTGTGGGGTGTGTATCGATGCGTAATTTTTTTTATGTGTTTGTTTTTCTCTGTAATGGACTGCTGAAGCCAAGTGCGTCACCGTGGTTCTTCTTATTCACCTCCCTGTACCCCATTACCTTTCTTTCCCTTCCCTTCCTGCTTGCCTGTCTGTCTTTTTTTTTTTTATAGGGATCTTCCGTTCCTCTTTTTTTTCGTATTTTTTCCCTTCACCTGTCTTTCGCAAATTTCGTATAATCTCGTGCCTTTCGTTGAGATATCATCATCATCATCATCATCATCATCATCATCATTATTATTAGTATTAGTAGTAGTAGTTGTTGTAGTAGGTGGTTTTGCTATTGTTGTAATAATTGGTGTTCTTGATCTTGTTACTATTCTTACTCGTATGCAACATGTGAAAAGCAGGAGGATGAACTAAAGAAAAAAGAAAAAGACAGGAGGATGACGTAACAGTTAGTGCGGGCTAGAGTTGCACGAAATAATGGACGTAAGAAAAAATGAGCCAGGAAATGCCTTGAAATGAAATGAAGCTGTTGCGAACGGAAACCCCAGAGAGAGAGAGAGAGAGAGAGAGAGAGAGAGGGGGTGGGGCAGGTAAAGTGAGAGGGATGCTACAAGAGAGAGTATTTTGGGATATTGTTGAGAATAAAAGATAAGAGTAACCGGAGAGTGTTGTAGTTAGGATGAAGCGAGGAATAAAGGTGTCAGAGTGGAAATGAGTGCGGTCACGAGGGAGGAAGTGGAGGCAATGAAAGCCGGGGAAGCAGCACGTCTGGATGGGTGTCTCTGGCAAGGGAGGCTGAGGTGACTGTTGTTAAGCTGTAAGAAAATAACTAAATGTGTCGTGTACCTGAAATTTACATGCCATTTTTCTTCGCTGATTCTTTTCTTTTGTTACTGTATGTGAGAGAGAGAGAGAGAGAGAGAGAGAGAGAGAGAGAGAGAGAGAGAGAGAGAGAGAGAGAGAGAGAGCGCGTGAATATTGCTGAAGTGGTATTTTATAATTTTTCCTTAATGACAGTGCAGAGATTCAGTATTCAGTGGCGTAGTCTGAAATCGCTACAACATATGAAGATGAATAATTATACGGTATAACTGGCAATATATAGCGGCAGGAAGAGCAGCGGCAGTAATAGTAGTTCAACCCTTTCAGTACTGGGACACATTTTTACCACGAGTTTTGGGTGTAGTTAGACGATTTTATTGACATAAGCAAGGGTCTATTGAGGTCAGAAGATTAATGGCCAAAGTCGGTACTATTTTAATCCCCACATCAATTTCTGAGGCTGTATAAAAGCGACAAATAGTAAGCAGAATTAATATGAAAGTAGGTCCCAGTACTAAAGAGGTTAAGTAGGTTTAGTAGTAATGGTAGGAGTGCTGGTGATAACAACAGCAGCGCCAGCAACAACTAAAGTAATCATTCTGATGATTGTAATAATAGTAATTATCATTATTATTATCATTGTTGTTGTTGTAATAGCAAAGATTAATAATTGATGATTCTTAAGGGATGACGATGACATTGTCTCAGTGGTGGTGTGGTAGTGGTGGTGGTGGTGGTAGTGCCAGGTAGGGAGGGAGAGTTTGGGCACAGTGCCAGTGTTACGAAGAAGCCAAAGGGAACCAGCCAGCCAGCCAGCCAGCCAGCCAGCTAGTCAGCCAGTCACTCAGCCAGTTATTCAGTCAGTAGGCAACGCTCCTTTCTCCAACACACGCCCATCTTCCAACACTCAACAATCGTCGTGTCTGTGTCGCTGGAACTCTCTGCGAACCATCTCTTCCATCACCGTCGCCTGTTCACCTTCTCCTTCACCTTCACCTTCTGCACCAACAAACAACCGCTCCTCATAACAAAGAAAACGGCGTGTGTGCGTTCGATTTCTCCCCTTCGTTTGACTGAAAATTGCAAACAAAGATAAGGAGGAAAACGACAGTAAAAGACGTGTGTTTGTGTGGATATGTTGCCGTGACCAGGTGACTGCAGGAACAAGGAACAAGGTAATGGGTGCTGACTAGTTAGTTACCTTGTGCACCAATTCGTTCCCCAGGTTGGCTGTTGCTATTAATAATTTCCTCATCCGCCCTTGAAAAGCATTTACCCTTAGATTCTTATAAATAACTTGTAGCGTGAAAAGCCTTTTACACCTTTATTCGCTTCCTTCTTTCACTGATACCTGTGTTTTAAAAAGGTCATTTAGGAAGTCGACTAAATTCTTGCCAACTTGTCTGTCATTGTTTTCCTTCTATCTGATCTTGTTTTTTTTAGGGTTTTCCATTTTTTTCTGCTCTTTCCTTCCTATTTCCTTAATCATCAAATCCTCTTAGATTTATAGAGGTTATATAAAAAATTAGTCATGTTATTTTTTTATCGGGTGAAGTTTGCTTTACTGTAGAATATTTTTCTCTCTCTCTCTCTCTCTCTCTCTCTCTCTCTCTCTCTCTCTCTCTCTCTCTCTCTCTCTCTCTCTCTCTCTCTCTCTCTCTCTCTCTCTCCGCCAAGCAAGGAGTTATCTGATATCCTAAATTCTTCCCCCCTTTCCCCCTCCTCGTCATTATCTTCCTGCCATCATCCCCTCACAAGCAGCCAATCAGATAACTATGCTTAATGTAACCCTATTTCCTCCACCCCTCTACTGTAGCATCTTCCTTCCTTACCTATCTTCTGTTCTCCTTTTTTCCTTTCTTACTGTATCAAACTATCCTTATCTTCTTTTCTTCTTCCTCTTTTCTTCCTCCTTTCTTCGTCTTCCTCCTTTCTGCGTCTTGTATTGAGGTAGGTATTCAGGCGTTTTAGTTTCTTGTTCCTGTTCTTTTTTTCCTTGTTCACGTTCTTGTTCTTGCTGTTCTTGTTCTTTATATTCTTGTTCCTTATATTCTTGTTCTTTTCTTTTTGTTCTCATTTCCTCTTTCTTCTCACTTCCTCGTTCTTCTCACTTCCCCTTTCTTCGTGTCTCTCCTCTTCCTCTTCCTCTTGGTGTCTTTCCTCTTCTCCTTTCTTCCTCTTTCCTTTCCTTTCTTTTCTTCGTCTCTTTCCTCTTCTCCTTCCTTCCTTCCTTCCTTCCTTCCTTCCTTC
>CM035193.1:5257525-5276746 GCA_020233015.1 Callinectes sapidus
GCCCCGCCCCCCCCCCTGCCTTGCTGACTTATATAGCAGGACTTACTGTATGTCTACCGTGTGTGTGCGTGTGCGTGTGTGTGTGTGTGTGTGTGTGTGTGTGTGTGTGTGTGCAGAGTCAATAGGCTGGAGATAATTGGTGGAAATCTATTGGTATATTTAAGTTTGATACAGGTGGTGAGTGTAGTCTATATATTCTTGGTAGTATATGGCTAGTGAGGATATGATCGCCCTCTACATACACAGATCGAAGCCTTCGGAGGCAGGGAGGTGGATGCACTTTTCGGGCAGATGAATTCTTTAAGAGTGAAATGGTCGAGAAGTGCAGCCGACACGCGCTTGACTTTAGCTTAGCTGAGTTCTGGGGGTGTGGGCATATGGGCAAGTTAGCTGCCTACTGCCAACTGTAACGCTGTGGCGAAGTGTTCTTTAATTTCAGCCAAAGAAACCAAAATGGAATCACGCAATATCACGGTCCCTAGTCCCGGGCAGCCTTTAGATAGGCAAGGGTTGCTAAGAATCTCCCCGTCGCCGAATTCTTTTATTTGTGCAAAAAGAGGTATCAAAATTGGGAACTGGAAGGTAAGGACATTAAATCAGGACGGTAAAATCGAAGAACTTGTTGCTGAATTTGAAAAGTATAAGCTGGATATGTGTGCGTTGACGGAGACAAGGTTAACTGGAATAGATAAAATGAAGTTGGATAGTGGGTTGAGCTTGTTGGTTTCTGGTAGGGAAGATGGGATGCATTATCAGGGAGTTGGACTATTACTGGGACGAAGTGCTGATAATGCATTGACAGAATGGGAACCTATACACGAGCGGTTACTTTATGCAAGATTTAAGTCTAATCACGGTAGCATCAGTATGTTTGTTTGCTATGCACCTACAAATGGTGCGCCCGATGATAAAAAAGATGAGTTTTATGGTAAACTGCAAGATGTAGTAAGCAGAGTCACTAGGCATGACATTTTGTTGTGTGTCGGTGATTTCAATGCGGTACTGGGAAGTTCTAATGAAGGGTTTGAGGCGTGTATGGGTAAAATGGGTGCTGGAAAAGAAATGAGTGATAGGTAATGGAGTGAGATTTGGAAGTTTTTGTCTGGCAAACGATTTGATCATTGGGGGTACACTATATCAGCATCGTAGCATACATAAAACCACATGGGTGTCGCCGTGTGTAAAATACAAAAATCAAATTGATCATGTCGCTGTCAGTAGGAGATATCGAAGTTCTTTGCTAGATGCAAGTGCAGGGTAGAAGAGAGAGAGGAAGGCCGAAGGAGACGTGGATGCGCACAATGAGGCGAGAAGCTGGTGAAGAGTGTTGGGAGGATTTGGAGGAGTTGGCACAGGATAGATGGTGGTGGAGTGAATTCATTGAGGCCCTATGTATCCCTCAGGGTGCCACAGGAGTTGATTGAAATTGTCGGACCCGTCAGTTCCTTCAGTTTTGCCTTGAAGTACACGTTTTCTCTCACTGAAATGAACCAGAACTAAACTATAGGCATTTCTACTGTATGCGAATTGTCCTTTCTTTATAATCATAAGTTGCATTATTTTGCTTCAAAATTTATTCAAAAACATTTTCTGTGACATAATTCGTGGCAAACTGGTGATATTTCCCACATACAGATAGCTTTAGTGATTCGTAATTATGCATCACTGTACTCCAACAGACTGTTTATATTGTCCTCTTTACATCCATCATGATATCAAAACTTTATTCCGACTAGGGTTGTAAATTATTGTTAAGATAGGCTTATCGTGCAATGTTATTGTAGGTGCAGATAGTGTGTTGGTGTGTTGATGTGTGCCCCGTGACGGCTGGCAGGGGGTCAGCTGTTCCCCGACGCACCAAAACAAAGCCAAGATGAACGCTAACACGCAGGTCCTCGAATTGGTGAGTATTTAAGCTTCTCTGCACTCATCTCCTTACTTTGTACAACTGCCAACTGTTGTCAACGCCACATTGAAGCCAGGGGAACTTATTGAATGTAATGGAATATTGGTTAACGAGACGTGTGAGGGAATTATGTGGTTATCAATGTGGCGTACTGGAGAGGCTCAGTGTTTACTTCCCCATTGTGAAGGTGGTGGTGCAACCCTTCTGTCTGACTCAGTGCTTCATTCACGCCTGCTGGTTTATTGATGTCTGCTTTCACTCTGACGCGCCTCCTGCCATTATTTATTGTGGTTTAATTGTGTTATCCCTCAATACATAGCTTTTTTAATAAGGTTTTAAGGTTTACGCCTTGGTACTTGGAGAGCTCTTACCCTGGCTCTTCCTGTAGAATATTTGTAATCCGAGGTATAAGTTTATCAAAATTTCTACATTTATTTTCATTCCTTACTAAGAAGGGTTTTTTTTTTCCTATTATGAGTAAATGGTACTTTTTTTTCTTTTATTTCATCATTTCCCCTTGGTCTTATATCTTCTGGAATGTTAACATTTTTATGTATTTAAATAAGTCCTATTATGGAACATTGAATATTCTAAACTCTCACTTTGTTTTTATGCACTTTTCTGTGAAATCTTGACACTTAGTTAAATTTCAAGAGCCATGTCTGGAATCATTTCATCCTTTGTGTGTTATTTTCATTTACATAAGTCACTTGGTGTGGGAAGTCACTAATTCATTAAAGGAAGTGATTTATTTACACATCAATGTAGAATCTTTTTGGTCACCTTGGCTTACATAGGTCTAACCCTGTTCACCTTCATGCAGTGCACATGGTCAGATGAAAGGATTTCTATCATTATTTATCTCCCCTTGGTGAAGATATGTACAAGAGATAAAACATTAGATTGGATAGATGTACAAATAGACAAGAATATACATTATCATGGCAATTGCATAACAAACATAATGCCCTTTACTTCTCAATGATATACAGTTAGATTAGCAATGGAATGTTCAATATTTATACCACTTGCACAATCTCTGATATTTTAGTTACTGTTTTTTTTACTATTACATTCATCTACCACTGAGAAACAGTTTCTTTCTATCTTTTTTTTCAAGCTTATCCCAATGATTTATTGTTACATCCAAATTGCTGTTTCTGAAAATTTTCTGAAGTCACTCTTCTTATATCCCACTTACCACTCAAAGTTTTAGGTTTTGCCTTTCAGTGGAAGTGTTATAGATTATTTTCAAATTGCTTGGTTAATGATAGACAATTTGCAAAAATGAGTAATTGTAAGATATTTTCAATGGTTCATTCTTTTCAGAATGTAGAGGGGAGGCAAGTGGATGAAGCAGTGCTAAGTCTCTTCCACACACTGCTCTTCCACAGATCTACAGGAAAATTCCACTACAAAAATGATAACACATATGCGGTTGGCACCATTGGATTCCAAGATGTGGACTGTGACTTCATTGACTTCACTTATGTAAGTCTTCATGAACATTGTTTGTTAGATGAAAATTATATCAGAAAATCCATTTTTTCATGTATTTGTCAGTCTTTGTGATAATTATGAGTTGATCTTCTCTCATAAGTGGTTTACATAGGCAGGAGATTATGAAATACCATATTAGGAAGATGTTTATTTTCATTGTTGTTCTTGACCACATAAGAAGGATGAAAAAAATCAGTTTTGAAGAAAAATGAGATACAACTCCATGCAAAGTGTGTGGTTGAAAGAAATACACTAGCCTGGAAATGTGCCTGCTTTGTCCATCAGAGTTGTGATATAATCATAGGGAATAAATAACACTGTCTTGCAGGTACGATGTTCCTCAGAGCAGCTAGACAGAAGCATCCGTCGTGAGGTTAGTGGCTTCTGTGAAGCCATCCGGGCACCAGATGCACCTCCTAGTGGTCAGGTGTGTGTCTTTATACTTTTTAAGACAACCAAATGCCAACCTAGTCATGTAATGAAGCAATGGATGATACACTAAAACATTTTGAACCTATTATGGTTGTTATATGAAGCAGCTTTTTATTGAATAGTTTTCTATTAGCTTTTCATGTGATGCTTTTGTGCAATAGAGGAGTTCTTTGCATTCATGACATGTATGTATGTGTGTACTCGGTGTACAGGTTGCTTTAGAATTCTACCAACGGAAGCGTGGCAGATGGCCCTTTGCCACAGAAAGTATCCCCTGGGAGGTGTGGACCCTCAGAGTTAATGTGGTCTCCTTGAACAATGAGCATGGTAAATATCAATATCTGATGGAATAACTTTTACAAGCTTAGAAAGAGTAAAAAAGCAGTGCCATTATTTATGTAGAAAGTTATTGGTATTCTCTCTATTGAGGAGTATTGTGATGTTAAGTAAATGCTTAGAAAGTGTTCAGAAGTGGTTTTAAGTACATTGATATAATAACATAGTAGTGAAAGTAATGCAGACTTTGGCAAGGTGTATGAATGCAAGTGGAATATTAGTGATTATTAGTTTAATTGTGTTGGGTATCCCACTTATTTGCTGTTGGTTGCTACTTACTTTGCTCTTGTTTACCTTTATCTTGGATATCACTTACATATGCAGTGAAGGAATGGTAGATATGAAAGAATTTAAATATTTTAAGTGAATTTCAGAAATATCAAATTCATGAGTGAAATAGCTTTACCAAAAGGTGTATAAAACTTGTTGATGTTTCATAACTTTCCCAATGAAATTTTGACTGGTAATACAAGTGTATCTCTTGCTTATTCAGAACGGCAGATCTGGCGAGAGAAAGTTGGCGAATCGCTCGGTGAACGCCTCCTTCGCATCACAGACACCCTCAATAGACATGACTACATACCCTCCCCACCCAACCAGTCGGATATTGACTACATCTATGACACCAATTTTCCTGATGTCCAGCCATTTCTTTTTAAGGTAAGTATATTATATTTTAAGCAGCTCTTCATGGTGGATCCTCTAAATGGACAGCTCCAGGCTGCAGGGTTATAGATGTTGGATGCTGATCCATCCATTGATAAAACTGAACACCCTCCCTCCATTGATGATGTCAAAGAGGCTGTGGCAAAGTTGTGGGGATATTTTAGAGGGGTAGTTTTTAAGGCTGTTTTTAGGGTTTTTAAGGATGTTTTTACGGTGTTTAAGGTTGTTTCTTAAGGTTTTCATGTTTCTTGCTCTCTCTGAAGACTACCAAGTTGTAACAGTGGGAGACATGTAAAGGGACATTAAGTTTCATTAAGTTATGTTGGGTTAGGGTTTTTTTTGGTGGGTATTTTTAATGTTGTTTTAAGGGTGTTTTTAGGGTGTTTAAGGTTCTTTATTAAGGTTTTTTATGTTTTTTGCTCTCTGTGAAAACCACCAGGTTGGACCACTGAGACACTTGTAATGGGACATTAGATTTCGTTAGGTTAGGTTAGGTTAGGGGTGTTTTGGGGGCAGTTCTTAATGTTTTCGGAGGTGGTTTTAGGGTTTTTAGAAGATGTTTTTGCAAGTCCTAATTGCAAAGGGTAGTTAACGTAAGGTTAGGTTACATTAGGTTAGGGGTGATTTGGGGGGGGTTTAGGGATGTTTTATTTTTTGCTTTTAATGGTATTTTTCATGTTTGTATTGGTTTTAAAGAGTTTTTAATGTTATGTGAGGTTTTGTTAAGGTGATTTTATGTTTTTGATGATGTTTCAAATAGTTTTCGAAGGCCATTTTCATGCTTTTGACGTTTTTAAGGTTTTCCATGTTTATGAGGGTTTTTAGAAATCTATTTCATAAGCTTTTCAGGTATTAAACATTAAAAAACATTGAAAACATTAAAAAAGAAAACATAAACAAGCACACATGCACTCACAGCGCCCCTCAAAAAAAAAAAAGACAAACACAAAAAACTTATTCCAAACACAATTAAACTTTAAAAAAAACTTAAAAACACACACAAAAAATAAAAACACATACATACACACACAAACACACATTACCCCTCAAAAAAAAAAACAGGAACATGAAAAAGATGAAAACCCAAACACACACACACACACACACACACATGTCATCCCTCAAAAAAACATTAAAAAAAAACACACACACACAAGAAGAAAACTTTAACACACACAAACATACTCACACGTCATCCCTCTAAAAATTCATTCCCAAGACAATCAAACTTCAAAAAACATCAAAAACACACACTCACAAAAAGAAAGCCTTAACACTCACCCACCCACCCACACACACACACACACACACACACACACACACACACACACACACACACACACACACACACACACACACACACACACACACACACACACACACACACACATCGCCCCTCAAAAAGAAAAATTCAGAAAAACACACACAAAAAAAAATCAAACACAAACACACGTGGTGGCCAATGCCACCTTCTCACCAGTCGGCCAACTTCTCTGCCATGACCACCTCTCTCTGTTGTGACTCGTGAACGGCTTTCAAGTCACTCCGGCCCCTAGTTGCCTCGCTTACTCCAGCCCCCAGCCCTGGTCACTTCCTACCTACCACCCCAGTCAATGCGGCCTTCTAACTCTGGTCTCGAGCAATTTTATTTACTAATGAAGATATATTTAACACTTTAAACAACCAATTAAGAATTAGTTGTTAAATTTCATTGTCATTTGCACAAACTATGATAATACAATAGTTTGCAGTTTTGTACAATAATTTATACTTTTCTTGAAATAGTTCCTGTTGGAAATGATGCTGTGAGAATATATTTTACTTGATAACAGAGAGAGAGAGTGTATCTTGAGGAGGGCGGGAGTTGGGGGGGTGGCCTACTCGGTCTGTTTGTGTATTGAATGGGAGTGGATAGGGATGGAGTGAGGGGGAGAGGGGAATACTACACGATCTGCTCCCGTATTTAGTGCACGAGAGGGAGACTGGGACCCGAGGGAGGCCTGTTTAATTTTCATCGGGACTCGGGAGTTTCACACCGAAGTAAATAAGTCTTTTGCTATGCCTGTTTTTTTTTTCTTTTTTTTTATGCATTTCATGTCTGTGTTCTTGCTCTGCCTGGTTTACTTTATGCATTTCATGTCTGTGTTCACTTTATACTCTCAAAATGTGAACCATATCCATGAATTTTGATGAGTTGAGGGGAAAACAAGGTGCCACTCAGATTGGCCAGGTCCAATTTTTTTTTTCCCATTACTTCTTAACAATGGGTATTGCATTTTTAGCTATTGCAGTGATGTTAAGGGAACAATTTCTCGCAATAGCTGGGGGTTGAGTGTAGTATTCTTTATTTAAAATAAACTGGAATGGATTAAATGTTTTTACATTAATTTCAATGGTAAAAATAACACTACACTTCCTTCACATGGGTTAAGGTCTTGGTATCAGGGAGTGATTGTCTTCTTTTTATATTATGGAGTTCACTGGCCATGATGAAAGCACTGTGAGGAGTACTGACTGTGGTGAGTAGTAGCTGTGGGCATGTGACACTGTATCAAGGTTTGTAAAGAATGCCATATAATTTCCTCAACCCTGAACTAATGCCTCCTTACATCACAGTAGTGATGCCAATGAACACAATTAGGTCAGCTAGCATCCTTCACTCACCAACTGCCACATATTTTTGTGGATACCAGGGGCAGGCAGCAGCAGCAGGGAGGAAGCCTTTGTTGACAACCATGTGTGTGGACCTTTGAGTACTAGATTTTTTTTCAGTAGTAAATCAAACTTTTGCATTCGAGTATTGAAAAGTTTGACTATTGAGACATTTGAGTATTTTCTCTACTGTATATACAATGAAATACTTATATTGATGGCATGAGATCAGTAGTTGTCCATGCATATGTTCATGAATGTGACATGAGTGCAGCACTGATGTTGGGGGTGGGAATATGAGGGTGTGTAGCTGTATGCATGGGTGTGTGTATGCTCTGGCATGTGTGTATGAGAGATGACACAGAATCAAAGCTCCCAGGAAGGGGAATAAGTTCTTTGCTGTGTAGGTCTTTGCCATAGGCAGGAAGTGAACTCGGGTTTGGTGCTCAAGGTGGAGCAGTGGATTGGGAGTCCAAGAGCTGTGGGCGTTTCGAGGAGTGTCGGATTAGTAGACAAAGTAGCGTGTGCTCAAGGGCTGTATAGAATGGTACTGTGAGCATATTTGATGGTGCTCTTATGTGTACTGCCACCTTGTGACAATCACTAGACCAAATTTCCCATTGATCTATTCCAGACACCAAAAAATATTAACAGAAGATACATATTATAGAAAATAACTTTAGTTTTATATTCAGCAAATTATAGATAAGTATAAATGACTAATGAAATGGATAAGTGTACATTTAACATAACTTTTACCTTTATTGAAGGCTTGTTGATGTATGGAAGATGGTAAGGGCTGGATATGGAGGAGGAGAGGTTATTTGGAAGGGGAATGCCCCTCCAAATGGACTTCAGGTATTAATGTTCTGTCTGGCATTACTACTTCCCTTATTTGTCTTTTACTGGCACAAGGACCACCTTTGGGAATCACTAGACCCATGTTGCTCAAAAATCTCTCTAGAGAGATCTGCTTCTGACACCTTGCCTTTTTGTAAATTATTGTCTCCAAAACATTATCTCTCAATAACTGTTTTTTATTGATCCGCATCAACAGCTTCTCAATATTTATAATTGTTTGTGATCTCTGTTTTGTTAGCCCAGCTGACTCTTCTGTAATATCAGCTTCCTTGATTTCTTTTTTCTGTGCCTGCTTTGGCAGGGGTTGGTATTTTTGCCGTTGTGGTTCATTCTCAAGAGGAACACTTTTACTCGAGTGTCAGGGTATTCAGTACATTTGACTTAGTGATATACATTTCTCATGTTTCAGCAAATTTCTGCATATGATAACAATGGTATTAGTGATAGTATTAATCAAACCTAGGAAAGCTCTATTTACCTATTTTCTGTAGTTCAGAAGTTAAATCAGTATATTATTAGTAACTTATGAATAAGTGACAGGTAAATAATATAAAGTGTTTGTTTTTTTGGCAGGTAAACTACTCTGTCTCTGCTCCCAGCAATCCCTCCACCACTACCACTATCAAGAAACTGCTCAAGGACACCCTAGCACTATAACATTGGCTTTGTCCTAGGTTTCTGCAGCATTTGTGTTTTTGCTGAAATGTGAAGGTCAGTCAAGGCTGCTGTTGAGTATGATGCATTGTGTCGTGTGGGTTTTATGTGAGGTCTTGGAAGTGACCTTTTACCTTGTGTTGGTCACAGAGAATTGTGAAATTTGGTTTTGAGCTGTTCAGCCTTCACTATATATGTATGGCATGGATACATGAAAAAAGGTTTTGGTAATGAAGGTAATTTTCATAAATATTTTGAGAAAAGAAGAGATGAATGTTAGAATATTCTAAATATGAGGTTTTTAACAAAGTAGGTTATATTTCTGAAATTACTGGCTTGTATGACAGTAATTTTCTAATTTTGTACCCACATGTTAATCCATCCATCAATGTAAACTTGCAGTTAGTGGGTAACTGTGAGTGTCAAGTGATCATCTTAGGATAATTTCATCCCTAGCAAGCCCAGCTGATTATAATATGTAGTTTATGCAGCGGTGGTGGGCAGCAGCTGGTGCATCAGAGTTGGTTTGATAAAAGTACTTATGTAAAACATTATCATTATTCAGTCTTGTTCAAATACAGACAAAAGCAAACAGGATTCTTGTTGATACACAATTGTTGGGACATATGTAGTGAGGAAGTCAAATGGCTGCATGATAAATATTACAGTGAGAAACTCATACTGGTAGGAATGACCCACTACTGTCATCACCACCACCACCATCACCACCACCATCACCATCACCATCACCACCACCACCACCACCAGCATATACTTTAGTACAAGTTAGGATGGCATGCAGTGGTTCAGCTTAGAAATGCAGCAAGATTCACTTAAGCATAAAACTACAGTTCATATCATCAGATTGTGAGAATGTGTGCCTCACAAATGGCATAGCTTATCTTGTTGCCACTTCTCATGAACTCATGATGAAAAATTGATAATTTAGCTTTTAAGGAAAGATTGTGGGAAGATTCCTTCATCCCTCTTGGGGTAACATAACATGCTGAGCATGGAATTTTTTTGCTTGTCACAAAGTTTGCTTTGCTTTCTGTTTAAAACTATGAAATATTTCTTAACTTGCTGACATATACCTGGTGTGTGGTGAGGCCTGTAGTCCTAGCTACCACACACCAGTGACATCCTTACCTCACTTGTTATTTTACCTCATAAGCAGTGTAATCGCATAAATGGCAAGTTGAATTATAGCTTGATTCCTTTATTATATAGTAAGAAATTTGAATAATACAAGATCATATACATCTGTAAGCATTCAAACACGTACAGTGAGGCCTTGACATATGATGAAGTGAAAATGTGATAAACTGGGATGCCATTGTTGTCTATGCTTAGACAATATTTCATATAATGCGGTAGAGAAATGATGTCGACTTTGATGGCTGAGTGAAGGCAGCGCGCTGTACGAAAACAAGTAGCTGTTTGAGGCACACAATTGGTGCTGTGCATTATTGCAACCCAACACTGTTACATATGTATGGTGTAAAATGAATAAGTATTCTTTATAAGGACAATGTTAATGCCTTATCAGCTTGTTTCACTGCACTGTATAAGAACATGATGCAAACAGGAAAAGTAAGTGGGCCATACGATTTTTTTTCTTTTTTTTCTCTCAAGCTGTTTCAAAAATTAAGTTTGAAAGAGTTAATTAATAGGAATTTTGAAGCCATACTGTAGATTGATGTAAGTATAGTGAATGTTATGTTGGGACAAAATGACAGTATTTTTAGGATACGGTGAACCTTTTGAATCATATCTTAGGGCCTCAATGTATTATTTAAAATGGCAATATACAGCACCAGCAATAGGGACAAACTGGTGATTAATTGAGTGATTTTAATGCAGAGCCTAGATGAGAGAATGACTTGTGCATTGATTTACATATAAGTATTTCTTGACTCACCATCCATCATGGAATTATTTCTGTCATGTTAGTAACGTCTGGCAGCTTTCTTATCCTCTTTTTTATTTTCAGCATTCATGGTATCTATACATGCAAATACCACTGTACTGAATGTATGAAAATGACAGCATTCCTCATCTCAATTCCAGTGATAATCAGGACACTGATAAACAAAAACCATCTTTAAAGCATGATTCACATAAATGTATACTATATGAATCGTAATTTTTAATAATGTGCCAAATCTATGAATGAGGCAGTTGGTAATCTTGTCTATAAGTGGTAGAGACTGAGAAGGTAAGAGTCCAGAGGAAAGAAACACTTGATTCTCTATTTGTGTTTGTGATACAGGTGGGTCATTCTTCTATGCTCTGCTGATATACTGAGGTTATTATGCCACCAGTGGTGTGGTAACGAAAGATTGTCACGAATGGTATAATGTTTGATATATACTGTTCATTTCTCATTATGCTGTTGTTTGCAAAGTTAGCATGGCTAGCATGATTAGCAAAAACTAATTATTATCTCTAATATTACATAAATATCCAGTATCTTTTATACCTGTTACTATAACAAAAATATCAATGCTTCACAAATATAGGCACTTTGTAGCAAATAACGTACAATATTTGAAATATTACATTAATACTATATGCACCTCAGTTCAGTTGTTTGACTGCAATTTGAAAATATTTTTTTAGCATGTCCACAAATCAGTGCTCACATGAGTACTGTACAGTGCAACTAAATGTGTTTCATAATGTTTAGTTATGATCATCATATGTGTTATCCTATCAGTGCATTTGGGATATGTTTTCAAGGAAGAGTGAAAGAAAAAAAGCTTTTACATCAGCTCCACACATTAGATGAATTTTCACTTTTCTGTATAGACGTATATGCTTGACATGCACTTTGTATTAAAACGCTGTTGTTACTTTTTATAACAACATATGTTGCAATGGAGATATTTAGAGTTTAAGATAAGTTTTGTAGTTTTTATACAAGTGTTTAGCTTTTTAGAATGTTTCTTTAATGTTTGCAAGGAAATGTGTAAGAAGTATTTTGAGGGTGTCCAAAGAAAGAATGAGAGTGAGTAATGTTTGGGTTACCCAAACCTTGACCCTCAGAAAACAGTTAGGCATTAAGAAGTCCATGATTGCTTTGATCCAATGCCAACAGATCATAGCAATGAGAAACAGACTTCCTGAAATACATGAAAATGACACAGCCTAAAATTAATAGGAAGTACTTTTGTATTCAAATCATAGCACTGCACATAAGTTGAAGGAAGGGAAGTACTTAGTGTTTTACGATGTAAGATTTCAATTTGCAAATGTTGTTCTCCATAATGAATGGAAGAACTGAATACAAAATTGGTGAGAGTGTGTTAAACTCTGAATCCTAACATTATGTGATGAAGTTTTTTATCATAGGTTAGTAAAGACAGATATAGGCTGCTAGATAGGAAGGCAGATTATTATGCTTTTGTAGTGAGGACAGTAGTGTAGATGGATCAGCTGACTTTCACACCCTCATTCTTAATTTTACATGTACATACCCATACTCATTCATCATTGCCATCTCCTTAGTCACTGTATTATGAAACTCAGCTTCATGTGAGTTGACATAAACAAAGTAGCACCATTGTCACATATAGATCTTATTTAATCATAGCTATAAATGTCTATCACAATAACTTATTTTTGTAGTGGTCCAGTTTACTGATTTTTAACAAGTGAGATATAGTATTAAGCTTCCTAGGGTTGTATAGTATCATTACAACTTCACCTTCCATGCTCTCTTGGTCACCTGGATTAAGTTTTCTTTTCTCCCTGATGAATTTTTCTCTATGTTATCAATAAGTTTTGGTGCTCAAACACTGTTTTGAAATCAGGCAGTTTGCTGTCTTTGAGAGTTAATGCAATTATGGGCTTTAATTTATGTCAGTAAATGTGGATAGGTTGAATTAAGATGATGTTTGGATTTTTTGCTTCTCCGCCACTGTTTTATTGTGTTGTGATGCACTTATATAGATGATGTCACTACTTTAGTAGACATGGAGGCTGCACCCAGAAACTCACAATAGAATAGACTCAGGTTCATTGTACATGTAGAACTAAATAGCATACTTCTATCTTTATAAACTTCTTGAATAAACATATTTTTCCCTATGATGAATATAAGCTGCAGGGAAACCGTGGACTTGTATGTGTGAGAATCTGATGAGAGGAGTGGGAGTCTTTTACCTGATGTATATCTATGGGGCATGTTACTCTCACCACTGCACATTTGATAGTTCCACATCCTGCACAGCCCTGAGCCGCCTCAGGATGCTAGTGTTGGACCACCTCCCCATTCATCATTACTTTGCCATGGGAGGAGGTACAACATGAGCCTTAACAAGGTGGCAGACGGTACTGTTTGAGTCAAATAGGAAGTGTTATCTTATAAGCCTCAGATTTTAAACTTTGTGTATGTGTACTGATAACATATTTTGTGAATAAAATGAAATTAAAAGTTTCTTAATGTGATTTTCATGTTGCTTACCATACAATTAAGTTAGTGAAATTCTTTTTAGGAATCATTAAAAATATAGCCTGGAAGAAGCATTAGTGTTGCTGGTATTTGCAAATGGGCAAACAAAGTCTTGAAAGGAAACAAGAAATTAATTTCTACTAGTGTAAAAACTTAACCATGTTCTTCAGCATTGTTTGTCATTCAGAGCCTCTTAATGTCAAATGTTGGGTGATGATCAGCTTCAGTGGTTCTGCCTCAGGTACAGCTACAAAATCTCCTCAGCCTTATCTACTCCTTTGCTGTGAACCATCAGTTATAATGGCCTCTTAAGAAAAATTAAATTCCTTAGTAGGTAAAAATGTACTGTATAGTACATGTAACTTGTCTTAGATATTAAGGGATGTCCACAATGCATTCAAAGGCTGGTGTCAAAACCACATTTTTTATTCAACTTGAGAGGATTACACCTCTGAAATAATATTGGTAACTATTATTCAGTAATGTTGTGAAAATCAAAGTTTGCTTTATTTTACAAGAAAAAGGATTCATCCATGCCTATGGTTATAATACATTGAAACAAATATTGAATAAAATAATATTGGTAACTATTATTCAGTAATGTTGTGAAAATCAAAGTTTGCTTTATTTTACAAGAAAAAGGATTCATCCATGCCTATGGTTATAATACATTGAAACAAATATTGAATAAAAATAGTCATTGTTGATTTCATCTCTAAACAACACAGAATTTCATAATTGTACACAACATGTACAGTACACACTAAGTACCTTTTAAGGTGACATTTACATTGGTCCCTCACACACTCTGTCATGCAATAAAATGTACAAAAAATTACTATTGATTAATGGCTGGGAAACAATGCTGCAATTACTTGCTTGATGAGTACCACGAGATCAAAGAATAAGAGTCTAAACTTTGTAATCGTCTGTGAACCATCCACATTACAGTCAACATAGATATTAATGTCTAATAAAATATACTATTATCTACATAAAGCAGATATATTACAACGTAAATAAATATATAAGATGTTCAGAATAGTCTTACCAAAATGGATCACCTGTTCAAATACCAACTAAAGCTGTTTCCAACAGAAAGCTAAAAAAAAAAAAAAAAAAAATACGAAAATAATAAAAAGGTAACAATAATAACAAATCAATTAGTAAAGCCACACAGTGACTGGAGATAAGGTAGTGGTGTGTTGATTCAGTTCAGTAGGCGCCACTCTCTCGGAAGTGCAGTTCCTGAAGAGCGGCAATGAAGTACTCCAAATTGACCTCGCCATAGTTTTCATCAGTGGCAGTGTTGAGGGCAGCGAGCACCGTCTGTTCTGATATTTGAAGGTTGTACACCAGATTGTATGTAGAGGAGATATGGCGCACTTCCTCCGCCGGCATATAACCTGCAGGAAATGCCAATGATCATTGATAATGTGTGCAAACCCGCTACACGATGTATAGCTTCACGTGACTCAAGTTGTGACAGACCTGACAGTAGTGTATGTATGTATTATTAGTACATATACACTTATACCAATAACGAAATCATATCTGTAGGTAATATTATCTTGGCAAGATAGTCTTGACGAATATTGTTGATGCTGAGGGCACATTCTCATGGCATATATATATATATATATATATATATATATATATATATATATATATATATATATATATATATATCTATATATATATATATATGTGTGTGTGTGTGTGTGTGTGTGTGTGTGTGTGTGTGTACTGTACATATTAAAACTAAAAACTATTGTTCTAAGTAAGAAAGGAACTGTGTACTCATGTTTAGGGCTCACTCACACGTGAGCCAGTTCGAAACAGACAGAACCATTGAACCAATCTTTCATTCGAACTCATCGTCATCAGTTCAAGTGTGTGCGTGGTGGTTGCTGGACGCATTATCACTTCTTGTGCTGTTTTTCATTACAGTCTGGTCTTGCTCCTTGACATCCTATGAAGGTAAGATTAGGAAACGTAAGGGATTCCTGTGGAGTAGCACTAGGGACAAGATCTAGCCAGTTAGAATCTCGTGAACCAAGTCAGGCCTAGTATGTGACTGTTCTCTCTCTCTCTCTCTCTCTCTCTCTCTCTCTCTCTCTCTCTCTCTCTCTCTCTCTCTCTCTCTCTCTCAAGATGTGGATGTCATTTCTGATATGTATAGCAGCGTTCTTCATTGTACATATAAGTGAAGTGATGTGGTTTGTTCCTCCTCATGTGTTTATAGATCAGAATAGAACACGTGGTCACCTGACTGGTCGTGGTCGGCCTGATAGACCGCTTGTGCCAAGTACTGGTAGTCGCTGCTCCATTTTTGCACGTCGAAGGGAAGCTCTGTCTCCTCGGGCACCTCTGGCGGGGGCGGGGCAAGAGGCTGTATTTCCTGCAGATGCTGTAATTGCTGTCGCTGCTGCTGTTGCTCCTCACTGAAACCCTCGTCAGGAAGTTCCCTCTTAGTGGTGTGTTCCTGAAAGTCAAAATGATTATTCAAATATGCATCAAAACAGTTTCGAGGATGATTTTATTGCTTTTGTGTGTGTGTGTGTGTGTGTGTGTGTGTGTGTGTGTGTGTGTGTGTGTGTGTGTGCAGCCTCGTGTCCGATACCTGTTGTTGTTGCGTTATCTCCCAGGGGGCGTTCAGCATCAGTTGGTTCTGGTATAGCGGATGCCGACCCACTCTCGCCTGACGTGGTCTGTGGCTGTTGCCTAATGAATATGAAAAGTGTATGAGTAGAAGAGAGGGCATGTGGTGAGCCATACATGGGTGTGAGGCTTAGATGATATTCTTTGTAATGGATCATATTCCCTGCCTTCGGTACACTAACATCAAGTCATTGTTTTGTTGCTTTTGTGGGGAGACAAGGCGTGTCGCGTTACCAAGCTCGACTGTGTAGTGCGTCTCTGGCTTCACCCGCGTCAAGTAGTCCATGAGTGTCTCAATCTTGTACATCCCTGCCCCCGTGCGGTCCGTGGCCAGCAGCAGGCGGGCCCGCACGTCCGGTGTCAGATACACCCCGCACTTGGAGAAAGCAACCTCTACCTGTAAATATAATGGACGTGTATGAATAATATCATTACAATAGATAGTGATGGTTTATTAGCAATGGCGTTGATTTATTCACATTTTCACGTATGCTGAAGTTCTCACTTGCTGTCCGCTGAGGAAGTCGTTACGGTCACGGTCCAAATCATACATGGTTCTGCGCAGATCAGCCATGTTGACTGGCTTGCCAGACAGCTGACGCTCCATGTCAGCTATCAGCTTGGCCTCGTCCTTATCGCTGAAGAGAACCCTGCCGAGTGGAGAGTGGTGTTAGGATATCGTAGTTGGGTAACTGATGAATAAATATGCTGGGGAGGGAGGATATGTTAGAAATTTATTATAGTTAACTTTACGGTGCCTGAACAATGGGATCAAAGCACGGCTGGGAGAGGAAAGTCTGCAAGAGTAGTACGTAGTGAAGGCAGTGTCTGTGTCAGACTCACCTGTTCCTCAAGTTCACCTTCCGCGGGTGTTGTTGTTTGGGTGGCATGGGCTGTGCCTGGGACTCGGACACCTCCGAACCTTCGACCCTAAAGAGAAGCAAAAACACAGTATAGGATTAATGTTCAACTGGGAGTGTATTTCATAAGTGGTCAAATCAGCTACACCTGACCTTTGGCCTGGCATTGGTGGCGGGGCTCTCAGGGCCTCCATCCTGGACTTGGCCAAGTAGTTGATCATGTCCTCATAGCGCACTAAGGTCACGTGGTTTCCTGCTTCGCCGAACTTCTTGCATAGGTTTTTCATGCCCTCCTCACTGAGCTTTACCTGTGGAAGTATTGTATCACCTTACATCCTGTAAGGCTGCGAGTGTTCAATCGTGAGACTAAAAAGCAGTTTTTTTACACCTACACAGTAAATATATTTCAATCTAGGTTTAGCAACTCGCCTGAAATTTTCTCAACGCTCCTTTAACCATGTCTGTGGACAAGACCCCGTCTCTGTCCCTGTCTTGCGCCCTCAGATTGGCCAGCAACCCCTGCAGGCCGCGGTCAGACATCTCCTTCATGTTCCTTAGGACCTCATTCCTACATAGAAACGTATTAGCTGTTACTGGAACTGTTATGCTACCTTAGCAAGTTGACAGTGAGAACAGATAATCAGGATTGCTCCTTCTTTTAGAAAGTAATATGATTTATCTGCG
This sequence comes from Callinectes sapidus, assembly GCA_020233015.1. NCBI lineage: Eukaryota > Metazoa > Arthropoda > Malacostraca > Decapoda > Portunidae > Callinectes > Callinectes sapidus. Next base: position 5,275,194 of record CM035193.1, read on the forward strand.
AGCATGATCTAATATCCGTACTGTTGTTACTTACTTGAGAGAAATATCGTCAAGTTCAGAGAGTGAGAAGCTCTCGATTCTCTTCCCTGAGTCTTTGATGGGCGGCAAGACCGAAAAATTCCTAGGATTCCCACCATCGTCTCTGTTGCCACCGCCGGGGGGAGCGACAAGGTCCCCGACGCCTGTCCTGGCGCCCAGTCCATTCTGTGGCTTCTGTCGTAGCACCAAAGGCACGCCGCTCGGGGAAACGGCATGTACCGTTGGGTGAGCCCTGTGTGAATCAATAAATGCCACTTAGAGATGTACTCTGTTGTTTTTGTGGCTGACGTGCGTCACATGACACACACATTAGATAGAGCTAATGGATCTTGTGGCCGCTGAGATACAACAGCGCACCATAATAATAGGTGCGGCCATCGTTAAATCTGAAATACACAGCGGCACGTGGCAGTCGTGAGAGGGACAGCTGCCCGTGCTACTCATTTTATTCATATCGACCGTGAGAAGATTTGTGTGTGCATGGAGGCCTTGAGAGAGAGGGAGAGAGAAAAGAAGTGTTGGAGGTTTAAGTACTTGCGAGAGAGGGGGGAGGAGGTGAGGGGGAGGGGAGGGGAGTTGTGATTGAGAATAGAGGGAAATGTCAGCATATGTTATGGGAGTTAAATGTCAAGAGGTGGATGCACACATGAGAGAGAGAGAGAGAGAGAGAGAGAGAGAGAGAGAGAGAGAGAGAGAGAGAGAGTATACGCATCCTTCACCAACACTTTTCTAAACACATGCAAGTCAAATCACAACAATGCGCCCATAGCCCCTCATCTTACGCCTTGCTCTCTCGCCACGACAATCTTCCAAGGCCACAGAGACGACAAGCCAGGTTTTCAAGACAATTTTCCCTTTTAATAAACTAGAAATCTTGATAATCTCTCCCCATAACGATAAAAATACCCTTAAAATATGAGTATCTTCAACTAGAGCCTTTGGAAAGGAGTAACGGTGAGAGAACAAAGTGTTTCTTATATACCCACCAACACTACCACTACTGACCCTGTAACCTCGCCTTAACCACCATAATAACCCCTGGACTCTTGCTTTGTAGGTCAATGGCTTTCATGTGTTTACGTAATGACGTTATATGGAATGCGCCCCCTTGACCATTCATCAACACTGGCCCATCATTACTAGCGAGCCAGGCTGGACAGCACCACCACTATATCGACCTAGAAACCCCCGCGTAAACAGAATGGAGTTTGTAGCTACCCCCTTCCCAACCACTTAGCCGTCACCACCCTCCTTGGAAACCGGCTTGCCATCGAGTATGCAGTCAAGGAACGGGGTGGGAAATGTAAATATGATATCCGCTACTTTTCTACCCTAGTGCAAACCTGGAGTGTGCGTGAACGAAGGCACTCAAAACCCGCCGGGGTGTTTCTCAATACTCATATTTCACTTTATTTTTTTTTTTTTTGTGGTTGTCGCTTGAGTTACGGTGAAAATGCATTTGAGGTTCGCTTTGTAATTCTCTCTCTCTCTCTCTCTCTCTCTCTCTCTCTCTC
>CM035193.1:5316454-5351165 GCA_020233015.1 Callinectes sapidus
CTCTCTCTCTCTCTCTCTCTCTCTCTCTCTCTCTCTCTCTCTCTCTCTCTCTATTCCAGCTATAACAATGGCCTGCTGATAGGGTGATATATTTCAGAACTATGGCTGCACTCCAAGTAAGGCACAGCTTGAGGACGCTGGAGGTCTCTGCCCTATATGTCATGATGACTTCTTCTCACCGACCATGCTAAGGTGTAAGCACATCTTCTGTGAGCAGTGTGTTGTCACCTGGTTTGACCGAGAACGAACCTGCCCTATGTGTAGAACTCAGGTGGCTGATGATCCTGCTTGGAGGGATGGCAGCACTACCCACTTCCTGCAACTGTATTAACATGATCAATATGCAGCATAGTAAGTCACACAAGTATGTCATGTGGTTAGTAAGAAACTCATGGTAGTAATGATTCACTCTCATAAATCACCTTTCAGCTATAGATTTTTTACCTCTTCTTTATTGAACAGTTGCCTGTTTTCAACAAATATATAGGGACCAATATCTTGTGGCTCAGTTGATGACAGTGTGTAGCTGAACAAGCATGTACATAGTCATGCTTATTGTCTTTCAATCAACTTTCAAAATTTATTGTGGATTTGTACTGAGAAGTTATTAGTTTTCACTGTCATTGTTGACTTGCTCTACATAACTTTCAAGTCTTTGATTAATGCAATACAAGCTATAAATCTGGAACATGTAAAGGAATGGGAAAAATTCAGATTCTGACACCATGTGTCACTTTGAAACTTAAACACATCTTGACACACAAAAATTAATAATGTGTGAACACAGTAAGATAATGTCTGGCACAGAGACATCCTTTCTCTTGACTTTTCAAACGTGGGTTTAACACAGCGTGTTCTTATAAACTATACATGATAAAAGAGTTGGCTGCCCACAAAAGATACTTGACTCTTCCTTCACCCGAATCTCATGCACCTTATTTTTCTTGTAATCACATTGTCTGTTCTTCAACTTGACAAACACTCCTTCAGTTAAGGGAAAGTGTCACAATCTTTCATCATCTTACTTCCCTCGAGATCAAGCACCTAACCAAAAACATCTAATACTTTTGCTGCTTCATCTTTCCATCCTTATTGTCAATCTGATGCCACTACTACTGTTTCCAAACTGTTCAAACATTTGTGAAAAAATCTTACCTTGCATGATTTTGGGCTTGTTCCTCCCTCTCCTCTACCCTCAGACTACTTCATACAGTCCATAAGGATCCTTCACAGTGATATTTCCATGTTCTCGACAGCCTAAACTCTTGTAAGGCTTATGGACCTGATTGGGCTCCTCCAGTTCTTCTTCAGAACTATGTATCCATGTTTGCACCTTGGCAATCAAACTTTTTCAACTCTTGTCTATCATATATATCTTAAGGAACAGACTGAGTCAGATATTCTTATGGCAAAGTAAATGCCAGCTACAGAAGTAAGACAAGGCCTTGAAGCCTTAAGATTATGATGTGAACCATATATATATATATATATATATATATATATATATATATATATATATATATATTATGGTTTACATCATAATCTTAAAGCTTCAAGGCCTTGTCTTACTTCTGTAGCTGGCATTTACTCTACAGAGTTGGAAGTGCTTCCTGATTTCAATAGTGTGCCATTGCCATAAGAATATCTTCAATTCAGTTTGTTCCTGAAGACTTATTTAATTTTGGATGCTTTAGCCTATGTGGCTTTCTTGTCTTTCCCACAATTCTGTACCTAAAAAATAAATAAGAAAATGTCAAGATTATAGCATTCATGGTAATGTATGTGAATTTGTGAAAAAGATATGTTCAGCATTATTCAAGGACAGTATAGTAACAATCCATGTCATTAGTAACTACTTTGTGCTACTGCTCCCAGGTAACCTTAATATCTACTTAAGCTTTGGTTTTGTTATTAGTTATCTTACAGCTACACTGAACAGGAAATTCATAATAATGGGACAATAATCAGCATGTAGGTTTCTATTACATTGGAGTGCCAGTATTGTAATTCAAGGAGAAAAACTGTGTATTTCTTAAGATATTGTTTCTTTTTTATCAAGGATTTTTTTTCCATGGATTTCTTTTCTATTTGTTTAGTTAATGCAGAATATCATTAGGCAAGATAAAAAGGGTTTCCTCTGGTTAAAGCAATTGCATTGTATAGAATTTAACCTCCACTCTGGCTTAGTGTCCAACATCTTACAACAGAGCCATCCAGCCCCCATCCATGGATTTAATTTTTATTGATTCAGATTTTATTTGAGTGTCACCATTCTTCCTTGTATTCTACAGTTTGAGTTTCTTTATGGCAACTCTTAGCAAAATTTCCATCATAACTGATAATTTGAATGTTGGATTTTAAGAATTCTAACATTCCAGGGAATGACGGTCTTCATGAGAATTGAACCTAGTCATACATGTATATACAGATCTATAGATTAATATACATATTTATAGGTAAAGCTACAGTTGAACCCTCACATGTTGAGATAATGCTACACATTTGTAGAATTTCCCACTTTTGATGGAATAGAAGGTTTAATAGTTGTTCTTAATTAAATCTTGTCTCACAAGGTTTTCATTGCGAAGAAAAAAAATGGTATTAGTGAACAGTGCAATGAAAAGTTAATTTCACATTATCTATAATTCTTAATCTATTCATTTCACATGATTACCATCTTAAAAGATTCTCTGTCTATGTCAGATCACCCTTAATAAATTGTTTTTATCAAAACATCTAATAAAAAGCTTGTTTTTTTTCATTTCTCCATTCTTTTTTTAAAGAAGTTTGCCTTAATTGTCATCAGAGAAGTTTGAATTACTTTCCTCCTCCCCAAAACAGTTCATTGTAAACTTTAGCAGCTTTCATCTAATGAACACTTTTTTTGTATTTCACAAATAATGACCCAAAATCAATACTAAATAAATGGAACTCCACCGCTCGTCCACCTCCATCATCATACAATTTGTCATTCGTCCACCTGTTTCCAGTGTTTTGTTGCAGACTGAACTGTTATAATATCATCCAAACAAGCTTCAAGAAACTTTGCTGTTTTATTGGTATTTTTATAATTTTACTATTAAAAATGGTATAGCCAAGGAAAAAAATTTAATTAAGACCACTAGTAAAGTGTCTCTCAGCAGCCATTGACTCCACTTTGTTCAGTCAGTCACAGGCTGTCTACTTTGCTGGACTGCCATGGCCTGACTGTCAGCATATGTTGCTTGCAGTTTACTTTGCTGTCTTTTGAATACACTGGAACCATTCCTCACAGTGTTTGCCATTATTCCAACTCCTGGACCTTCTTTAGATCTCTATGTGCCCCCACTAGTGTAACATCCAGGGCCTCTGTGTGCTCATTCCTTATGCTCATGAGATGTAGAGTAACTGACTATGATGCCACAAGTGATCCTTTATAAAAAAAACAGTGAAGATAAATATACAGGTAACCCCCGCATGAGTTGGAATAATTAGGGAAGGCCAATCCAAGTTATCCAAAAATCACAGTTACTGAATCGATGAATTAATACAAATGATAATTGCAATGATGATGATAATAATAATCGAGAAATTAATTATATGTAAAATTAAAATTGATACTTAATTCTGTGTTGATCATTTTCTTTAATAAATTTTCTATTTGTCTAAAGTGATTTTAGTCAGATCATGATTTAGTAGTTATGGAGGTTTTGGTCTTATCAGAGGTTGAGGTGAAGAGTGAGAGCTCTGTGGCTGCCTTTATACTACTTGATCACAGCTGGGTGTGGTCAGCTTGGCTCTTGATTAGCTGTGCATAGTGTGTTCTCGTCACACCTCATACTTGGGAGCGCTTGCATGTCCATGTTATGTATTTTGAGGTTTGGTTCCAAGTCTTTATATGGGTGGGGACACTCACTTTTTTCCATTTAGACACTGACCTGTGTTAGTCGGCTTGATGTAGAACACACCTTTGCACAGCCAATCAGGAGCAGAGCTGATCACACCCACCCACAAGTCAGTAGCATCAAGGCAGCCCACACCACAGAGCTGTCACTCTCATCTCAATCTCTGAAAAGACCAAAACCTCCATAGTGACGGAAGAAGGCTCCAGGATCCAAAATCACAATCTTGCGAAGATGACGCCCTACAAGGAAAATCAACATACTCACTAAAGAGAACAAGACACTCTTTAGACAAAAAGAAAATTTATTAAAGGACATACTCAACACTGAATTAAGTATCACTTTTAATGAGACATACTCAAGAGAACTTCTGCTCATTTATACACTCACAATATATAATTATATATATATATATATATATATATATATATATATAGATAGATATATATTATATTATATATTTTTTTTTTTTTTTTTTTTTTTTTTTTTTTTTTTTTTACTTAATTGGAAGAAAACTATCTGGTGCTATAATAATCGACTTAATTTCACACTTGTCTTGTTCAGGGATTAAGCTACATCTTTGGTGCTCAGTTTGCAGGATTTCAATTTCAGTGTTCATTTTAGCATGTATTGTTTAAGTAGGTGGTGTTGAACTGAGGCCACAACAAGTAGCATTTTCTCTCCATGAATGTATTGGAGTTGTATGACCATCTACGTATTCCAATTAGGTAACACTGACATTTGTGTGTGTGTGTGTGTGTGAGCACTTGTGCTATTTCCTATTTTTATGATGTGTATGTATAAAGGCAGAGATTTTAGTGCCAGTGATTATGAAAAAAATTGAAATCATTAGGATTTCTTGTGCAAAGCCACTCATTATAATCCTATACCATGAACTTTAAATTCCAAAGTAGATCTGCTAGTTCACTAAAATTGTCAAGATACTAATCATGTGGAATAGTGCATTTTTCATTAAAGGAATGATTTCACCATGCTGCAAAATGCCTTTAATTGATGATAAGCAGTTCTTAATTTTTTACATCGACTTTCACTAAAAATCTTACAGCTTCTCTTGAATGTTTCTTATTCATGATAGTTTATCTCTATTTTGTAGTCAGACATGGCCACTGGTCTTACAACTGTCTAGAAACATTTCTTAAAATCTGAACAATCTGCTTAAAGTTTAGTGTAAGGAGGATGTGATAGAATGTGTGTGTAAGGGTTGTTTACCAAGAGATCTTGCAAATGAAAGGAAGGATGATGAAGATAATGCAGGTGAAATGTGGAAAAATTAGGCACTCATGCAGACCTTGTACACACACACACACACACACACATCCATGTACACACAAACACACAAATCTCTCATCATATCAGAGTTAAGAGCAATGTTAGGCAGCAACAGTTTCCTAAACCATTCTTCGAATTTCATGGATGTGATTTGATTATGGTAGTCACTGTCACTCCCTGCTTGATATGCATTATCAAGAAATCCATATTTAGTTCCTTATAGGAACTTATGCCTGTGGCTTTGATAGCGTTGGTATCAACCCATCACTTTGGTATGATATATTTCTGGTTGATCCAAGTCTCATCAAGGTAAACAAAGCTGTCACAGGATTTCTTGAGTCACAGCATCTCTTTCCAAAGTGTGCTCTTGCAGCTAGAACATCATTTCTCTCCATATGGAATTTACAACCATCAACTCTCTTGTATCAGAACCCATTTTCTTTGATGATTAAGAAAGGAATCCTGGCATCCTTCAAAATAATTTTTCTTTTAATTCTTTATTTTATTCCTCTGTAATGTAGGTATTTCTCTTGTGTAGAATTCCAGAATAGTTCTTCAGACACACTTATCAAAGTTGTTATCAAAGTCATTGAAGTTTCCTATTGTTGCAGAGCAATTCTTTTTTGGTGAACTGAGTTCTGACTGATAGCATTATAGTATTGTGCTTTTTTGGTGAATTGAGTTCTGACTGATAGCATTGTAGTATTGTGTCACATGTCTTGTTTGCACTGGAAGAAATTGTTCAAACTGTGTCTTCAGATGTTCCCACTCCTCCCACTGTTCTCTTCCTCACTACATATAACATTTATTCAGATCATCTACTGTTTAATAAAAAATTCAAAGTATCCTCAGAACACTGTTAACTAATAATATGTACTATGATTAAAGAACTGTGAGTAACATAAGGTGAAAGTTTTGGTTAGCAATCTGGCAGCATGGTGGGCCACATCAAATGGGTTGGTATAAATTGGTTTTACTTTAGTCATAAGTATTGGACTCCCACAAGGGAAGGGTAATATTTGTGAAATAAAAGCATATCTCCTCGAGAGTGAATAATTTTATCCAAAAGCATCAGCCTCTACCATGATGTAACCACATTACTCAACTTCACACTGCTGACTTTTACCTCCATCATTGTGCCATAGGATACAATGGAGAGCAGTAATCTGCACAATGTTTTCTACGTATATCCTGGCATATTACTACACAATAAGATTTTGTGATGATTCATTATTTGGTAATACAGCTAAAACAAAACAATATTCATCTAAGACTATTGCACAGATCTTAAGCCTCAAGAAATAGGTAATTTAATTAGAGATAATTGAACAATTAGTAATATAAAGGACAAATCTAACATTGCTTACAGCAGTTCAGGGAGGAAAAGAATAGTTATATGCCTGCTATGATCTTAAACTATTCAATGACTGACATCAGACCACTACACATTTAAGACAACTGCATCCTATGTATCTGTCTTCAAGAGACACCCAAAGTTTTTTTTTTTTTTTTTTTTTTTTTTTTAGGTTACTGCATACCATAATTCTTTACCTCCTTGAACCATCATAACTCATAAACAATGCTCGTCTTATCCTGGGCATTGCCAAATTTATTTCTCTAAATTAATTACCTGTTTCTTGAGGTTTGTAATCTGCCTAACAGTCTTAGTTATGTACTATTTTGTTTTACCTAAATTAGTAAGCAATGAATTATCACTACATCCTTATGTAATAATACATCAGGATGCAGAAAAAGTTCCAGTTGATTATTGCTCTCCATTGCATCCCAAAGCATGCTGAGGGGAAGTATGAGTCATTGGGACAAAGTTGGGGGATGTGGTGACGGGATGGCAAGCACAGGCTCATACTTTTGGCTAAGATGCTTCCCTCTGAAGAGGACCATGCTATTCTTATGACTAGTTTGTATATAGCATCCTTGTGTCATGTATCAAAAATGTATTCCTGTCATGTTTCCAATTGCATTTATGCCTCAACTTAGAGAATCCTTTGTAACAAGATGGTACATTAGGATACAATCAGTGTTACTAAAAACCAACAGTTTGCACCAATTATCTATCAATGGACAAAGTGTTTCTGTCTTTAGAATGAAATATTATCACTATCTCTATGTCTCAATCTTCAAGAATTCTATGGAAGAGTATGGAGATATAAGGAGGCTATCAACGTTACTTAAAACCAACAACTTGCACCAGTGGTCTAACAATAGACATGATGTTTTCATCTCTAAAATGAAATAGAAATATTTATATTACTTTTATTATCATTTTCTTTAGTAGCAAAGAAATGGAAAAAAATAGTTAACTTACTGGCTGACCAACAAGAGTATGTATGTTTTTGTGCACCAGATGAGTGCTCACATTGCTTCCACCAGTATAACATTCCACAAAGTTTTCTGGAATTATATGTAAATTTCTTTAATGGTAGATAATTACTATAGGTGGAAAAAACTTGTGACAAAGTTAAATGATTCCTAGTAACAGAAAATCCTATCTACAGTCTTTCATTATAGATTTAGCAACATGTAACTATTCAATGATGTAATCCAAGAACAGAAAATTTAATAGTGATTTGTACTTTACATAAGCTTTGTGAAATTGATATTCTCAGTTATTGCAGAAAACATTGCAAATCAATATATCCTGTAATATTTTCTCCACCAACCATCAAACACATTAAATGTCTATGTTATGGGAGGTATTTCTTTCTTAAATAACACCTTATTAGAAATTTTGAACTATGTTGATTAATTTGGGGGACTAAAATCTCACAGGAAATATCTCATCCTTCAAATGGATCTAACCATGTAAGAATTAGTCTCATTATGCAAGACCACAATATTTGATCAAGTATGAATTAAGGTAGTGTTGTTCTGAGATTAGACAAATTTGATATTTGCCTTTGTATTGTGTGCATAATATTAACTATGTATGCAATCAGATGTATACAAGTGTTCCCCATAACAGTATTATCATGTTAGCAAAGAAAGATGTAACCAATTTTAAAAACTAATAAAATTATTATATATATATATATATATATATATATATAGATATATATATATATATATATTTTTTTTTTTTTTTTTTTTTTTTGTGTGTGTGTGTGTGTGTGTGTGTGTGTGTGGGAGAGAGAGAGAGATGTGTATAGATTTTTTAATTGCCCTATGCATACATAAAAACCAAGGTTATCACCCTCCAAAAGTGGGACAGCACAATTTACACACTCACGAACATCGCATATGAGAATAGTGTACATATCAAGTTTCTGAGAAGTCTTCATCCAGGAAGCCTCATAAATGCTAAATCATTTGTCTCATACATAAGTGAATGTGTCCTTTATCATATCAAAAGCTTGCTTTCTGCATTTTTGTCTTGTATAGTCTAATCTAGGAAATGTCTAGGCTTTCATCAAAACCCAGTCAGTCAGAGTTGCCTTTTTTTTCTATTTTCCAAGATGGCAGGGACTCATAATTATAATCTCAGTTTGCTTTGTAGGAGTAATTGGGCCTCACTGACATTCATAAGTTGTCTTATAATTTATAGATGATGTAATCTACAATATTCTACTCATGGTGAACCAGAACTGGATGTACCAAAAACTTTGGAATGAAGTGACAACATTGGTTCCGAGATACTGAAGGTCTCTGCTGTCAGTCAGTCATTGAGCATATAAATTCTTGTTATCTGAGCTTGTTATGGTCACATTTATCACATGTTTCTTGGCTGTCATCCTCTTTTGAGCCCTTCAATAGCCTATCACAGTCATCCCCTTCAGTGGAACTGAATAGAGGCAGGTATCAATAAAGTATGTTTTAGTAGAAAGATATAAATATAAGACGGTCTTCAGCCTTGCCCTCCACTGGAATATTGCACCTCTTGCTATCTTCTATTACTATTTTCATGCTTATTGCTCTATTGATTTTGTTACTGCATACCTCTTTTCCTCCTGCAGCCTTGACGCACAAGACTTTTTTCTTCTTTTCACCCCTATTCTGTCCAACTTTCTCATGCAAGAGTTAACTAATACTCCCAGTCATTCATTCCTTTCACTGGTTAAGTCCAGAATTCCTTATATTTCCAATTTCCTCTGACAACTTCATTTAAGAGGAAAGTTTCAAGACAATTGTTGCCAAGTTTTGGCTAATTCTTTGGACCTTTAAGGGGACTGGCAAATTATTTTTTTTTTTTTATTGTTTTTGTTGCCCTTGACCAGTTATCCCCTCTTACATAAAAGAAAAATGCTGGTAATGGTGGTTTTAAGATTATGGTGGAGCATTGTTTACCAAATCTCTCCCTTTACTATCAAATTAGTTTTGAGCAAAATTTGAACTAATTGCTTCACTTGCACCATAATTCAGTTTTCAAAGTTACTTGATTTCAAATACTAAAAGAAAAAGAAAAAGTAACTATTTATAACTAATTTTCTTGGTTTTATGTATATGAAGGAGAGAAACAATGGATAAGATAGCAACTCAGCACTCAGTAATCATGCCACCTGTGATCCTTTGATGATCCACACCACCATTACTGCACAATTATATCTTCTCAATAGCTTTTCTCAGCAGTGGAGTTGCTACCCTCTACCACTCGGTGACACTTCTCTCACTAAATCAATGACAAAAAGAACACCTCCATAGTCTAAACATTGATTTGGCCTCATAGTTGAGTTAAACTCAATTCTACTCACACTATACTAAGCAGCTTGAATGCCTCTAAGAAGTATCTACACAAACATCTTCAAACCCTCTTACTACTGGAAAATAGGAAAATTGATGTTATTAGATCACTACTCCAACATATAAAACATATAGATATGTAGTAAGAATACAAAGAATGTATATACTATGGAACAGATACTAGAAGACACCCACTGATTCCCTCAAAGATAAGAAAATGACGTGCTTGAGACTTAGATAATTCCTGAGTTTTGCAGAAGTGATATTTAATGCTAGAAATTGTAGAAACTCACCTGCTTGTCTTATAACTCAATATAGTGAAGCATTTCCTGCCACAAGAGAGATGTATACACATGATGGTCTTTCAAGGCTGGCAATGAAGTCAGGAAATTTCAACCACAGACTTCATGCGATCGGTACACTTATCTGTAGTAAAATCTGCTATCACTACACTGCAACTTACATGCCCTTCAGATTATCATTATTCAGAGTCAAACTAAAATTATTAATTCACATGAATTTGCTACATTATACAATTTTATAGTGCACATAATACTTACACTTTATATCTTTCATTACTTCATTAGATAGGGATCAATTTAAAAAATCAGAAACATTTACAGTTTGATTTAACAATGATTACACATGAATTGTAATCAAAACAAATGTCATTGATTATTACAAAGGTAGCTTTAACAATGATTACAAACTTAACTTGCTAAAGAGATGATTGTCAAGGCACTTAAAATGTACGGTACGTACTTAAAAATGTCTTTTTCTTTAAAAAAAAACTGTTTCTAAGAAAAATAGCCCTCAGTGGATAACTGCCTTTAATAAAAACAACACTAGTATGGAAATGGAAATATATAATCGTGTACAATATATAAAATTACATAAGAGAATATTAGGTTCTCATATATTCCCAAACAAGCTAATCTCTATTATGAATATAAAAAAGAAATACCAGTAAAAAATAGTATTTCCTGGATAGCAATTAGCTACTCAAAGATACATATTTCTAAATCTCTATATGTGTATGAATACAAATATATAAAGCTATACACTTATAATACATATTTTTTATATGAACTCCCTCCAAAGAGTGATGATGTCCTCAAAATTAACTGAAAGCCCTGTGGGAGTATTATACTTCAATATTTTTTATTATCAATGTTCAGTATTACGTATTCTTAATCAAAGGTTGAGAATCCCAAACATGGAACTAATACATGGAAGTTTTTGAGTGCAGACACCAACTTAACCTTATATTCACAGCAATACAATGTAAAAGTGGCCCAGTAACATTACAAATTTAAGTATATGTTATACCAAAATAATATCAGATAATATAACATTCTACATTCTGTTCATGTAGCAACATGTGTATCCTGCTTGGGTAAAGTCACTAAGTACTTCCAGTTCTAAGAAAGGTATTCTCAACCTGTAACTGAATTCTCAAAGCTGTAAAAGTTACAATCTAATGAATATTCAAGATAAGATCTTAATGCATAAAGTAACATGATGCATTTTCTATTTTTGTAAGACTAACATAATTGCTTTTAAAATCAAAGAAAACTAGACCTTAAAATATTGTCTTCAGAAAGAGAGAAATGAAATGCAATGAAAATACAACAATTTTAAAAATAATCATAAATTCAAATGAACAAAAAATTGAAATTTGAACTTGATAGGTTCAGCTAAAAATTAAGATGAAGATTTAACTTACCAAATGGAGCTAACTCCTGACTAAACACAACTTGTCATGAAGTCAGGCACACATTCCAGTCTTGGTTACAAATGCTGGTCTTCTATATCTCTATTGCCTCGTTATTCATAGGAACCCCATCACAAGGGGAGAGGGTGGCTTTAACAAAAAAAATTCCAATCACAGCCCTTCCATTCATGTAACCTTGACTACTGTTTTTCACAAAACCCTATACTATATTGCAACTTAATTCATATTTTCCAAAATCTATAGTCATCTTGCGCTTTTATCAATGGTGACTATATATACAGTAAATTCAAAAGTAATATTGGGACTATCTACCTGTCTATATTCTGTTGCCTCTTCATTCATAAATTCCTCAATGACCATGAAAGAAAGTTTGGAATAGTTGTAGTCTGAAAGTTTTACACACACACACACACATACACACTTGCTACCTCAAACTCTTGCAGGTGTCCTGAAAAGCTATTCATTAACCAGATAGCATTCAAGGTAAAGTACAGGAAACCATTCACATGTACAGACTCTATTGGTGCGAGCTCAGAGCTCATTATTACTGATCTTCAGGTTAAGACTGACATCACACACCACATCCCATCTTGCTGATCATGAGAGACCATACTTATGTGCACTGCTTAACACCAGAGAAATCCCAGAGGTGACAAGCCCCTGGTGGAGTTCAAACATATCTATGCCTGTCATGGCAGCCAACACAGGCTCAGCCCCATCACCAGTGAACCGTGAGGAAGTGTGTGTGTGTGTGTGTGTGTGTGTGTGTGTGTGTGTGTGTGTGTGTGTGTGTCACACAGATAACTCGATTTATATGAGTGTTGCATTCTTGAAGAGGTTGGGTAAAACAAAAAAGAACAAACTGGATATATATATATATATATATATATATATATATATATATATATATATATATATATATATATATATATATATATATATATATATATTCAAATAAGAATGAACACAATTTATTGGCTCCTTGACAAGGTGAACTCCTTTCTCCAAAAATATTGAATGTTTGGTGAGTGCTGTCGCCACATTGCCACGGCACTCAGTAAACATTCAACATCCTTAGAGAGAGAAGCTCATCCTGGCAAGAAGCAAATAAATTGTGTACATTCCTATTTGAATATAGAAGTGTATATGAATGTATGTATATAAAGAAGCATAAATCAAAAATTTGTTTGTTTTTTTGGACCTCGTGTATATTAAGAAATGCTTAAAGTTGTGTAAAAAAGGAGTTACCTGTGTGTGTGTGTGTGTGTGTGTGTGTGTGTATGTGTGTGTGTGTGTGTGTGTGTATATATATATATATATATATATATATATATATATATATATATATATATATATATATATATATATACACACACACACACACACACACTCACTCTTCTTTTAGGATGGTCACAGCAAGCTACCAGTAAAATGCAGTATTGCCCCCATTCTACCAATGAATTTTTTCCAAACAGCAACTAGAGATCAATACCATGATGTGTACAAGCTTACAAAAGTTGATATGTGCATATCAAAATAATGTCTTTACAGAGTTCACTACAAAGTGGTCTATTCCACTCAGTCTTTTTCAAGTAACTCACATTTTCAATTAAATACACAGGGAGATCAACTAGATATAGTATAAGCTCACTTTTGAAAATAAATCACTATACAATTACTATAAATGCATTTTCATAAGTGGTTATATTTTTAGCCCTATAATATCACTACATGCAGCACCATCATACTTAAAAAAAATATCTTTATTATTCATATACTTCAAGAGTATTTTTAGCACTCAAGAAAATTAAAGCAAAACTTAAGACAAGACTAAACAATATTAAAGCATTTTCCTTGCAAAAGAAAATTTTCACAACTGTGTGGTGGGAAAAATCCAGGTAGGATTTAGAGATAACTACCACCACATTCACTGCACATTTCACAAGGCAAGAAAAGCAGGACGGAACAAGAGATGGATAATCCTTCTTCATCATTTTGCCTCCTACAATGAGAAAAGGGTCTCTCTGAACTATCCTTCACCCTCAAAACTTCTGTGAAACAAAGTTAAGCACAGAGGTTGGCATATGCTTCCTTAATGATACTGAAAAAAAATTCCAACTTCACCACTGTAATTAAACCATTTCGGGAACTGAAGGTTTCTTTATAGCCAGTCTGCTAACAATAACTTGAGATGAGTTGTTTCGTGTAATAACATTGTTATATCTGGAAGAACCCATTCTTTTCTTTTCTCTCAATAACCATCAAGTTCTTTCACCAGCTGTTTCCTGAGGTCTCAATATGATGCAAAAAAAGCATAACAACTGCAAATCACTCTTATAAAGTAACAAGAAGGATCAAGGTGATGGGAGGGAGATTGATGATGATGATGAGGGTTGTTGAGACAAAGAATCTTCAACACCTTGTTTATGAAGTCTGAGGCTGTAAGTTATTTTCTTAGCAGTGTACCTGTAAGAATAAAAGTCTACAGTATAAATACCTTACAACTATACCCAAAACATTTCATGATATTGCTTCAACACAAGTACCAAATTATTATTTACCAATTTATGAAGTACAACTAAAAAAAAAAAATTTTGTTCTCTGATATTAGTTTTATGCTACAAATAAGAGTTCTTACCTTGAAGAAGCATTGTCAAACACAAGTGTGTAGACTCCCGGCTGTTTGGTCACTAAGCGACCTCTTACTGAAGAACCTTGAGTAGAAGCAACCCTTGTGGTAGGAATTAACACTCGCTGACTGCCTGTATTCCTCTCGTCCCCTGGTTCTTGATTGTTAAGTGGTGGAGGTTGATGTAACACGGAGAATGATATGCACTGCAATGATAAAATTCAATCAATAATACAATAAAAAAAGAAGAAAATAAATCTAACCATGAAACCTCAATTACATGCACAGTTGTTCATTGCACAACCTACTTTGGGTTCAGAGATGAAATTCCATTGAAGAGTAACTCCTGCTGGTAACTCAACAGGCACCAATGACCTTGTCCCTGCTCTCACCCATGCCTGAAATATATACAGAAACAGTGGGTAAAAATGTTATGTCTAACTTAAGGGTTAAAAAGATAATCTACTGACCTGAATATATCTAGTTAATGTCTGTGACAGGGTTCTACAGGACAACATCCAACTGTGTGAAAAGAAAGTATCTTGGTGACCTTAGCATACAGCAAACCATTTGTCAGATTGGAATAAGCCAGGTATCAGATAAGTTGGGCACTTTCAGGATTTTTATTATGTTTTACTACAAGTGCACCAACAGGCATTTCTTTATCCTTGGAGTTATTCTAAGTCACTCAGATTATATACTAGTTGAAAACATAGCTTTTTCATTTTCCGAGTCATATCAGGAACTGCCTGAGCCATCTGAGACACAAAATGGGAGTGTGTGCTGCACCAAATTCAGTGTTTACACAGTTGACTTATCACATGTGTGGCAGTGTCTCCCTAAGCTTTCATTTAGTCTGTAGCCCTTATTGTTGCCTTTTTAATTCTAACATAACTTCCAAGGGCAAGGTTGTGTCCTCCATATCAGTTAGGATGCTGAAGATGATGTTAGTAATAGACAACATGGCTGCTATATATATATGTGTATGTGTGTGTGTGTGTGTGTGTGTGTGTGTGTGTGTGTGTGTGTGTGTGTGTGTGCCATGTTTATAATACCCATTTCCATAATGCAATGCACAGACCATTTTGATTGTTAATGGTAACATGTGTGCAAAATGAGGACAAAAATCCTCAAGTAACTCAGATTCAGATAATTCAGATAGGCCTTTCCCCAACTGCTCTGACTTATGCAGGGTTTACTGTCATTGTATTGAGAGGAACCCCATATAAAATAAGACTGAAATTATAGTTAAATTATCAACAACGGAAGCTCAATAGAAACTTGGATAGACATCCTCATATCCTAGAGCCACAGCCAGCAGTTTTTCACAACAAAAATGACTTCATGTCACAGCTACCACATCTAGATCACCACGAGTTGGTGCTCTAGCTTTCTCCATAACCAAAAACAATCCACAGAAGAACCTAAATAAACAACAACAACAACAAGCATCACTTATGGTCTTTTCCTTGTGTCAGGGTTCTAAATCTTAGCCAATGATGGGTAAACATATTCAAGAGCTATTATGCTCAAGGTCATCTTCTCTGGGCTTCAAACTTTTGTGAATTAATCCCGATTTAATCTACCCCTCTAAGACAGAGTTAATGATTTATACAAAAGCTATCCATACCTCTAAATCAGTGGGTGGTTGAGAGGAGAGGGAAGAAAAGGTCAGGATGTCTGCGGTAGCCCGAGTTTCTGGAACAACTTCAGGATTGCTGGGAGGAGAACCACTGCTGGGACTGGAGGATAATCTGGAACTCTGAACTTCATCATCTGATATTACTGCAAAATCATCATCATTTGGCGATCTATTAGTGATGGGTAGTGACCTTGCACTACTAGAAGATTGAACTCCTGTTGCACTCTGTTCTGAGGTTTCATCACCTGTGGATAATAGTGATGCATTAGGAAAGATTTTTCAAAATGTAGATGCTACTCAGCTAATTGTATTAAAATTTAAGGTTTATGTGGTATCTGGACGCAGATAAAAGAACAGAGAAGAAACAGAAAAGAGGAAGAAATGAGAGAAACAGAAATAAGGGAAGAAATAGTATGATAACAGTAACAGTGTAGATACAAGGGGAAAAGTTTGACAAAGATTTATGGGAAGGGCCCTACAAACCTGATCGATTTATGGGAAGGTCAAGTCAGACATGACCCAGAAGTATACACAGATAGTTGAGGGTAACTGAGAAGTTTAAGAGAAAAGACGTTTAGATCTGGAGAACAGGAAGGAGAGGGGACATAGATAAGCCTAACTCTGAAAATGCATTATCTTAATTCCGCCTGCCCTAACCCATAGTGGGGTGTCTAGTCTAAGTGTTGACCATTGCCATGATACCCAGGCTGGGTATGCTACGCCTAGGGGTGTGTCTTTTGTAAGAGATGTAATTACTGCATGTGGAATAAGTGAAAAGTATAGAATATTCAACCTTAGTTATAAAAATTATTTTTGAGGGAAATATGTGACGACTAAAATATAAAACGAGATGTAATGGAGAAGATAGTTGTTGTTGTTGAAGAGTTTGAGAGTTCAGAGAGAGAGCAGAAATGAGAGGTCACAGGTTCCCGATTGGAGGAGGATCAGGGGCAACATGGAGACAAATAATTTGGTATCAGTAAGTGGAGCTTTGAATATTGGTAATGCAGTCTAAATTAATTATTGTGTCATGAAGTGTAAGAAGGAAAATAGTGGTCAGGATGTTAAATTATTAGTATGTTTAGAGTTAAGGTGCTGTGTTTTATTTTATGTGTTATGTGGGCTGTGTATTGACATTACTATTGAATTATCTTGAGTTGAATTTGATGAGAGGTTTGACGAGAAACGTTGAGAATATTGTGTGGTACGTATATTGGTGTGGGCTGTACTTCAACACTGATATTGAACTATCTTGATGTGAATTTTGATGAGAGATTTCATGAGAAACTTTGATAATATGGTGTGTAAAGTATATTGAGTTGAATTTTGATGAGATATTTGATGAGAAACTTTGATGATATGGTGTGTTAAGTGTATTGGAAGTTCATCAGCTAGTTGCTGAAGTAAGGTCAAATTAATATTAAGTCAATTAAATGAGAAAAATTTAGCAGTGTATATCATCATACCTCATGGTTATTAGTTATGAGTTATAGTCTTACACAACTATGCAATTGTACCATGCATGTAAGAAATTGCATTACATTTATCTGTAAATTACACCCAACTGTTTTGTCATCTACAGTCTACATTTTAGATGTTTCTCATATTCCTTCACATCCCATCACAGTGGTAGAATAGATAAGGCTGACAATTATCCAATTGGAATTTGCTGTTCATTTTTAGCTCAAATGGTAGCAATTTGTATATCTGTTAGTGATTCAAAATCAATGCCTGCCATAACAGAGCAGAGCAACCCTACCCAACAGCATGGACAACCAAGTTAAAGGTGGTGAATGAAACCCAAATGGATTATCCATCTAGACTGTCCTGCCACTAAACTACCATGATAAGTTGACTTGGAATATTACTGTACATTTGATATTAAATAAAAAGATACACACTATGGACTTCTATGATTAACTATACATCCATCTAGACTTAAAATGAGGATTTTATTTGAAGACATTCTACTTTACTTAATATGACATTCAACCCATTTTGGAAACAAAATAGCATTGTTCAAATGTGCAATAATGAAGTATTTGTTATTCATCTAGAATCATCGCCGGGGGTATACATTTCCCACAAAAAAGCACTGGTGATATAAGTTTAAAGTCTATTTAAATGTACCATGGTACCATGATAAAGAAAAGGGGTTAAGGCTTCTGAAACATTTTCTCTCCAATACTTGCAAATTACATAATAATGCAAAAATAGATAGTAAAGTCTGCAAATTTTGAACTTTTTCCTTGTATCATTCTATGAGATTTTTTTACTTGAATCTTTGGTCTACTGGGATGGGCATGCTAAGCTTCTTCTGTTGTTTACTGAATGTTCATCCTTCTACAACAAATGCCACAAAATGCTTAAATGCTTACTTCCATGCCATGATGATGTGGTGTTGGCAACAGTAGCAACAATAGCTGCCAGTTCAGCCTGGACGGAGAAACAGTCATCGCATACTCTTACACGCTTGCTGTGAGGAAGGACACACATTAGGTACATGAACATCATCAGGGATAAAGCTGTACACAGTTATAAAAACTGTTCTCATGCTCTCCCACACTTATGAAAAATTTTAAAGCTGTATATAGATATAACTGATCTTCACATGTTTTTAGAGTTGAGCAAATAAATACATGTTAAGATTAATTCTAATGGCAAATCACAACTTCATGAAATAGGAGTTACAGAAATAACATCAAGCCATATTCAAAAGAATTAACTATTTTGTTATATATAAAGGGTTTTGCCTAAAACATCTCTGCATACATATATTAATATTGTATTACTGAAAATTTTTATATTATGTATGTTGTTGTTACATATCACTCAAATATTGAATACTGGAAAGAAGGAAAACAAGAGAATATTGAAATGAGGTGAGCATCTACTTGTAGAAAAATTCAAGAGGAAAGATGATACAGACCAAAGGCAGAAAGAGCTAGTGTATGAAGTGATGGTTAAATAACACATAGAAAAAAAATAATATAAAGATATTCTTTTAATATTCACATATAAATCTTGCTAAAAGGGAAATTACATGTAAGTAACTGTGTTGGGAAACCAATTTTTTTTGTATCCATTGCACCCAATACTACACTGCATACCATAAGATTATGATGCAGCCCGGCTCATCTCACACCCACAAACTACTTGGCCCTCTCTTCACCATTGTGGATACTGAGGAAGCTAATGGTTAGATGATTTACTATCACCATTCTTCCCTATCCAAACATTATCTCTTCCCTTACCAGTCTTTGTTACTTTCATGTACTGAAATTGCTTAAGCTTTAGATAAAAACGTGATGAAATAAAGTCCCTTTATTCTTCTCCCTCCACAATCCTATTCACTGAGTTTTCCTCAATCTCCTCATGAAATTCTAAAATTACCACCAAATTATTCTGCTTCCCCAACTGTGTGCAGCAACAATGTTTCATATCAACACTATATACAAATGTAGCATGGGGAAATGATTAATGCACGAGAAGATGGATTCAAACAGTAAAGATAGAGAAGGAGCTTTCCAAAAATGTATGTGTAGAAAAAAATAAGTGAGAAAGTGAAAAGTTCAACAATTCTATATAATAAGAAAATGGACAATGGAAGATATGAAATACAGTCTTTGTAAGTTATTGTGATTAGCTTATGAGAGCCAAAGCCATAATGAATTGGTGCCCTGGATGTGATATGAAGACAAACCACAAAACTGAAGAAAAATAAAATATCTGGTGAGAAAAGGTGAAGGTGAGAAAATTAAAACAATTGATAAGCTTAGAATCAGGAGCAAGCTCTCTTCTCATGGACTCTCTCACTTCAAGGTGTTCCTGGCAAATGGTATCAGAATAGATTAATCATACAGACTCAATAATATGCTTGAGGCAGCACCTGGATGCAGGGGTCATGATCCAGTTATCAGAACACCCAGTACAGAAGATACGTCCACAGGTGCGACAGTGGTGGCGCCTGCGTGTCAAGGAGAAAGACACACTACACCCAAGACACTTCTGGGCACTGCTGTTATCCATCCAAGTGCGGTTACCACCTGCTGCCGCCTCAAGACGCATATTAGCGTGCCACAGGGCATCCTTCTCCCTGCACAACACAAGACAGGTTCACACATTGATCAACAGCTACTAGGGTGTGTCAATTGGGCAAATAAATTTGTTAATCACATCTTGTTTAAAGACAAAGCATATTATGGCATATGTCCAAGAGATGCCACATTCACTATAATTAGCTTAGTTATTTCTACTAAAAATTATATAAAAAAAGGCCTTTTGGAGGAAAAACAGTGCAGTTTTAAAAATAATCCATGTTAATGAAACACCAAAAAGTGAGCAGTGCTATAAAGTACATAAATATATGCTAAAAGTAATCATTACGTGAACAGCAGACTATAGGTCTGTTCAACATGCATGATAGATCACACAAGCATGCAAAAGAGCACCAAGAATATGAACCTTAGTAATTGCAATATTTTTTCTCTGAGCTGCTCATTTTCACTGGAAAGTTGAGTTGAGTTATCCTGTGTGGTCTTCAGTTCACCCTGGGTCTCAGTGAGTGTGTTGTGTGTCATCATTACCTTTGCCTCAGCCTGTAAATATAAATTCAGTTTGTGTCAAGTGATCTACATTTATCAATATGTGAATGACAAATACAAAAGAAATGAAAGAATGCTTCATGAAAAGAACAGCTACAATGACACACATGTACAGATTTTTTAACCAGTTTAGTCACAATAAGTTATAAAAACAGAAAAAAATGGCCAGAACAGAATTTAAGAACTCACATATTAATTGACAATACATAAATTGAGAAAAATCTAGTATAATTTAGAAAATACCTGCAGAAGCTTTTCTTCAACTGAAGAACAATGAGTATTCCTTTCTTTAATGTCTTCTTGTAGCTTGGTCACTCTGGATGACAAATCTTCCACCTCATTTTGCCAAGCTTTCTTATCTGTTGTCGCTTGTTGTTCCAGGTGGTTAATTTTGGCCTCTTGTTCATTGATTTGCAAAGAAGCAGCAGTAAGAGCCTCCATTTTTTCTTGGTCTGCCTACATGTCCATGAAAAAAAGAAACATTCATTTTAAGTAGACAGACACAACTGTGTAGTATACTTTCTAAAACCTTATCTTACATATTTCTTCATCAGTAGATCTGGTAAATTAGAAAAAATCATGCAATTATAATAAAGACTATGTGTAAAATCTAATTTATAAACCAATTAATCAAGAGCCTTATAAAGTTGTCACAATAACATCCTACTTGGCAGCAGCCTTATAAGCAAGAAAAAAAGGCGATCAAGACCACATCAACTACAAATGAAATGGATTAAAATTTGATTTTATTGACAACAACTAGTGATTTAATCAAGATACCTCACTGTCTTACAACAAAAGCCAGTAATGCTCACACAAGCTGTCATCTCAAAAATAGTTACCCCATACCTAGGCTCTATTTTATAGGTTTAAACTTAAGATATCATCACCAACAATGTCCTAAGACAACCTAGATTTAATAAGTAGAGCCAGTATGAGGAGATACATCTCCGAAAGCTACAAAAAATAACTACTCAATAATTCACACAGTTTTACAAGATCTCCAGAACATTCTACTACATAATGCCCAGTCAAAATAATTTCTTGAGACTAACCTTGATTGCAGCATCACACTCCATAACTTTAGAAGAAACCTGGAATCTGAGATCAGCAAGTTGCACATTTAGGGTCTCCATTTCTTTCTTCAGCTTATCATGCTCTTCATTCTGAATACTACAAGTAGTCTGCAACTCCTCCACCTTTGGGAACATAAAAGTTAAAAAGTTAATGACAAAGCACTGTCTCACACAGAGTGAAATGCAAACATATACAAATACACATACTCTTCACATATCAACAAGAAAGTACAAAATGCAAGGTGAGGGATTATGACCTTGCTGTGTGGTGTGTGAGTAGTCTCAGTCCTACCCGAAGATTGCCTATGAACTCTTTCTGTAAGGAAACGACTATAGTCTGTCAATACTAAACTGGCCACTGGGTCTCAGTCTGGGACAAAAATGCCTGTTGTCATATCTTGAGGGAAACAGTAGTCTATCCTTATGATAAGTGTATTGATCAACAAAAAACAAGTTCCAGCTGGAGAAAGGTAAGTAGTGTAACACAGGGGTGAGTGTTAGCACCCATCCTGTTCCAGATAGTACATATAAATGAAGATACATATAACATGAAGTGGTGAGCCCATACATGAATCTGTTTGCTGACAATGCAAAATTGTTAAGAGGAATAGAGGAAAATAATAATTGTATGTAAGGAACCAAAGGGAGAAATTGAATTTAAATGTTAAGAAATACAATTTGAAGAAAATGAATAAGAATAAGGAAAAACCTGCATAAAATGGAAAAGAAATCATAATGAAGGAAAAAAGAAATTTGAGAGTAGTTATTCAAGATACTGTAACCCCAGAAAGGCAAGCAAGTGGGATTATTTGACTCAATGTACAAGATGTTAATGAATATTGGGATGGAATTTTATTACATTTCTCAAAGTATAAAGATCATAATCACACACACACAGCGGTGATATGGTCTTTAAACATGAAAAAAATATCAAGTTGAAAAATTCAGAGGAATGCTTCAAAGATGGTACCGGAACTGAATTATGTAACCTATGAAGAAAGTTTAAAGAAGATAGAAGAAAAAGAAGAGATCTATTGACAATGTACAAAATTATTAATCACATTGAGAAGATAGAGAGACAAGACCTAATGTTGATGAAAGGAAAAGGAACTAGAAACATGAGAGATTCAAAGAAGATCAGGAAGAGTCAGTGTTTAGGGGGCATCAAGATATGGGTATAATTTTCTGCATAGAACTATGGATATTTTAAATGGCTAGAATGAAGAGGTCATTACAACAACAAACATATACATATCTAAAAATAAGTTGGATATATATAGATATGGAGACAGGACATTATGAGCCCTGCTCTAACCCTGTAATGTACAACTAGGTAAATATAAAGAAGTATAAGTACTGCACTAGAGATGGTGTGAATATTCATACACAAGTCCCTTGATTTACAATGAGTTGTGTTCCTAAAAAAAACGTTCATAAATAAAAAATTCATAAATAGAGCCATTTTCTCCCATACACTTCCATTATACAAGGCAAGACACGTTCCTACAACCAAAACTTATGTCCCTATATTATTGTAAAATACGTATTTCCGACTGGTTCGGTTATCACTGTTGTCATTATAGCTGTGGCAGCAGATGACACATCAGTGTTACCAGTGATCACTGGTTTGAAAAATGATATCATTCTCTATTGTTAAGCTTGTGACACTTCTTAACACAACTGTTTGTACACAGCAATTAGATTTTGAATGGCATGTTTGAATTTTAAGCTTTTTTCACAATTAAGGGTCACTGTCAAAAATTTTCTGGATGTCATTTTTGAAAGTCATGGGAAGTGTTAACCACAGGTGAGATGCAGCTGTGCTGTGGTGTGTCATCCTCTGCTTCCTCCCCCTCTACTGCTCATTGTTGTTTTATTGCCTATATGGCAAACTTTGCCTCAAAGATAACAGCTTTTCTAGGTTTTTGGAGTTTGTCAGAACACCTAATTGAACTTGTACTATGTTTGCATAGCATTTTGTATTGTTGTAATCACTAAAGAGCTTAAAAATAATAATCACCATGACAGTTACTGCATGGTACAAGTTCAATTAAGTGTCCTGACAAGCCTAAGAAAAGAGCTCTTTGTTCATAACTTTGAATTTTCCATTCATAAAATGGTAACAAGAACCTAATTATTTTATTTGTAACTTTAAAAAATTGTAAATAGAGTGTTTGTAAATCAAGGGACTGCTGTATTTGCATTTGTAATGACAAATAATTGCATATTTTTTTTAGGATTCACACGTTGCTTACCAAATATTTTTTCAATATTAAATATTAAACTACAGGTCTATTTCAGTATAATTCTTATACAAATGCAGTGAAAGAAAAACAGAATTACTCCAATGTGATCCAATAAATGGTTAATGCTGGCTTTCTGCCAAATTCTCAGCAGACTTTTAGATACCACGTACAGTTTTCACCTCACAACTCACCAGTGATGTGCCACACATGTATGCTGAGCACTTAGTAACTGAATGACCATGGCCACATCAACTTTACTGTATACAATTTTGTCAAGTGAGGTGTCACAGTATTTTGACAACATTTCCAAAGTGCAAAGCCACACACACAGCATTTGCCCAAAACTCAAACCATCA
The DNA here is from genome assembly GCA_020233015.1 of Callinectes sapidus. NCBI lineage: Eukaryota > Metazoa > Arthropoda > Malacostraca > Decapoda > Portunidae > Callinectes > Callinectes sapidus. Next base: position 5,340,609 of record CM035193.1, read on the forward strand.
TAGTTATCATATTGCTTGTTGAAATAAAAATTGTGCATTTGCACTTACTAATAAAGATAATTATTTTTCACCTTCTCAAATACATACTGAAAAATGCACATATGAACCACATCTATACTATTTAAGTAGCCAATATATCACTGATGGGATGAAAACATACTAATGAAATAAAAAAAACTCAATATTACCTGCTTTTCTGCCTGTTTCAAGGAATTGAGTGTGTCTTCAGAGCTTTTCTCATGTACTTTTAGGGTAGATTCAAGCTGAAAAAAAGTAATATTGAATTGAGATACACATATTAGTTTATGCTCTAATATTCATTTACAGTACTGTGATAACACCTTATAGTCTACAGCACTCCTAAAAACTTTCTGTCCTCACCTCAGTAACACGGCTGGAAGCAATATGCAGCAGACGTCCTCGCTCTTCCAGCTGTTCCTTCAAGGTGTCAACTTCCTCCTGAAGACATTCATACTCATGCTCCTGCTGATCGAGAGAAGCCACCTTTTGCTTCAGCTCCTCCTCAACTTCACTGATCTGTACAAATAGAGTTCTTGCATCAATAAGAGTACAGTAAACATTTTTGTATGTGTGAATATCTATCTATTTATCTACTTTTTACATATATATATATATATATATATATATATATATATATATATATATATATATATATATATATATATATATATATATATAAAATTTCTTATTCTACTTTTCTTTCAATCTATCAATTTTTCCTGACCCTTTCAATTATGTGCACATATGGATTTATTTTTTTCATCAATATTCAAAATTGATAACCAAATTTTTTTTCTTTTTGGAGTAAGTATAATTCATAGTTTGTTTATATTTTGTATGCATGCAACTTATACCATATAGTTTGTCAGACATGTACAATGTAACATGAACTTTTAGCAATCGACTGGAACCATAATATATCTTACTTAAAAATATATATATATACAAAACAGTCTCCCCACCCTCACAGGATATCATACTTTTCAAAACCTAATCTCTCATAGACCAGCATAATATCGCCCTGAAGACATAGCCAAGACAAGACGGTACACACTATCTCTAACACTAATGATTGTAGCAGCCTTTTTATGTATATCCTGCCCATTTAAGGTCACAAAAGCTTAGACCTATTACTACTTGAATAATTCAGACTTACAAAAAATAGATTTCAATAATCCAAAAAAGCTAATGCAAAATATCCATTGTTTGATATTCCTAAAATTCTAATTCTAAGATATAGGATTCTCAATTCTGCATTTTTGCAACGATACAACTATACCATATACATCTCACAACTCTAGTTCACACGTTTTTGGGGTCAGTAATTCTAGTTACTTTTAGCATGAGCCATTATCATCTTAAAACTATACACAGAAATATATACTATATATTAGTCATCTAATCAAACTACTATAAACTACTGTTAATCCACAAACAAAAACACACGATCATGAAAACTTATTCTTATGGAAACAAATACCCAAGTAATATAAATTTTTGGCTGTCTTTTAGTCTTAGTGAAAAAATGCTGAGGGTTCATAAACTGTTATTGTAAATGAGATATACTTATATGCTATTATTGTCTGAATTCCATTAATAAATCTACCACTAAGATAGTCTTAGCGGTCATTGCAGACTAAAACCAACCACACTAAACGCTATGCCCTCTGTCTCTTCCTCCTCAGCAAGGGAGTTGATTCACAAGATCATCATGTTCCTGCACATTTTCATTTTATCTTCAAATATTTTGAATTAACTCATCAATTTCTGTCTTAAGGAGACTTGGAAATTGTCCTTGGAAAAACAATATATACCAATCCCTTGATTTACAAATGAATTATTCCTAAAAACTGTTAAAAAACCAAACATTTGTAGACAGAGCCATTTTCTCCGATACACTTCCATTATTAAAGGCGAGATACATTCCTACAGTCAAAATTTATGTCCCTGTGTTGTTGTAAAATATACATTTCTGACTGGTTTGGTTATCATTGTTGTCATCATAGCCATGACAGCAGACAACATGTCAGTGTTACCAGCAATCATCAGCTTGGAAAACAATGTCATTCTCGATTGTTAAGTTTGTGACACTTTTTCCTGATACAACAGTTTGTAGACAATTATTGCATTTTGAATGGCAAGTTCGAATTTTAAGCTTCTTTCATGATTGGCATCTTTGTTAATAATTTTCTGGATGCCATTTACAAAGTCACGGAAAGCGTCTGCCACGGGTGGGACGCAGCTGTTTTGTGGTGGTGTCCTCTGCTGCTCATTATTGTTCTATTGCCAATACGGCAAGCTTTATCTCTTTCTAGCTTTTGGGGGTTTGTTAGAACACTTAACTGAACTTTTACCACACTTGCCTAGCATTATGTACTGTTGTAATCAATAATGAGGTTAAAAATCAGAATCACCGTGCCAGTTGCTGAGTTGCACAAATTCAATTAGGTTTTCAGATAAACCCCAAAAAAGAGCATTTTGTTTGTAACTTCAAATTTTCCATTCATAAATCAGTAATAAGGACCTAATTTTTTTATTCATGACTTTAAAAAATCATAAGTAGAGCATTTGTAAATCAAGGGACTGGTGTAAAGAAAACTCATAAATACTGTGGAAGCAAAAATAAAAATGGACAGAAGGTGGATACTATGTCTAACTGGTACTGGAAACAAGACATGTGTCAACATTCGAATGAATCTCTTTGTGTAAACGTGTATTTGTTCTCTTAATGTTTCTGAAGGATTAATAATTTGTTTCCTATTATTATTTTAAAAATAGGCTTACAGCAAGTTTTACTGATCAGGTAATTTCAAAATTTCTTATATATGAACTTCATGAGTGCATCAATCCACAGCCTAACTGAAAAAGAAAAGGCAACACAAAGTATAGCATCAAGATCAGATTAGCCTGCAAGACATATAATGATAAACTGAACACTGTCAGTAAAGTTTCTTGTACAATGCATCCACTATTTTGAGAAAAAAATACACACTAAAGTATATGAAAACTAAAAAGACCAAAGCAAAAGCTGATTTCATCATGCTTATTAGTAATTAAACATACAACAAGTTTTCTTTATTAGCTTGTAAGGGTCACATTTATTTCATAAATTATTTGAGCAAAGATAAATAATTTTGTTTCTAACACTGAAACAGCTCACACAATTACAAAGGTATTCACAGGGACACATCATGTGAGTAAGAAAATCGCAAACTAAAACAAAAATAATAATAATAATAATGGGAAACAAAAAAAAAACAGATAAGACAAGGTCACATGAAGCAGTCAATTTCACACACAAAGCATTCATCATTGCAAGTTACCTTGCCATTTCGTTCAAGCTTGAGTTCATCAACTATTTTTCCCAAGTGTTCCAGCTTTGCTTCCAGCACACGCCTCAGTTTCTGCTCCCTCTCCAGCATCTCAGTTAGCCGAGCCTCAGAAGCAGTCTTCTCTTCCTGCAACAACCTACACCGTTCCTCCAACTTCTTGTTCTCTTGACTAAGAATTTCTATTTTTCTTGGCAAGAAGTTTATAAGACGCTTGCTAAGGTCACCTTCTACATCTGCAGTTTCTTCCATGGCAGTAAATGCTTCATCAGCACTCCCAACAGCTGTGGCTCCCTCCTCCTCAGAGAGATTCCCAGCAAGGCCTGAGGCAGCCGAACCAGTGTCTGCTTCACTCATGTACGCTGTGTCTGAACTCTCAGGTTCCGGGCTTAAAATTTCAGAATCAAAATTGTGAATATCATTATTATCAAGTTCTTCATAGTCTTGATTGTCATATTCATCATCCATGTCATCATCATCTTCATCCTCCTCATCCTCCTCCTCATCACTTGAGCCATAGTGTTGATGCAAGGCAGTCAACCTGGATGCTAAAGTCAGAGATCTTGCTGTGGAAGCCATTAACTTTTGATATAGGTAACTACACTGATCTTCCAGAACCTCCAAGCGAGATTCATGCATATCCTCCCCCTCCATGGCTGCTACCATAGCAGTGGAAGCATCATCATCAGCATCAATAACCCCATATTCAATTGCCATGTCTAACAACAGGTCCACGGGTGGCTCGAACTCATCTGAAGGTTGCACAACTGCAGTGGCTCCTTTAATCTCTTCAGTTTCCTTGCCTTCACTGCCAGGAGAAGCTGCTTCATTAGCTTTGCGTCTCCTCTCATTCAGTTCCTCTCTTAGGCTATTCCAGGCTTCCTCACTTTCAGAGTTCATCTTTCTGATTTTATGCCACTGTTCACGTGAGCACTCAAGCTCCTCCCGCAGGCGATGGAGCAGCTCCTTCTTATCTTTCAGTTCGTAACGCAGGATGGACTCTGAAGCATGTAGCTGAGCGTGTTGCTCCTTCATGTCAGACACCAGCAGCCAGGTGGAATGCAGTGCATCAGACACACTCAAAAGCCTATTTTCCTGTTGGCTCACCCGCCGCTGCAACTCAACATTAAGGACTTTCAATCTCTCAATTTCAGTAACAAGAGATTTCTTCTCCATAATAAGCTCTTTCAATTTAGTGTAGGTTTTGCTGACACTGTGTGACATTTCCTTGAATTCTTCTTCAGAAGGAAGACTACTGAACACTGTATTGATGGTGTCTGGAGGATTGACATTGTTCACTTTTCTTTTCTCAGTTAACTCAAGATCTTCAAACAGTTTGTTTAAGGTACGTAGTTGTTCTGACATTTTCCGGTTATCATTGAAATAAGTATCCAGTTGGTCTTTTAAACCATGAATAACTACTTCTTGATCATCAATAACATTTTCATATTCTTTTACACGCCTTTTAAGTTCACCACACATTCTCTCAGTGAGATCAAGTTTGTCTGTTGCATATGAGAGCTCTGCTAAAAGATTGGGGACATCCTCCATTTTCTTAATCAAACTATACTTCTCTTGTGCAAAGTCTGGCACCTGCACCCCAATCTCATTTTTGCTACAGAGAGAGTCCTGGTGGAAAGAGGGGCCTTCCCCACTGTGGTGAGACTCAGAGTCACTATCACTCAGTCGAGTCTTGCGTTCAAACCAATTAGCACTCACCTTTCTTATATTTGTTCTCAGCATGGTCTTCTCTACCTCAGCAGCATTACACTGCTCCTGGAAATGCAACAAGTTCATCTATCAACATGTTAACCCCTTTCTTAAACTATTTATAATTTGATGATGATTCTTTTTTTCTATTTAGAATACCTAATGGAAAAAGTAATAAAAGGGGAACTGATAAGAACTTAATTTTCAAAGCTTATGAATACATCCGCAACTAATAATGTCTTATATTTCTTTTCAAAGCAGCTTTTTTTTCAATAAAATAGATGACTGAAAATGGAATAACAAAGTAACTTTGACATGTGGAAAGGCAGAACAATCAATAAAAATATAGAAGTGACTAGGCAAAAGAGCTACAATTCAATTATAATATATAACATACAAAAAGATAAAGATTTAACCATAGAAATTAATCACTACAAATAAGACATGGTTGGATGGTTTTCTGTTACGAACAAGGATTTTAGGGATACTGAACCAAACCAAGAATATAATTTTGAAAATCTGAATAATATAAAACTATTCTGACATAAGAAATTTGTAAATTACTACATAAATGTTTTAAAACTTCAAATCTGGAACATACCTGCAGCAGTTTGTTTTCTTTCTCCAACTCCCTTAACATTGATTGGCACTGTTCCAATGATTCCGGAGCACCGACTGTGGAGTCCGTGGCGATACGAGACTCTAACCCGTCTGAGTCTGGCACTTGTGTTTGTTCTGGCCTAACAGTTACAATAGGCAAATCTGGCACAATGTCTGTTTCTGTCACACCTGACACACAACTGTCTAATGTTCTACTGGTAATATGTGTCTGGTTCAATTTTTCTTGCAAACATTCAATCTCACTCTTCAGATCTTTCTCTTGTGTTTCAAATTGATCTTGCTGTAATTGAAGAGCACAGACCTGTTCTTCCAGCTGGCATCTGAGATTTTCCAAGTCCTCATTCTGAGACTTGGTGACCCTCAGTTCCTCAGTCAAGAGTTCACATTGATGACATCTGTCATTTGCTGAGGACATGACCTGACTATTCTCACCCTCAGCAGTGGATGGCACTACTGCATCTGTATTCTTAACCTGAAATAAAATTTCCCTCATTATTCATTAATCAGTAGGTCAAACCAAATCCAAAAAAACTTGTAAGAGAACTGCCACAAAATGAGATAGCCTCACCTTCATAGGAACTGTTATCATACTTGGTAAATAACTTGGCACCCTTGAGAGCTATAAAGCATCTGGCTGCCTGCCCTAACATATACAGATGATACTGTGTACTTCTAAATACTTCAAGGAACTTGAAATGGAACACAGACTATCTTATGCTTTTGTGAAATTTTTTTGTTTTTGTTTTTTCCTTGATTATACATGGCAGAGGGGTTTCAGAAACATTTCACATATAGGGTGGACACAATTTCCAACAGCAATTACACAATTACATACGTAAATTCTAATAAACAGATATCAATGGATTATCATTTGAGAAGTGACTAACATATCTCACACACACACACACACACACACACACACACACACTTACAATATCAAATATAAAAAAACAAATAAATAAATTACACTAATTCTCATTAATAAAAATATCTTTACCAGTGTAGTGGAAAAAGAACAGAGACTTACCTGATCTAGTTGGGCCTGAAGGGCAGAACATGATGCACGCAGTATATCATTGTCTCTCTCAAGGGAAGTCAGGCGTTGGTTAAGGACAGCCACCTCTGAGGTGTTCTCTTGCATGGCCAATGCTGAGTCTGGGATGCCCTGAGGGTCATCCTCACCCACAGGAGCCATGGTGGGGCTATTTGGGGACTGTACACTCACAGCCTCACTCAGCTGTAATGGATTTATAATTGCTTGCTTTCTTTGGTGGCTACCTTTAGGTACATACTTCACATAATGATGAAATTATACTCCATAGTTAAAAAATCTAATACACAATGTGAAAACACTTTAGTGTTAAATATCTCATGACAAGGAATTTGACTGATTAAAATTAAGAACTATGAGATGAAAGTAAAGCCCTTCCTTTAAATATGAATTTGTCTTAGAGTTTTTTTGGAGGAAAATGCAAAATTTAGTCTAATTCAGTTTCCCCACCAACTAAACCAAAACAAATTTCATGTAAGCTAAACTAATTAAACTACACTTGTCAATAACCAAATCTAACCTAGATCAAATCCAATTCTACTTTTGACACAATTTCTTGATTCTTTTTCAAAATTCATAAACATAAAGTACAGTGACTAGAATACCACAACATGTAGTCCTATCATTGGTTACAGACAAGGACTAATGGTAAATATTAACCATGTACGTGTGTGTGTGTGTGTGTGTGTGTGTGTGTGTGTGTGTGTGTGTGTGTGTGTGTGTGTGTGTGTGTGTGTGTAATACATTTAACTAGTGCTTTGGACAAAATTACAATTAATATCAATTTGTGTGCATCACCACACAGTGGCTTGATCTCGATGACAATGCACGATCCATCTCTTATCCCTCAACCACTAATCTGACCCATATATTATCATAGCCACCGAATCATCTTGACACGCCCTGTCACCTGTCAGTAATCTTCCTAGCATACCTGTCATTTTGCACTCCTGTCCTTCTGTAAAGTTTATCGTTGCCACATGTCCAGGTCGTCCCTCTCTAGTAATAATGCTTGACAGTCACCTAAGTAAAATGTACACAGACGCGCACACTCAAGACGCACTTCGTCTCTGTTCTCCTTCACAGCGTACAAAACGACTGAGGTGAATGTTCATTATCCTCTCCAAGAAGTCTCGGCGTCACTAATATTAGTGTATGACGAGACACATGTTTAGTTGGCGGTTGATACATTTCAGAATTCAGTGTTTGTGTTGTTGGTGTGACTAAGCTTGTTTTTCTTGGAGCAGATGTAGAGGGAGAGGCCCACGAGCAATGGGATTTGGCCTTGCAGCAACTTAAGTAACCTTGGCAAGAGAACACCATGAGCTCATCGTCTGCCGAGCAGCTTCCAACACTTTCACACGAGGTCTAAGGATACAACACCTGTCACCTGGTTATCTATTCCTTCCACGGGGAGACACAAAAGGATCTAACAGCGCAGTCTTACCGGGCGCTGTCAGGCTAAATATGACGTGAAGGTTCGTCTCGAGCGAACCAAATGAACCATCATCACGACTCGTGGACGGCCTATCTACGGGGTGGGACTAATTTAATTTTCCAAGAGCGTTACGCAGACATTTCCCAGAACACTATAATGATACATTTTCTGAGCAGGAACAACTCAAATTTTGAAAATAAAATAGCATCACGCACAATGGCTGTCCCTGCCATGGTTTGGTCACATTATTCTCAACAATGCCACAGATGCAACACAGCCAAGCTTCACAACTGTCATTATTACTTTTTCATTCATCCCATACTCACGTTTATCGTGTACCAAGACAATCTTAATGAATGCATACAAAAGTATTAAGTTACCACGGTCACCACAGTGAAACATGACGTATATTGTACTGCTGCCACAGTACTACTTCAATGACTTATACATATATATATATATATATATATATATATATATATATATATAGTCGGTATATATATAATCTATATTATATATATATATATATATATACTTTTCTTTATTTCATTATTATTATTATTATTATTATTATTATTATTATTATTATTATTATCACTATTATTATTATTATCATCATCATCATCATCATCATCATTTAAAGTTTATAAAGGTATCCATGGGACGATGCATTAATCGTTGAGGTAATACAGCCTACAGTATTATGAACGATAACAGCATCCAGATCCGGCACACCAGGAGCCTTGCTGGGAACCCACCGACTGGAAAATTTGTCGAGTAGCAATATAATGCAGAAAAAAAGACTCCACTAGCTTTTGCACAGTTTTCTATGTAATTCATTAATGTTTTCCTTCTTTTTAAACTAACTCCCACGTGCAGGACGAGACCAAATGCCTAATACATAAAATCTTTTGTTCTAAGTACAACATCTAAAAGTACAAAACCAATAAATACTAGTGCTTTATGAAACGGAATATCGTAACACACACAATACCGGCAAAGGCGGCGCGGAGACATTTCCTTTTGTGGGGGATTTTATTTTTCTTTATTTACTCTTTTTTTTAAGGAGGGGGGGGGGGCTATTTAATTTTTTAAAGTGGGACGGGGGAGTTTGTTTAACATACAAAACGTAAGGAATGTCACTTTTCTGACTCACTCCTCCATGTGGCATGCAGACACCTCAGGTGACTCTTCACGAGATTGTGCCAACACCCCCCCCCCCTTCATCCCATCACCAAGCACTCGGTGACCACCCTAGTGCGTGTCCCCAGAACACCTCCCCACCCTGTGTGCATGAATGCTTCAAACAGCTAAAGGCCAATCAACCTTCTACGACTATTAATATATTGTGCCAGACCTGAATCCATCAAGAGTGTGTGTGTGTGTGTGTGTGTGTGTGTGTGTGTGTGTGTGTGTGTGTGTGTGTGTGTGTGTGTGTGTGTGTGTGTGTGTGTCCCCCGTGTGTCATATTGAGCCTCGTGCCTTTGTATTTCAACACATCTCTAGTATGCAGCTTGCCGACACCTGACTGTGACGCTGCCCAGGTGGTCTCCGGTGTGGGCTTGAGGGAGGGCGTAAGACCTTCTTTTGGCGCTCTGTTTCGTCCTATTTGTCCTTCGGTACTCTGTTAGCCACAATGTTTCAGAAAGTCATTGTGAATCACTACTTTTTTTCTTCAGTACTAATCCTAAACAAGGCAACAAAAGTAGGGAAAAAAGATCTGCTTGAAATTTTCTGGATAAGCACAAATTTACTTCCACGCATCTATAGCTCTCTAGTAACGTTCACTTCTTCCCTGTTTGTCATCTTTAAACACTGGTTCATGATCTCTGAAAATGTAATATTACAGGACAAATGCAAAATCTTAAAAAAAAACTAATCTTCCTTCTTAAATCAATGACCATCTTAAAAAAAAAACATTATTTGCCGTTCAATAAGTCAGATTAGTTTACTCATTTGCCTCAAAACATCATTACCTATCACCTAAAAATTAACACATACACACACACACACACAAAAAGAAAAATGAATAAACAAATAAATTCCTCAATCTTCTACCGCTGTAATGAATCCACTTTGGCAACCCCAGCTTGGTGTCTGTCCGCCACTCTTCCCAGGCCAAGCCAAGCGCCCCTCCCCTCCTGACCCCGCCACGAACGTACGCCACTTGGCCAGAGCGCCGCTACTCCTGGTTTTCCCGGAGGGGGGCAAGGGGAGAGGCGAATGTTCAACAGGTGCCGGCAGGAGACACACGCGGGAAGAAGGGCGCAGGAGAGAGAGAGGGGGGGGAGGGGTGAGATGGATAGTGGTATGAAGACATCTGCATTGAAGACGCTTGGTTAGAGGGGAACGCCTGAAGCCATTAATAAATATCAGGTCCGCGTTAC
>CM035193.1:5387230-5429881 GCA_020233015.1 Callinectes sapidus
TATATATATATTGTTACGAACCCATGTATGGGGGGGGGGGCCGTGGCCGTGGGTATGTGTGTATGTATGTGCGGGGGGGGCGTGAGAGTAGAAAAAGAAGCAACGGGTCTGGGACGGGAAGGAGAGAGAGAGGCCGGAGGAGCGACACAAGGGAGAAGGGGGCTTTTGACTATTCAGCAAATAGTTTTCTGCCGCCGCCCGGCGACAGGCAGTGAGGGGAGAGACAAGAGAGAAGAGAGTTGGGGCCCAGTGAGGAGGACAGAGGGAAGAGCTGCCTGGTTTCCCCTCGTTCCTGGACAGATATATTCTGACTGCCATGTAATAGTGCCTGTGGGTTGGCAGTGTGTGCGCCTGGACTGTGTGTGCCTAGTTGACATTGTGGAAGCCTGCTGGGAGGCCGTAAATGAGGTGTGAGGAGACCCGAGCTGCCGCCTTGCTGTGTCGTCTTGCTGAGCGCGCCTTTGTCATTGTGTGAGGCGTGTCACGGTCCCCCATGTTACCTGTAGTGCTTGCTGAGTAAACTAGCCAAAATGGACTCAGTGTGTTTGCTTTGTCCCCCATTTTGAGCTGCTATTGGTACACTTCGCTACACTTGCCCATCCGAACCGTGTGGAAGTTACGCAACCCCCCTATGCCCTGTTGCCCTGCTTGTGCACCTGGGAGGCCTGTGTCAACCCTGTGGCCTGAGACGTGCTGCTGAGGGCAGAGAGAGGGTGTGAAGAAGAAGAAGAAAAAGGGGGGTGAACGTAACAGTGGTGTCAGGAGTAGCGGGATAGTTGATGGTGCAAAGTGAATAGCCGAGTGTTGTAGTAGCGGAATGGAGGATGAACGCAGACAACAAGATGGCGGGGATGATGCCTCTGTGTCTGTGGGCGAGGCTAGTGACGTCACATTGGCCAGAAAGGAAAGTTCCGCCATGATGGCGATGCTTCGAGCCCTGATGACAGAAATAAAAGTGAAAATAGACCAGCAGACGGAGAAAATGGACCAGCAGACGGAGAAAATGGACCAGCAGACGGAGAAAATAGACCAGCAGACGGAGAAAATAGACCGGCAGACGACGATTATTTGCCAGAATATGAGGAAAATCGGACTGCAGGAGGTGAAAATGGACGAGCAGGCAGCACAAATGAACCTGGCGGCAGGGAACGCACAAGTGAGGGAAGAAGTTGTGGCAGCCCCATCCCCGGTGCCAAACCAGCAGTTGTGTGGCGTGACTGGCCACTGTGAGCTGAGAGTCTCTGTTGCCGACATGGAAGAACCCTGTCTGTTGGGGCTAGACTCCCTGTTTGGGAATGCCGTGTGTGATGACCTCGGAAGGATGCAGCGGAAGGTACGTGGAGAAGTCGTACCACTGGTCCTTGAGGATGCTGTTAAACAGGTCGAGAGCCCCGTGACGAGTTCGGATGTCAAGGACGAGAGACTGGAGCGGCACTGCCGAGTCGTGAGGGGAGAGGCGGCGGACGCCACTGGGGAAGCCTGTGGAGGCCAAGCAGCGGTGGGCAGCTGCGGCGGTGAGGTGAACGGTGGAACGAGGAAGGTGGGCCCCGGGGGAAGTGGAAGCGGATAGAGCGAGGCTGGCCAGCAGCGAGATGGTGGGCAGCATGTCCACCCGGTGTTTGGGTATACGGAGGAAGGTGAGGAGTCGTGCAGGGAGGAGCAGCCGTGCAAGGAGGAATTCTTGCCGGAAAGTCCTGCTACCGAGGACTCGGTGGAGCAGGAGGAGATGCTGCACATACAAGACGGTGTGTGGCAGAGGCGCGTGGAGGAGGCAGCGACACAGCAGGCGTGGCTGCTGGTAAACCCTTTCTTCCTGCAGGTTGAGTTCCTGGAGGAGGCGCATGCTGGTGTCTCTGGTGGGCACCTGGAGCGCAGGAAGACTCTGCGTCGCCTGTGCTGGGTTGGCATGGGACAGGGAGTGGAGGAGTGGTGCTGCAAGTTGTACCCCGTTGGCGTCGTCGAGAAGGAATCGGAGCGACGCACCAGGGCAGCCCTGAGGTGGTACCAGTTCGGCGCCCCGTGGGAGAGGATGGCGGTGGATATCGCGGGGCCACTGCCGTGTAAGCCCCGTGGATGCCGCTGCCTACCGGCGGCTACTGGACGACCACCTGGGGGAGAGCTGCCACAGACGTCGCCTGAGATTGTGGCGGCGTTGCAGCAGCGCTGGTACCACCCGCGCGCCGGGGACGTGCAGATACGGTGGGCGACCGCGTCTGCCTTGTACAATCCCCGCGAGAGACGAGGCCTCGCCCCGAGACTGCAGAGCAACTGGGAGAGCCCGTGTACTGCCCTTGAGCGGCCCTCAGACATCATCTGCAAGCTGGGCGATGGCACACGTAAGCGGCCGAGCATTGTCCACGTTGATCGCATGTGGACCGTCTGTGGAGGTATGCTGCAGATGCCACTTTTTCCTGGGAGGGCCATGATGGCGCTGTCCAAACTCCTCCCTCACCTGGGAGTGAGAACGGTGACGACCCTGCTCTAGACAGCGATAGCCAGGGTGAAGGGAGCAGTGACAGAGGTGACAGAAGTGACAGTGGTGACAGTGATGGTGAGGCCCAAGGACAGGTGTTTGAGAATAATAGGCCTACCAGGGCCCTGAGGCCACCGCAGTGGTTAAGGGACTATGTAGAAATTTAGTTCTTGTGTAAGTTTACATGTAGAAGTGATTTATTTTTCTTTTATTCTGTTTAGTTAATTTTCTTTTGTAGGGAGTTGCGGACGGCCGGGTCAGCCTTTTTGCAAGAGGGGGGGTAGTGTTACGAACCCATGTATGGGGGGGGGTAGCCGTGGCCGTGGGTATGTGTGTATGTATGTGCGTGGTGGGCGTGAGAGTAGAAAAAGAAGCAACGGGTCTGGGACGGGAAGGAGAGAGAGAGGCAGGAGGAGCGACACAAGGGAGAAGGGGCTTTTGACGATTCAGCAAATAGTTTCTGCCGCCGCCCGGCGACAGGCAGTGAGGGGAGAGAGGAGAGAGAGAAGAGAGTTGGGGCCCAGTGAGGAGGACAGAGTGAAGAGCTGCCTCGCTTCCCCTTGTTCCTGGACAGATATATTCTGACTGCCATGTAATAGTACCTGTGCGTTGGCAGTGTGTGCGCCTGGACTGTGTGTGCCTAGTTGACATTGTGGAAGCCTGCTGGGAGGCCGTGAAAGAGGTGTGAGGTGTGAGGAGGCCCGAGCTGCCGCCTTGCTGTGTCGTCTTGCTGAGCGTGCCTTTGTCATTGTGTGAGGCGTGTCACGGTCCCCCATGTTACCTGTAGTGCTTGCTGAGTAAACTAGCCAAAGTGAACTCTGTGTGTTTGCTTTGTCCCCCATTTTGTGCTGCTATAGGTACACTTCGCTACACTTGCCCATCCGAACCGTATGGAAGTTACGCAACCCCCCTATGCCCTGTTGCCCTGCTTGTGCACCTGGGAGGCCTGTGTGAACCCTGTGGCCTGAGACGTGCTGCTGAGGGCAGAGAGAGGGTGTAAAGTGAGAAGAAAACAGGGGGGTGAACGTAACAATATATATATATATATATATATATATATATATATATATATATATATATAGAGAGAGAGAGAGAGAGAGAGAGAGAGAGAGAGAGAGAGAGAGAGAGAGAGACCTACCTATCCACCCGTTTTCTTTTCTGGTAAACATGCTCACCCCTTCCCTACCCGTCCCCCGTACCCAACCAACCTCCCAGCCACCACCCACCACAGCAACCACGTGACGTCAGAGGGTGTGCGCAGAACTCAAAGCGGGCCAACCCTGTATTCTCTTAATCCTGCCTACGTTCCGTCGCATTTCGGCATCCAAGGCAATAAGGAGGCAGGCAGACGCACCACAGACACCCCACCCCGGCTGTTGGTGTGAGGTGGTAACGTCCATAGTGGTGCTTACAATAGTTACTGTACCGCCGGGCGGGTTGACGGCGGTACAATATGCCACGGGGCTGGGATATGCGTCTCCAACGGTGGTGGATAGGATGCTAGTGCTACCATGGCCATCCTCGAGAAGTACTTCCTGGTGCAGTGCAATCCACTCTCTCTGCGTAGTGTTTCACCTTGCCACACAATTGTAGTAAGGTGGTGTGTGTGCGGGGATAGGAAGGTGATTATTGCACTGTACGTGTCAAGTCTGTATGGCCAGAGGGCTGCCTTCTCATTACCGACATGCGATGGACAGGACGCAGCCTCACAGGTCACGATGATGGTTCTGCTATAGTTTTTGAAGCGCCTTAGCTGCGGTCCTCAATATATAGATAGATTGTGTTAGGTCACAATTGTAGTATGTTGTCACAGTGTCCTTTGTAAAGTGTGACTGTGGCAATTATGGAGTCCATAATGATGCATACGTTGAGGTTGTGTTGCGGGAGTGTTCGAACGCGGCTAAAAAAATCACAAAGGCTCTTAGGTCAAGATGACGGTATTGCCTAATGGAAGAGAAATTATGAAGGATAAAGAGAAGATATGGATAGACAGAGGAAGGGGAGAAGAAATTATGATAATATTTGCTAATTAGAGCTGCAGGTGGATGGGGAAAGAGAAAGAGGAAGAGTATGGAGAGTATGCCATGGTGGCAAGCTGGCCCTTGACGTCATCAGACCGACCGCTCCCCGCCCAGTCACCCTCTCCTCCATATAGATTATAGAGTAATATAGATAGGCAAAAGGTTTTCAAGGGATCTGCGAGTTTCTAGACGCAGATGAGTACTATTAAAGGGGGTAGGAGTATGAGGTGGAGAAAGAAAGGAGGAAGAGGAGGAGGAAAGCAGGTCCCAGGCTCTCCTTCATTTTCAGCGTAATGTACAAGTTTTTCAAGATGCTTGCAAGTGTTTCTAGGTAAGTATGTATTAGTGTTGGTAGCAAGGATGTAAGGATCAGGAAAAAAAGTAGAAACAGGTAAAGGAGAAGGAGAAATGAAGGAGGAGAAACAAGAAAATGTCCAAAACACAACATTCACCTGAATTTTCCCTAGTTTCGGATATTTTCAAGTTTGTAGATAATATAAAATTCATACATGGAAGACGAGATAGAAGAGGAACTAAGGATGTATGCAGGAGATGAGTAGTAATAGGATGGAGAAATGAATGAAAAATTGAGGAGAAAATAATGTATGTTTTAGTTTTATTGGCATAAATTTGTATGTTTTTCTGTGTGTATGTGTGCGTGAAAGCATACATACTGGAAATATACAAAGGGGAAATGGGGAGACTAAAAAACTATTGTAATGGTCAATGGATGGCACCACAGTGGGAATCACATCCCCCAAGCAATGGCAACCTTACTTGGAACCAATTTGTCAACTTTCTTGGCTATATCTTTTAACTACATTGGCTAGTGTACCAAACTTGTTTCTTCCTCTTGACATACAATATACGTATGCTGGCTGCACCTGGGTTCATGTAATCAACATATCCAAGTGGTTTTAAGCAACAATCTTTGAGTAATTAACTGTCTTTGCTTGTACCTGTAAGTCTATTGTGCCTCTCACCTGTCACCCTTGTCATATTCTGTCTCCAGGAGATATGAATGGATTTTTTCAAGGAATGACATGATGAAAGAAAATATAAGATATGTCTAAGTGTTTATATATTTTCCATGGTTTCTAAACATATTTTATGAATATATGTACCTTCTGTTTTAACAAACATTGATAAATATATTTTCTTTAAATATTTTTTGGAACTACATATATTTGTCAATATCATCTGTTATAATAAACATTGATAAAATACATTCTTATATAATCTGCAACTTTATGTATACAACATGTATATTTTGATATATTTTGCATCGGTTCCTATGACCAAGCTGCTAACAAATACAATAAGCTATCACACAAAATTAATTAGATATATATCATGTACTTTGACAAACTTTTAGATCACTATATTTTTGTAACATTACCACTGATGTATGTAATTGTTCTGGAAGTTCCAGTCATCTGAATCTCTACATTACTAAAACTCAATTTCATGAGAAATCCTGTGCAAAATTAAATGGAACACAACACAAGAATGCTGTTTACTAAATTATGTAATATAATATTGACATATTGTAAAATACTTATATTATTGCAGTTTATAATGTTCATAGATAGCTAGATTGTTCTTATGCAAGAAAAAGTGTTCACATTAAACTGAAAGTAACAAAAAAAAATAATATAGATATATAAATCACATTATAAATGTTCATGAAAATATACAGTTAAAAGGGATGATCATTTTGAGAATGGATAAAGATTAATCAAATACAGTAACTCACTTTAAAAAGATAGCTAGTTTTCATATGGCATCTAAATAAGGGTATCTTCATCCCTTTCTACCATCAACAATGATTGCTCAGAAGGTGTGCGCCTGTCAAAGCGTCTCAGAAGGGAGGTCAGTTCCCCTGTTGCTGTACTCTCCCCTGATTTACCCTCATGATGACCATCCTTACCTTGCTTTGATTTTCCCTGCTGCTCATAATAGTGTGTTGATGTTCCTGTTGCTTCTGTCACACCAACTCCTTCACGTCTGCTTCCCCACACTCGCTGTTCTTTGTCCTCCCCTTCAGTCCATGAATGTCTCCACACAGTTGGTTGGGATGATGGCTGAGAGGAACGAGCAGGCTTGGTAGGTTTCCAAGTAGTAGTTGTGTGGCTGGACTGATGGCTGGACAGATGTGTAGGTTGGGTGAGTGAAGTACTATGAGAAGAGTGATGCACATCATGTACTGAACATACAGACTGAGAAGGGGAATGAACAGTAGGTTTGGAAGTTACTGCTGTCTGACTATGGTGTCGCACATGACTGGTCTTTGCTGTAGGATCTGGTAAGGAAGCAGGATGCATTGAAGACACATCATGTGTGTAATAAGCAGTGTGGGGAATGTGCTTAGTATAATCCATACTCTTAGTATGAGGTCTATAAGCTGTGGATGTGGGTTGCTGAGATGTGTGATGGCTAAATGCCTCAGTTACATGCTTAGAGGAAGGAGCACTTTGACCATGATAAAATGACTGAGCTGTGTGCTGTTTTGACTGGTTAGATAATGTTGAATGTATGGGTTGAGATTGCCGTGTTACATGATGGTAGGAGGAAGAAGTAGGTGGTGCAGCACGAGGTGTGTGGCCCTGTAATGAACCACTTGAAGTCTTGGTGTGAGAAACTTGGGATGTGGTAGAGGTCTGATACATGTGTGGACTTCGAGAGGTTCTCTCAGGTACCTGCTGGGTGGTGTCTGAAAAATGTACAGAGTGATGTGCATGTGCAGCATGACCTGAGTGTTGTGAGGGTGGATGTGGTGGATGACTAGAATGTGTAAAATTAGTAGCATGTGCTCTGTGAAGTGTATAAGGTATGTCTGCTGCACCAACTGAAACTGTAGAATAAGTCACATGACCAGCTGGATAAGGAGCTGATTCAATATGCCTTGTTGGATGAGTTAAAATATCAGTCCTAGAATACTCCTGTGGGGTGTGATGGATGGCTCTATCAGGCACTGGTCTCGGTATTGCAGTGGAAGATGGATGGGAAACAACAGTAGAAGAGATCTCTGAAGTATCTTGGATCATATCAACCTGTAATAAAAAATGAATTCAATTTATATATGATACTGTACAAATTAAGCTTTTTTCTACTGCTGCTAAAATACTTTGTAACAATTAAAGAATAACAAGTACACATAACATTTTAATTTCAGCTTTACATAACATATATTTGTACATACCTTCTTTGCTGACTGCATAGTTTCATGGAAGGGAGTTTCAGCTATAGAACCTTTCCTTGAGATGGGTGCAGGTGGCCCTCCCAGTGGCTCCCTGTACCTCCCTGTTCGGACCTGAAGGGAAAAGGCACTTCAGCATAGAAGTATCATGCTGAGTGACAGTACACTAAGACTATGCTAGAAAATTTTAAACATAACCTTTTTAAAACTACTGAAGTCTCTATTAAAATTATTCATTAATAGAACTTACCTGCATCTCTAAGCGCTCAAGCTCTTGAAGACTCATATCAAAGCCTCCAAAGCTCTCTCTATAGCCTGAGATGGTCGAAGTTTCCATGTTGCTGATCTCACTCACACTTTCTGGTTCTGGCTGAATCATGCTGGACCTAGTGTAATAAACATTGTATTAGTTTTTGTTTGAATTAAAAAGTTATGAGATTTGAGGTGTACTTGAAAAACCCATCCAAATTAACTTGGAAATATAGTTTCTACTAGTGCAAATGTGAATTCACACAAGGCAGTTCAAGTAAATTTGTACCACAAAATCAATTTCCAAATCCAGTGTTGTATACAGAAAAATATGAATGAAAGAATATATGGTGAAAGGAATTGAATCATACCAAAATTTATATCCAGGCCTAAAAATTAATGATATCTAACATACAGATGTTTATCAAATACTGAGCTGAAATCAATCTTTGATTTAGTTTTTATAATAAAAATTTAAAAGTACACGAATTCCCTTACTTTGGTTTTTCTCTCTTAGTGGAGCCATGAGTCTGAGTCTTAAATTTGTCTTCAGGAATCAGAGGCACTGAGAGTTCTCTGAGTGCTGGGTCTTCAGTCACTATCTGGCTGCCAGTGACAGGGGGCAACCGTGTAGGCTCAACATCAATGTGGGCAACTTGAGGCTGGCGCTCTGGAGCCTATTTGCAAAATAAGTATGAATAATTTATTACAATTACAAAATCACACATATTATCTGGTTACCTATAAGAATTATTGAGGAAAATATAGCATAATAACATGATTACCTCTGACTGCCCGTGTTTACTCTTGCGAAAACGGAAGGTTTTACGGGATTGAGCCATCTGACGCTGCAGGCGAGGACGCACCCCACTCCGTGTACTTTCCTGGCTATCTCCTGGAGTGCGGGCTCCATCACCCTGACTGGTGGGTGTTGACACACTACTGTCTTCCCCTGCCAGATGCATCAATAATAGTTGAAGAATGATTCTTAGTAGGTGTGAAAGTGACATTCACCAGTAATACATATTCAAAGACACAGATAAACATAGTTAATGTATATAAATTAAGAAATATTAGGTAAGATATGAGTGAACTTTACTATATTGTCCGCACTTATTTATACCATCTTTACAAATGTTACTGAAATGTATTTATATCACACAGCCTACATATATTGTTAAATGATTGCTACTTCTAATCTACAGTGCAAAGGGAAATTAATTGATATGCAGACCTATATATATGGTAATTATCCAGCACTCAATATATATACACAACTTTTACTTAGGCTGGGATGAACACTATTTACACATCTATAAATTTCCTCCTTCAACTACAGAAATATCAGTATAAATAAAATATTTACCTAATATGATAGGTTTTAAAAGATGTTTCATTAAGTATTTATAGTCCTGCTATTTAATTTAAAATAAAAATCTACTTTTAACCATTATATAATATTCAAAATTCCACAAGAAAACACATAATTACTTGAATGTTTTCCATTTTCTGTATTATTAGAATATGTGAACAATATAGGAAACATCTCTATGAACGCTAAAGTTGCATATAATATGACAAACCTTAAACATCCCTTAGTGCCAGGGCACAAGTTGTATATGGTGTATTACCTTACCTTAAGAAAAAAATACCAATGATAATAACAAATTAAATGAATTAATGTAAATATCAGGAAGAAATTAATTTAGTCCCAGAATAAAAGTTAAGAAATTTTCATACTTGAGAATGGAGTGCGACATTGATGCAAAAACTCTAGAATATATGTATCCAGTTTCATCTAGTAAGAATGAGTATTATTGATGGGAGATTTATATGTAAACCCCGAAAAAAAAAAAAAATCCAAAATCCCTGGCAATGTGTTAATACAAGGATGAAATGTTTCCACCACTTGTCAGGTCAAAATGTAGTTGTACTAAATATCAAAATATATAGAAACTGTTTTACTTCAGTCACTTCAAACAAGAAACAGTATGTATATATATACATAGCTACAGAAATGGTTCAATAACATGGAAGACCATTGAATCATCCTTAGACAAGGAAACAGTGCAGTGCAGCACGTCTTCCTGGAAATCTTTCTTATGAGACGGCAGATACGCATGTTTTTCCTAAGGACTATGCATATTCAGTGATCTTTTTCCTTGTTTTGCATATTTTCCTGTATGTAACCCTTTAAGTGTGAGACCTGAATAATTGAAATAGAAACAGAGAAAAAAATTTAATTAATTTTGTCATGGTACAGCCTCTAATATGATAGTGGAGGTCAAGACACTACATTGGCATATTGATAGCACTGAAGAAACCTTGACTTCAACAGAGATTATTTCACTCTTCTGTTGGCATCATTCTTTTTTTTTATTATTATTTCAATAGTCTTTCAAACAGACATCTACAGACACTAAATTGTGAAGACTGCCAAAAGTGGGAAGTACTAACTATACATTTTCTTTGAAAGAAATGGTACTTTTCTATCTCTATAGATCAACTACTTAAAGCATACATGCTTATGAATAATGTAATAACTGAAGTACTATATGGTACATATTAGTTCCTACTCTATTGTAAGTATATAATGACTTTTTTACAGGAAGGGTACAAATCCTGAATCTAAACCGTATATTAATTGCTTTTTTTCTGTAATTACTTACACCAGATATGAGGACCATGAATTACACAGCCTGAAATAGGAGTAATCTATATTCAACCTGATCAAGGCTCTTTCTTTTTTCATGTTTATAAATGAGAAAGATACGGAATTTGGATAAAAGTTATTTTGAAAATATGATAGACTATTATAACATCAGATTTAGGTTGGCATTATAATATTTGCAAATGAGAGAGAGAGAGAGAGATTTTTTTTCTTACTTATGAAGGACTCTGGTCATAAGAAAGCAAGTTCACAGAAAGTACTGGATCCTAAAGAAGACACTCCAAAAGTACTTTGAGAAGTGTCTTGAGATCTCCATCTTTTAAAAATTTAAACCAAAGGCTGTAGAAAGTACAATAATAGACATGTGATTCCAGAGTTTACCAGTATAAAGAAAGATTGAGAATAATGATAAACTATTGTATCAAAAAGGTGAATTGAAGTAGAAAGTCTTGTACAGCTAGTATGTGGGATGTGGCTGGCATGGACAGGACCATCACATAGGAAATCTTATATAAGCATTAAATAAGGTATTATTTCCTAAAGCAGGGCTCCGTAAACTAGCCGACATCAATTACTACAATAGTGGTCATTGGAACTATCCAATGTGTTGATAAGTAGCTAAATGGATGCCAAATATCTTTGTGGAGTCAACTGGCGATCAGAAAATGATGAAAGGTCAATTGACATTTAAGCAACATTTGTTTTTTTCTATGTAAGCAATGAAAGTATTTTGAATGTCTTTACCAACAGTGTTACTATCATTAAAACAGTAACGAAAAGTGAATACTTTTATAATCAATGTTTGGATATCCATTTGCAGTCTAAAATTTTATGATGATGATTAATGAACTAAAGAATTTGCAAACCCAAGATCTAGAAAATGCCCCACAAATTCCTTAAATGTTTTGAATTTTAAAGCATGATGTGATCCAATAAATGAATAAAAATCAATCAAATGAAGAATCTAAAATTGCTTTAAACATTCCAAATAAGATTAAGATATGAATTACTTAAATCATATGGTGTATACTCATAACTAGAAGTTGTTATACCTAGTACATAAGTAAAACTCTCCTTTAACAAGAAACAACATGAAACAAAAAAATAGCTAATGGAGACAATTGAAATGATCCAAGAGGACTGCAGAGGGACATAAATCAAGACTTTTCTGCTGGTCTATGATCACCCTATTGAAGAAGTCTGGTGGTGATGAAGTCTCATACATAAAGATATATAAATATTAAAAAATGCTTACCACAGCAATACATTATTCTTGTCAACTGATGCAATATTTAATCAACCACCTAAAACAATTTAGGCAAATAAAAAACTTAAAAAGTGAAAACTTTCTGTAAAGGTCAAGATCTATAAAATTCAAAATTAGTGCTAGTAGCAGTAAATATACTGGAAGTCCCATTGGTGAAAATATACATCCTTGAGATTTGATGGTTTAAGTAATTCTAAGACATACACATATTCTCTGTTTTGCATTATTTTGTGGAAATTAATGTGCAGGATGTGTGTTGCAGGAGCCACTCAACTGGTTGGATGTCTATCTCCTTCCTCCCTCAGCTCAACAAGTACCTGAGTGGCTCCATGAATTTTTTTGTCTAAAGACATGCAATCAAAGCCTTGAAGGAAACAAGTAACAAATGTTAAATTCAATTTTACCATGTGCCAGCAAAGAAAATTTATATCTAACACACCACAATACTTTTAAACATCACTATAACTACTTTTAAACATCCACGGCAATTCATTGCAAATGTCACCCACCCATCTCTCAACTGATGTCATAACACCAAAGTGACAGATCTTGCCAATCAGCTGACTGTCAAAGTGTGTCTTTTGGCTATGAAGACTCCTTTCACTGTCATTAACACCAAGTACAGTATTTGTGCATGATATTCATGACATGATGGAAGTGCAGTACAAAACAGTCACTCACTACAAGGATACAAACAGAAATAAAGGGGTAAAATTAATGGAACAAAGCAAAATTTAAAATCAGTAAGAAAGAATACTGTATAATCTAAACAACCATTTACAGTAGTAGCAGGACCACAAGATGGCACTTAACAACACTGCATTGCTGTGTTACTTGTACATACATTTTCTTCACTAACAGAAAAAGACTGTCATTTGCTACCTGTTTCCTTTAAGGCTTTTACTGTATACATTAAACACAACAAATTATCACTTTATTATGTACGATGCCACTCAAGCAAGTAATGAGCTGAGGAGGCGAGGTGGTGGAGGTCAAGTGACTTCCACAACATACAACTTACACATACACATTAATTCCTTGCAAATTAAAGCAAAGCACAGCATATGTGTATAAAGTATTTTTACTTTGAATTGAATATCAAATCCCAAAATATGTACTTCAATTTGCAGGATACCCTCTACAATAATAACAATGATAAGAATGACGATGATAATAATAATAATAATAATAATAATAATAATAATAATAATAATAATTATTATTATTATTATTATTATTATTATTATAAAAATAATAATAATAATAACAATAACAATAACAATAATAATAATAATAAAATTGGAATGACAAAATCAAAAAGATATATTAATAAGAAAAAAATAATGATAATGACAGCAATCATCCAGTGAAGACTTCCTGGTATCACAATACATAATAAAGTTTTATTGATAACTGGTAGGGTGTTAAATGCCCTCTGCTGCAATGATGTTTAATGGAAATGGTGCTCTGAAATGAAGATTAGTATCGGAATAAAACAAAAGATAACGTTTTATGATTACAAAATCTTTTTAAATGGTCACTGAACAACGCTGAAAATAAAATTGATGTTATTCTGACAGGTAATGTGTGTGTGTGCGTGTGTGTCTGTGTGTGTGTGAGACTCTGTGTGTGTGTGTGTGTGTGTGTGTGTGTGTGTGTGTGTGTGTGTGTGTAATTCACTGTCGCGGTCGCCTGCTGGTCATCCGGTGTGTGTATTTACTTAGTTGTATTTACCTAGTTGTATTTTACAGGGTTCGAGCGGGGCTCATAGTGTCCTGTCTCCATATCTCCATATATCCAACATTTCCTTGAACTTATGTATATTGGTTGCTGTAACAACCTCTTCTTTCAATCCATTCCAGGTATCCACAATTCTATGTGGAAAACTGTACTTTTTTGTGTCCTTTAGACACAGACTCTTTTTTATTTTCCTTGAGTGTCCTCTCATCTGTCTAGTTCCTTCTTGCATCACCAGGTTTTGCTTGTCCAGCTTTTCAATACCATTTACTATCTTATACAGAGTTATTAGATCACCTCTCTCTCTTCTGTCCTGTAGAGTTGGCAGTCCCATTTCTTTTAATCTGTCCTCATATGTCAGCTCGCTTAGTTCTGGTACCATTTTGTGGCTACTCTTTGGATCCTTTCTAGTTTCCTTGTATCCTTTTTTGCATGTGGTGACCACACCACTGCTGCATATTCTAATCTTGGACGTATCATACTGGTTAGAATTTTTTTCATCATATCCTTATCCATGTGGTGGAAGGCCACCCTAATATTGGCTAACATTCTATATGTTGATCCAAATAGTTTATTTATGTGCTGCTCTGGGCTCAGTGTATCCTGTATCACCACCCCTAGGTCTTTTTCTTCTTTTGTCTTAGGTATTTCCTCCTGTCCTATCTTGTAGCTCCATTTTGGCCTTCTCTTGCTCTTGCCTATCTCCATCACGTGACATTTCTTTACATTTAACGCCAGTTTCCACGTCTTACTCCATTCATCGATCTTATCTATGTCCCCTTCTGTGTGTGTGTGTGTGTGTGTGTGTGTGTGTGTGTGTGCATTTGTCTAGTTGTATTACACAGGGTTCAAGCAGAGCTCAAAGTGTCCTGTTTGCATATCTCCATTTATTTAACATTTCCTCGAATTTATGTATGTTACTTGCTGTAGCAACCTCTTTCTTTGATCCATTCCAAATATGTGTGTGTGTGTGTGTGTGTGTGTGTGTGTGTGTGTGCGTGTGTGCGTGTGTGTATATGTGTGTGTGTGTGTGTGTGTGTGTGTGTGTGTGTGTGTGTGTGTGTAAGTGTGTGTGTGTGTGTGTGTGCATAAGTATACAAAATATATATTATATATATATATATATATATATATATATATATTATTGAATTATTTATTCACCTGAAAAAAAAAGAGATACTAGAGAGGTAGTAAGCTGTATAGAAGAATAAACTTTCTTATATCAATGCAGTTTTCCTAAATTTGAGAAAATGTCTCATGTTCATTCTTCTACCACAAAAATTTCAATATGAAACAAACTCTTTATAAATCCAGTATGTAGCAGCAAAAAAATCTACATATATAATATCATGCCTATTCTTTTCACTTAAATCAGCACTGAATACACAAAGCAATCCTGTCTGGACACTCTAATAAAGAAATGTTATCTCCCCTTCTACTGTATGCAGACATACACACACACACACACACATACACACACACAAACACAAAGACATAGTATTATATATTTTTTGTCACAGCACATACAGCACATTAGGAAAGTCTTGGCAGAGACTTTCAATGATACAGGATTGCAGAAGTAAATGTGTTTCAATATACACTGTACATACATGTACAGTGAAACAGAAAACTGAAAAAAATTGAACTGCAGCTCTGACCTCTAGTAAGTTATAATAAAAGCAATACATACTTTTATTACACAAGAAATACTATATCAATTCCTATATTACATACACAGCAAAGCCTTACACACATACTTACCCGGAATGGCAGGCACACTGCTTGCCTGCAAGTTAGGTTTAGAGCCTCGTTTGCGCAGTAGAAAAGTCTTGCGATAGAGGCGAGGCTCAGAGGTGGTGTGTGGGGAGGGCCGCAGAGAGCCTAATGGGGAAACACGAGAGGGTGCCACACCGAGCCACGCCAGACAAGCCAAGCCCGGGAGTGGAGATAGGAGGTACCCGAACCCAGCAGACAAGAGAGCCAGCAGCACGGCAGAGGTGGGGGGATGTACAAGGGGAGGGACAGTCAAAGACACCATCAGTTACAGGCAACCAAAGTTCAAGCTGTGGATGGCTGCACCACCTCAAAACACCTTTATCATTTGTTATTACAATGATCAGGCAGTACAAATTTAGTTGGCTTTATACAATAATTCACTTGAATCACAGTCATTTGATTTTGAAAACAAATTCTGCTCCTTACTTCATTGCCTTTCTGATACACAATGAAATTTGTTTAGAGTGTTAATAGTTTAACCTAAGTAGACTAAACTATTATAAGCCATATTTACTAAGCTGTATTATGATCATGTTCATATCAACTGAAACCTTGAATTACAAAATTTTCATAAAAAAAAAAATTCATTACAGGTGCATGAGTGTAGGTGCCATCCAAAGTACTCCGGCTTTAGTACACCAGCTGCAGTACACTGGCTGTGGGCTTGAGTCATCACAGAGGAAAAGTATGGCACACAAGACAAAGGGAATGGTCACGCCACAAGAGTGGAGCTATGTTACTCTACCATACAGGGAAAAAAAGAGAGACAAAGAGAGACAGAGAGCCAGGTAGAGCACCAGTTACCAAGTATATGAGCAAAGCCAAAGTACACCAGCTAGAGTATGTATATTAATTTTATGGCATTGGCTAGACATTCATTTCACTTTAATTGGAATTAAAGGGGTCTACTTAATAACATGGACACTTTTATAATTAGATAACTTGCAAAGGAAAATTATTAAATTTACTACAGGGTGTTATTTATAGGTAAGTATTAAATGAACAACGATCTCTACCTAATGCTAAACGTATACATTATATATAATTTTATAAAGGATTTTAAAAGTGCCAATGTATTTACGATACTCTACAGTGCTAAATTTCATTTTATATATACATATATATATATATATATATATATATATATATATATATATATATATATATATATATATATATATATATATATATATATATATATATATATATATCCCCATAACAGTGCTTCCAGATACATCAGGTACAGTAGCGGAAGCAGGGTGCACCCATCCCTCAGCTTTCAAGGTTCTCCAGCATCAAATCTCCCTGAGCTAGGTCTTATGAACAACAAAATTAGATAAATTACCTATCTTAAAGTTGAAATAATACTACCATGCTACTGTATTGTTTACAAATACCTGTTTTCTATTACTTTCTACTTCCTGAATCCATGAGCAGTGCAAGAAACAGCCACAGCTTTGGCAATATTTCAGGATTAAAAATACCAGTGAGTCAACCATCAAACATGACATACAATCACAATGGACAACACAAGATTCTCATAAATGGACATCAGAAGGGGGACTAAATTTTCAAGGAACAAAAGATAAGGATCACGACAGTAAAAATGCACATATATAAATATAGTTAGTATGACAGCATAATATCACATGCCAATGTTTTACAATATAGATAGGATTGATTGAATTGATGAACACTTACCTTAAGGCTGAAGATGGCATTACTGGTAGCAATGGTGGTGAAATCTGACTAGTAGCCTTAGGCATGCAATCCCACAGACATGTGAATTAAGCACAAATACACTGTCTACTTTGTGAAACCATTTAGGGATTACAATATATTTTGCCAGTACAGTACAGCACACACTTGTATCAAATAATACTTTCAAGACTTCAAGATTGCCTCAAATTTCTTATACATGCCAAATGAATGTAGGGATTCATGAAGAGCACTGAACAGTTCATGAAACCAACCTTTAACTAGGAATTGTTTTCACTTCAGATGATTTAACAATACATAAAAAAAACATGTAAATGCATTGAAAGTTAATCTAAATGTAGTAAGTACTATAAGTCAATTTCCTGCATGTTCTTCAATTTGTAAAGAAAATCATATATATATATATATATATATATATATATATATATATATATATATATATATATATATATATATATATATATATATATATATATATATATATATTGTTGATTTCTTATCAAGTAAGAAGATATTTGCTGTCTTTAACAGTGCTTTCTGTTCAGTATTCAAAGACAAACATAATAAAATTTGTGATCATTCATCCTATAAATATCTTAAAAAATAAACAAATCATAAATTTCAACAAGGGACACATGACATGCTATCCAAGTACTCCATGATCACAAATTTTAACCAAGTCATAGCACCTCAATATCATAATGTTTTCTACAATTGTATTCCTATTTGAAGCTCAAGACTACCGGCTGGACAAGTAAAACTGTAAACAACACTTATCACCAGCTACTTCTTCCTGCTACTGTCAAAACAGTACAAGTCTACCACTTTGTATACTCGAATTTCATCACACACCAAAACACCCACTATGAGAACACTGTAGGAAGGCTGCTAACAGCCTCTACAGTACCTTTCCCAAGGTGTTGGGACTCCCAAGTATAAGAAGTCCTCCTAGCCGATGACAGGTGGTGAGGCTGAGAGTCTTGGGAAGGGAAGGGTGTGGAGCGGGGCTCGGAGCGTACTGACAGGTCGCGGTGCAGCGCCAAGGAGCATCCAGTACTGCTGCTGGATACTGAGCCTGCTCCTCACAACCAGGAGAAGGGCAAGGATCAACATGGGTGAGGGAGGGGGACAGTAGCAACAGTTTCAGGGCAGGGGGAGGGCAAATGCTATATGCCTTACCTTCACTGTGAACTGCACATATCAACAAGTCCTTCATAGGAAATGTAGTGACAACAGCTATATGTCTATCTTTGGGCACAAACATTCACATTTTCACAGACACTTGCACTATCTTTTTCTATTTTCATACTCAGGAGTTCATGGTTTACACGTCTTTTACGTTCATGGTTGTAATCATGGAACCGCAGTAAAGTTCAAGTCATGAATATACATATCTTGAACTTCATGGAGACAAGTACACCATCATAAGTCCACTCACTATGTTGTAATAAATGAAAAGTTTTAAAAATATGTACGATAATTTCTAGTGTAAATCAACATAATTAGATTTAGGAAAATGTTGATAAATCCGAGCCATGAGAAAACATGTAACCTGTTGCTCGGTGAAAATATAGAGCCAAGAAAATCTTTAATTAGACATACATACATCTTTGTGATAATATATGAATATACTGCATTAGCATACAGCTCCTTGATTGCCAAGAAATTCCATGACATATTTATATTTTCATAATTATAATTCATAGATTTTAGCTTCCATTTATCTCCTGTAATAATATTTGGCAGGGAGTTGCACTATATGAAAATTACATTTACAAGCACATTTTGCTGAGTCATTGTAAAGATTAAATATATGTACATAATTAGATGCATCATGATAAACATTATTTACTTTGTCCTTTAAATTTTGTTTATTTTCTCCGCTGTATTCATCGATGTCGTAATAACCAAAAAAATTTAAAACTCAAGCAGTATAACTATCAGTTAAATCCAATTGATCAAGCAGCTCATGCCAAAAGGGATATAAACATCCACTGGCTGCCTCTTGAACATATCCTCAACATGCAGCTTTCAGCATTAGAAAAGAACATCTCTTGGATAATTTGAAGAAAATGAAGACTTACTTGAAAGACTGGTTGTGGCTACTGATGTGACTAGATCTAAATTTTGGGGATGATAACATTAAAAGAAAATTTGATATATTGAGATAATAAAGGGACATACAGCTTGATAGAAGACGACTAGTATGTAATGGGGAAAGCATCTCAATTTTTTTCATACATCAGCAGTTAATAAGATGGGGAGTAAATTTTCATAGACTGAGAATTTGGGATATAAAAACAAATGAGTAATCTACAGGTATGAAAGCATGTCATATTTTTCAACACTGCTATTGTTGAAGTCAATAATCCATCTCTTTGTGAAACTCAACATAAATATGAAATGGGTTTTTTTACTATCTAATTTTCCTAACATCAAGGATGTTATGCCATAAGATCAACTTCCTTCATTGCATAATACACACTGTTATAATATACACATATAATACTGTATGCATGAACATAATACAGGCATTGTACTTCTTATCTTGTTTTAATAAATGAAGAAATTAGCTACCTAGTTATATGATGGTATGTAATATAAAAGATACCAAATCTAAAACATTCAATATTTTGTGAAATGTAGCTAACTCATCACATTTCCAAAGAGATGGCTCATATGCAAAGAATCAAATAACAATCAGATAATAAAATTCAAATAAATCAGAAAAAAAGAAACATGATGAAGGCTGAAAGAAAAAGTGTATTATCTGCAGTATCAAAGACTAACATTCATAGCATACATCTGATACAGTTCACTCTGTGAACATTGCAGGCACCACTTCCATCCATGCTGAGCATTAAGGTTTATGCAAAACAATGGTCAACAATCAATGTTCAATACAGTAACTTTTTGCAAGGAAATGCAAAGCTGCTGTTATAGAATAGTCTAGTAGCCCAGGAATCTCTTTTACATTTTTTCCTGTGAGATGCATATTCAGTGATATTTGCATAATTAGCTCCTTTGCATATCAGTGATACCACAATACCTATGTAAATTAAAAAGACATATGTAAGTACTTCCATTTTGTTTATGCCATTGATTCAATGAAAACAAAAAAATTCAAACATGCTTATGGAATCCTGTCATCAGTTTTTCTATCCTGAGTACATTGTGATTGATGTTGATATCAAGCAGATAAGTAAACCAAAGTCCATGAAAATCCAAGATAGCTATACATGAATATGCATTCATAGAACATACAAACAATTGTTTAATCTTATGGAATCATGAAATGAAATCTGTTATCTTTTAGAAAATATTTGAAGTTTATGGAATCAATGGAATAAGGACAGTATTCTTTTAGAATTTAATTTAGCTGAACTAAGTTTTCAATAATACACAATCTAATTATTTGTATTAGATATAAGACCTGATACAAAGATTTAAGATTGCATTAAAATTTACCCATCTACTTTAAAAACACTGGAGTAAATAATACTGAAGTATTTGTATCAGCTTTTATAAAGGAATGTCTTTGCTTAATCAGTAATATGCAGTTTGTTAGTAATGCAAATTCACTAACATATATATAAAAAATACAAAAATGTAAAAGAGATAATCATATTCACTATCTGAGCTACATGGTCAGAAAAAAAGATGAAACATAACCAGCAAACAATAGCATATAAAATTAAATTGCCAGTTGAAAAGTAGAAAAAAATAATATAATATTGCACAAAAAACAAATAAAATATATATATAATGCACACAAATGCAAAAGCCATTCATGTACTGAGATGAGGCAACCATGACATATTAAGAGAAATGAAACACTCAAATCCACAAATCTTCACAAGGCTTATAAATTAAGGACATAACAATAACATACACAGCACAGCCAGTCAAAACACACACACACACACACACTCACACACTCACACACACACACACACACACACAGCTGCAACACACATCCTGATAAAACTAATGAATGAAATAGATTAAATTAAGTTTTCACAAAGCCACAAGATAATTTAGTTTATGCTAAATATGCCTTCTTAGACCAAGACTTTTAAATATATAATCAATACATAATCCTCTCCAGTCATGGAAAAGTTATGTTCATTGTTAATTATATGCTAGCTTCTATAGAAACCAAACTTATAACTCAGCTTAAAACAAATAAAACCACAAACACATATTGCTTATTTCAGAGAAGCGTAGTTTATTTCTTTAGCATCATCAATAAATATTCATCAAGACTGCAAACAATCAATGTGCCTTTTTTATGAGAATGGAATGATGGTGATAGTGATGATAATTATAAAGTGAAGTACCCATGCATGTACAACTTGTACATGAATGCTGCTGTGCAACAATATTCAAAATATCTATTGAACAACAATAACTAAAACCACTGAGAACAAGTACATACATCTCAGCAATAACAACAACAGATAAACATCAAATCCTTGGAATACTTGCTGGCATATGAAAAAAAAAAAAAAAAAAAAAAAAAACAATAATAGCAAAATAAGCAAGAAAAGATAAGAAAATTATAACAATGAATCACAAAATATCTGCCAAGTGTGCTGCTGTGAAACTGAATCAGTATTACCTGCTACTGTCCCATCACTCACCTGTAGCCCTAAATGGAGGAGAGGTGAGGGATGGGGCAGGGCACTCTGATGGGGGATCAGCATAAGAAAGTCTGGGTCGCCGTGAAATGTGAGATATTTCACTCTGAATCTCCAAGGCTGGTGGTCGAACATCTTGGTCTCCTGATAACAAAAGAAGGCACAACAAATCTCAGTACTGACTTTAGCTACAAAGGTTTCACAAAGTATGAAACTGCTTGTTTTAAAGAGTTGGAAGTGTGTCATTTATTCTTTCAATATTTAAAGAGCAAACTACTAATTCCATTTTCCTCTTTTTATTTGTCACTCAGTCACTCTTGACCATTCTCTGTTGAACTAGAATAAGTAATCAGGTTTGATTAATCCATGTAAAAACTATTCATTGCAGCAGTCATTCTCATCTGCCAGTCATGAATTAGGTGATACAGCAACATTTGTTAGATGAATCATTAATATAGGCTAAAGACTAAGGATAAGAGGTGATGAAGTTCCAATTCTAATGTAGAGTGGTTTTACTTACTCTGCCATTGCTATTAATATACAAATCATTTTGATCTACTCTGCCATTGCTATTAATATACAAATAATTTTGATCATCTTCAAATGTATAGATATACCTGATATTTTAGCTGCAATCAGCTCCTCCTTCAGCTGCTTAACCTGATGGGCAAGATCAAGAAGTAAAGAGCCTCTGCAGCGAGGTGGTGGCAGTGACCAGCCATGAACTCGCTCCCGAATGAGAACCCTGTAGTTCTCTGTGTTCTCATTAGAACACTCAGCCTGCAACTGCAATGTGAGTGATATTGTATATCCTATTGTCACTAACCATGCAATATAAAATAATACATCTTCCTACTATAATTATGCTTTGTCTTGAAAAAAAAATTAGAATTGCTAAACATCAAAAACACTAATACAAGTATTCATACCTTGGTGAGGATAAAAGGTCGCATTTGGATAAAGAGTGGTGTGCGAAATGAGACTACAAAATCCAAAAAGTCCCAAAGAGCAATGCCTCCTTCCCCACGCACATCCATATCCTTAAGACAGTGCAAGACTCTGTGCCAGTCCTGGGAAAGGTTCTTCTCAAAGCACACCATCATCACTTTCAGGCCTAAATGCAGAAGTTGGTAGTGAAGGAATCATTAATTATGCTACTATAACATCAAATGAATATCTAATACTAGAGCAGTAAATATGAAACCAGCAGCAGATCCAGGGAAGGAGGGAAATTGAGGGGGATGAAACCACCACAAATTTTTGTTTATTATAAGTGAATATACATACTGTATATATAGTGTAAGATAAAAAGTATATATGGAACAATAATTTAATAGGTTTTTCAAAAAAGATCAAACCAAATTCTAATTACATATAAATAGTTCTGTATATAACTTAAAAATGTCCTCTAGATTGCCATCAATCTCAAGGGGTACAGGAATTCAGGTTAGCCTTACCAACAAAAAGTTTTGATCCTGGATCTGCCATTGTGTGAAACTGTAGACGGTAGATAATTTAAAGATTTGTCATTTACAATATTCATATGATTTATCAACTAGAGTGGAACCTCAAGTTATAAGTGTCCTGACTTACGAGCAATTTGAGATAAGAGCTGTCACACAGTTGATTTTTTGCTTTGACTTGTGAGCAAAAACTCAAGACAAACCTCCCGGGATAGCTATTTCTTAAAACATCACATTGATGAAAAAGCAATGAGCAATGAAGAAAATTAAGTTCAACAAAAGTGAAATAAAAGAAAATTTACCAACTAAGTTTAACAATAAAGTGTAGCATTAAGAACGTGATGACTAAGTTTATTGTGAATGAAAGTAAGTGAAAAGGTACAAAACGAAACAAACTCCTCCTATCTCCTCCACCTACATACCTTCCCTACCAATCCTTACACTAGTGTAAACAAACATCTCACAGGCCTCTTTTGTCCCCTCTTTTCCTCTTGCTAAGTTAAAACTTAATTTCTTCTATAAATAATGTCTACAGCATCTAGTACAGTGTTGTCAACTAGCTCTTCTATGATCAATAGAGCAGCCATTGCACTCCCAGCAGATCAACTATCCCAAGTGAAGTGGAGGAGGGAAAGATAAGGTAGGAGGTAACTTCCCATAGAACACATCACTGATCTCTGATAAACATATTTCATAAGCCATTTTTTTTACATTCTCTTTTGTTATGCTTCATCATACTCTTTTGTTTATAAATACCTTTTCAAGGCAAAAAAAACATTTTCTTTGATGACCAGAAAACAAAGGCTGGAATGGATCAATGACATTTCATTTAACTTCAATGGGGATGATTGATTTCAGGAGCAATTTAAGATACGAGCTCAGTCACGGAACAAAGCAAACTTGTAACTTAAGGTACCATTATATTCACATCAAATTTAAATTTAGTGATCGTTGAGCATCTTAATTATGATTCTACTTTCCTGCACTCATTCAAACAAAGAGTGTTGATTAATGAGTACCAGGAAATTAAAATCTACATTATGAAGAATAGTAAAACTAATAGCATAAAGTGTACAGCATGTAATTCTTTTCTAAGAATTATTTTTTTCCTATAAGTAGTGCTCAAAACAAAACAGATTACCTAATTAACATTACATAAGCCTTACCTAGAAAAGAAATTCTAAGAATACTTGGTTTGACTTTTGGATAGGCCCGGGGATCCAGCTGCTGATGTGACCATGACTGTGAACGAGGATCTGAGCCTGGCATGGTCTTGGTCTGTGGGCCATGTTGAGGAGCAATCTTGGCCAGTGGAGGGTTCATAGCATGCAGCACAACAGTAAGGGCAAAGCTAATGTCTGCTTGTCTCATTTTGGGAGCATCTGTGAGTAACAGGCACAACATACAATATATATGCAAATATAAATGGGAAGTTAAAATTCATTAATTTTTACAGGACATCATATAAGATTTAGCTCAGATAACAACAAACCTTTACGTCCACAGCCAACCCGAAGACAGAGTGGAAGCAATAAATTCATGATCATGTTCTCTGTCTTGTCAGA
This sequence comes from Callinectes sapidus, assembly GCA_020233015.1. NCBI lineage: Eukaryota > Metazoa > Arthropoda > Malacostraca > Decapoda > Portunidae > Callinectes > Callinectes sapidus. Next base: position 5,412,011 of record CM035193.1, read on the forward strand.
TGTTGGAAACAAAGAGGATCCACCACAGATCTGCTCCAAGGAGTAGGTGACCTGCAGTATAGTTGAATCTCAGTATTTATTAGTTAAAGTAATCTCTTGCATAGGGATTGTAACAAACAGTATAAAAATAAACGACATGTAAAAACACCATAGGTTAACAGTAGATGAATTAATTGCTAAAATCCATGCAAAATTTCTAGTTATTCAAGTATTTAAAGCAAGCATGAAGGACACTGCAGAGACAGATTAAATTTTTAATAAAAATATATTCAGGTGTAACATAATTTTGTAATAAATTCCTTCTTCTAGCACAGTGACAAATAAACTTTTTTCATCAATTACTGATTTACTTCTCAGTAGCTAAATTTAGAATTGTCTCTACACATATAGGATAAAAAAAGAACAGTTAATTAGAATCCAAAATCAAATCAATTGTCAATGATAATAATAGGAACCAAATGATCCAGTAAGTGATAACGTCAAACCTGAAGTTTAAGATGCTTTTCACATTTGTTTGACAAAAAGATAAGCATAAATTTTATGGTCTTTTAAGCAACAATCAACAGTTTTCAAATTCTTGTTATTATTTAGAGATAGTTTATACGGATTTGTAAGATATACATATATTTAAGAAATGAAGCAACTAGGTATATCAATGCTTTACAAGTAGAAATTTCCAACTATGGATAATTACTAGAGTGCATCATACTCAGGGAATAATAGAGGTAAAAGAAAGTAAGTGATCATTATCAACATTAGATGAACTAGAATGTACTGTAACTCTTATCAAGAGTAACACTATATTCTACGTCTACATTTTCATGATTTCCTGTTTTTACTATAAGGGTATAGTTTGCATGGAATGGAATGTAAAAGATTGTATGATAGGAAGAAACAAGAAACAAGAATACAATTACACAGAAAAAGCCAAGTAATATATTATTCTTGTTCAATTTATCACTTTAAATTACTCATGTATCATCATAATACATCAGAAACATAGAAACAGTTTAGTGATGATTTTTAATAACTTTCATGCATTAACTTCAACATTCCACTTTCAGGCAGAGGACAGGTGCTCAGGGTCCAGAGGGTATCTGCTTCAGAGAGTCTAATGTTGGGCTCTGAAGAAATGCAAATTTATATAAGTAACATTGACAGAACTATAAAACTCCACTTTAGCCAATCCTGGAGCTCACCCCGGTTACATCGCTGAACATCTGCAAGAGAATCAATGTGTTATTCGGAAACTATGACTACCAAAAATTGAACTTTAATAAATCAATATCATTGTGAAAAAATAGCCATAAATATCAAATGAACTCATACAAAGAAAAGCACAATGTAACATTTAATGAACAAAAGATAAATAAGCCTTTTCAAACTTCAACTTACTCCAAGAGCCAGAATCTGCATGGCAACAATTTTCACCACCATGGAGCAGAAGTGTGGAGGTGGGGAGTGTGACAGGGCAGCAATACTGTGGCCCTCCATCTCAACTGTGCGCTCCCCTAAGATAAGGGACTGACACATCTGGACAACCATTTTCAGGTGAGGCAAGTGAGCAATGTAGGGGTATTTGGATAATGTGCTGTAGACACCCTTTAGAAGACTTGCTGCTGCTCCCCAATCAGTCAAACGCTGAAAGTTACAACATTCTCATAATTTGAAAGTTTAAGTCATCAGAAAAAATTTTGCAACCACATAGATATGTATAACAAAGAATTTCATAATGGGATCAAATGTCAGTTACTATGAGCCTCATCTGGAACTCTATCAACTATAAATGAATACAAATGAGATCTTAAATAAGTCAAGTAGTCATGTATACTCACCCTGATAGAGTATTTCTTGGCAATTTTATTAAACATTTTATCTAATCTCCTGAGGATATTGACAAGGGCTGGTCGAAGGTCCTCATGTGACCAGTCGGGGTGAGGAAGGATTTCATTCATGTAGCGCTGAAGTCCTCGGCATCCCATAGTGGCTGGATCATACGGTGCCACTTTTAACAGGCTGTGAGCCACCTCTGCTAGTCGCTAAAAGCAGATTCAATCTATTTTCAGACATCTTTTCAATACAAAACTGTACAAAGTACAAAATGATAATAAAGAAGCTTCTATTCAACATATAAAGATTATGTAAACAATTTTATGTGAAAGATAAACACTGACCTCTTGTGTTAAGATCACATAATTATTAAAAGCTAATATTCACAACTTTGAGAGAAAAACTACTTACAAGATGACTCTTGGTGTCGAGAAGGTCTGAATGTTTACTCTCCTGACCAGACTTCTTATTGATATCAGCTAATCGCAGTGAACAGGTAGTGAGAAATTCTGCCACAACGTTCAACAGTGTGTCTCGGGGCTGTCTGAAGTCACAACGTAATGCCTGGAAAAAGATCAGATTATTCATAATGTGCACATTCAAATCTACTCATCAACAAAAGTAATGTTGTCAAACTAACATACTATTATCACTATTCATTAATTGATATGGTAGATGTTGAATTTTTTCCTTTCCAGTATTCATGAAAAGTTTGATCTAAGCACTACTAAATCAGAGATTAAACCTCTGTCATTGTGATAATTTCACAACTACTGTGAAAAGTAAGTTGCAGCATTTTTCAAGACATACTGTAACTAATATGTATCAAGGATTAAAAGTCATTTTAGATCAAAGCAAATAAACTTCACAACCCACTCAATACTGAACAAGAACTTACTTCTGAATCCTCAATATCTCTTTCATAAGCTTGATACCTCTTTGAATCACTCATATACTTAGAGTGAGAGTCATCATCCACCTCAATGGCTGGGTTGTAAGCTTTAGAAGCCTTTGAGTAGGTCACTCGACTGGAGCCCTTGCCTTCTCCTGCTGACTTCTGAGGGCCTGTATAGTTCCTAAAGGAGCAGTTATTTCCTTCAATGGTATTTCTTATTATTTTAAGTATTCTGAGAGGGAAATCTCATGTTTATAATGATTAATATTTGCCACCTGATATCACTTTGCATTTACTATTATAAAGTAAATATTCAAGGCCAGAATCCTCAAGTATTATCTACATTGAAAAACTATAACAACAGAGGTGTTGAATGAGTCCTTACTTTGCAAGAGGTTCACTATTTGTAATAAGAGTCTTCATAGCAACTGCTATGTGGTGAATTGTTTCCTTTTCTTGCCGCAAGTCACGCCCAGCAGTTGCCTGTAGATGGCGCAACACCAGTCCCAAGATGGCTTCTAAAATTGTCTGTTGAAAAGCAAATTTCTTACCAATCAAAAAATTAACAATGTCACTATACATAATTTATCATAACAATCTGTATTACAAAAACTGATATGCAAAAAGAATATTCAATTTCCACTGAGTAAATACAGAAAAGTGATAATGCATGAAAGAGGAATGGATATTACAGAAAATATTGAGTTATTAAGATTAGTACAGTAAGCGTATACATAATTCATTTTATATTCAAGACCTTTAAATGTTCAAAACATATAATTCAATTTATATTCAAAAGCTTTAAATATTGAATCTATGCACATAAAGTCTTCTTATCTTAAGGAAACAAATTTTAATCTAACCAGCATTTGATGTCCCCTCCTTGAGTCTGCTGAGTATGCCACTACTGTGACGCACATATCCACAGCTTCCAGGAGAGTAACAGAGTCAGATTCCTCATGGTAGCAAAAATCTAATGCCCTGTGAGAGATCAAAGGAAAAATCAGCCAAGTGCAGAATGAAAAAAAATCATCTAGCAGTGAATTTATAATTTCATTAAAAATAATACAATCTAAAAATTACAAACCAATACAGTAGTCCTAAATTATACACAAAATAATATGTATTATTATGTACTTGAGCTAAATGAGAAAATAAAAGAGAACAGGTAATCTAATAAAGAATGGAATAAAAACATACATATTTAAAAAAAGATATCAATCTGGAGTTTTCATCATAAACTAAAATAGAAAATAAATGTTATGCCAAACAAATACTCCACACATTTCACACTGCAATAACCTTTACAATCACAGGTGGGATGAGAAAATATAAGTGAAAATATAAGTGCTTAACCTCTAAATCAAAACTGACACCTTGGATTAGACTTACTTCAGAGGCTTGTCTACTGTGACCAAATCAAGTATGTGCAGAGGATCCTCATGATGCCGCTCAAGGGACAACAAAATGTCAAAGAGGCGTTGGGACTGGATCTGAGAACAACAATTCTGAGATGTACTGGAATGCTCAACTTTCATCCTTATGAGTGACAAGTATAATCTTAGCTTTTTCTCTAGAAAGCAGGCTATATGTTCAATAACAAAGTGTAGCATTAAAAGTAACAAGTAAATTCAGCAATTAAGTGAGTTTATGGCAAACAAACAAAATAACTGAAAAAGCATGAAACAAACAAACTCCTTCTATCTTCTCTCTCTGCCTCCTCCCACCCTCTACCTCAACCAGTATCTTTCATCAGCCTAAGTCTGACCTCCAACATAAATTATTTTATAAAAGTGGTTTATTCATTTCGTATTATTTTGTTATGTTTTTATAAAATTTTATACAATATTTCTCATCTATAAATACCTTTCCCTTACCTAAAAACATGTAATCAAATGGGGTGTTTTTTAAGAAAGCTGCAACAAATCAATGGCTTTTCAATTCATTTCAATGGAGAAAATTGGTTTAAGTTACAAGCAAATTGAGATACAAGCTCCATCACAGAATGAGTTAAACTTGTAACTCATGGTGCCACTGCATCTGATTCTTACACAGACACACACACACACATACACACACACACACACACACACACACACACACACACACACACAAAAGTATGAAGATGATCATAACCACCATGATTATAGCCAAGCTAGAATACACAGCAGTAATGTGGGCTCTACATATGAAAAAAGATATCAAGAAGTTGGAAAGAATTTAAAGGATAGCAACAAAGATAATGTGAAGAAAGTTTAAAGAAAATGGTAAGGCCAAATCTGCAAAATAGATGAGCTAGGAAATCTAATAACAATGTACAAAATAGTTGACTACATTGAGAAGATAGACAGACAAGATGAAGTACTGATGAAAGGAAATGAAACTAGATAGATGAGAGGACATTCAAAGAAGACTGGGAAGAGTCAGTGTTTAAGGGGCATCAGGAAGTAGAGTTTATCACATAGAACTGTGGATATTTGAAATGACTTGAATGAAGGGGTTGTTACAGCAACCAACACATACATATTCAAAAGAAATGTTGGATATATATAGATATAGAGACAGGACATTATCAGCCCCACTCGAACATTGTAATGTAAAACTATATAAATACACACAAACATTACTGATGTGAGAATAAAAGCAATTTTACAGTAAATATATTATGTACTGAATCCCTATGAATTAAATCACTTCCCTAGATAATGAACCTTTACAACATTTTCAATGAAAGAAGAATCTTCTTTAATGGAATAGCCAGAAACAAAGCAATTTAAATAGTAACCTCTTTTTTCATTCTAGTAAAAACCAGTCAAAATCACATAACTTAATCTGATTTCAAATAATAGCAATGTTGATTCACTGCAAGAATTTTTTCAGCATTCATACTGACCTTATTTGCATCACCATAGATGGCATTTTCATCAATATCAAGAATAGGTGCAACAGAACCCAGCATTTGGAGAATGAATGGTTTGCGGTGGAGAATGTAAAGCTGCTTCACAATAAATTCGACCACAGTCACTACCATCTTGTTGCTCTGGTAATTACTGTACACACGCAAGATGGTAGGCATGATGTGTATGTACCTGTAGGAGGATGAAAAAGTTAGCTGTCATACACTTTTAAAATATAATCAACCCCAATATTCATGGATTCAATTTTTTATTAGTGATGGAAAGACAATGTACGCCCTTCAGTCTTTTCATGGCTTGCCACCAGTCCAAATCACAATGCAGCTCACTATATCCAATATGCACACTTACACATACAAGGGCACACACACACACACACAACACATAACTAGCTCCACTGTTCATGCTCTTGAATCTTCTGAATGTTATAATATCTGACTTGGACTGTATACTGTATATTGCTCACCAAACTTCACTATCTGTATTTTCAATCTTTATAACAATTCAATTTCCAAAGTGAAACACATCCTGATCATTTTCATTACAGAAATGGACCAATAATTAATGGATTTTCAACATTACTGGATGGCTTTGTTACTTAACTCCAAAAAAGATAATGGCTTACAGTATGTAGTTATGTTGAGCTCAGAGCTTTTAGATCTTTATTCTGGAACATTTCAAATTACATAGAAAAATGTATAATGTGCATAGTGTATACAATGCTCTAGTGCTATTAGGAGGGTATTTTTACACTATTTGTAAAGGTGTGTGTGTGTGTGTGTGTGTGTGTGTGTGTGTGTGTGTGTGTGTGTGAGTGGGCTTCAGGTATGTAATTCATCCACAATCTTGAGAATCATGTTCTAGGAACCTTGATAAAGTTATGGAATGATAAATTCTGAAAGAAATACATACCCATTGGTGGAAAAGAAGTTCTTGAAATGATGAGCAGCATTGACATAGGCAGCCATACAGAGTCTGAGCATAGATGAGTCTTCACAGTGAAGAATAAAAGCACCATTGATTACATTAAGGAAGAGATGAAGGTCAGTGGTGTATGTTAGATTGCCAGCCATACCCTCAAACATTCGAGTCACCAGCTGGACCCACATATATTTGTGCAGTTGGTCAAGACCACGTAACTCCTGTAAGATATATTCAAAGGAGATTTTTTAGTAAAAATAGCAATTTACTAAAATTTTCTCAAAAGGTTTATTTACATATCAAGACCAGTTATGTTAAAAACAATAATGCATTTGACACTGACCTTGCCCATCGCTCCTCCTTTGTAAAGGTTAAAGTCTGCCTCAAGAGCTTTACGTGGGAACGATGGTAACTTAGTCAACTCTTCGTGTAGGAAGAAGACTCGCTGAGCAACCTGCAAACACCATCATTAGTAATTTCAATAGATTACATAAAAAAATGACAACATTTATATGTGTGCTAAACTTGCAAATTTGAAGAAAAGCATATGACATGGCCAACTGATTAGAATGCAATATAAACTGAATTCAAGTTCACTGCACCAAAGAAGTTTCCCGTATTAAGGTAGGCCTTCATTACTGGGATACATTAATGTTGCTTGGTCTGTTTTGCTCATTACAGAAGAAATCACTGTACAAAAGAGATAAATCTTACTGAGATGGAAACATAAACAACTGATATTACCCAAACCTAAATGAAATCTGCAGCTGACAATGCATATTTCTATACGATGAAGACAATAACCAAATGACCACTTATGATGCCACTTTACAAGCATCAACACTTGACAAGCTATACTTTTGTCTAGTGTACAAAGTAAAGCCAGTTGCATAAATGGATCAAAATATAAGAAATAACAGAAGTAAAATCAACCATCAAATGTCGAGTAGAGAAATAGGTTATGCAGCCAGTACCTGATCAGGACGCTTGAGGATAGACCAGGACATGAGGACTTTCCCAATTTCCAAAAGCTTGAGAGTAAAAGCTTGTTTCTGAAGGGCATCATAAGCTATATCTATATCCATCTTAATCATTTGCAACTTGGGATAAGGTGACCTCTTGAAGAAGTAAAAGTCTCGCACATATGACTGAAGATTGTGGATTTGTTCTGGAAAAAAAAGTATTGCTCATCAGTTATTTCTTTTATCTATTAATTTTCATACAATGTGGGCTTTTTATGGGAATTTATGGCCTAATGGAGAACATCTAAAGGAGACCTCTTATCTAAAAGTCCACCATTTTGGGAACCATTACCCCAAGTGGATGCCCAATCTCCCCTTGAATCCGTGCTTGGTGACCCCTCAGCCCCCACAGTATATGTGGTTCCACTGTAACACAGCAGCAAGAAATAACAACACTTTAATGTCTCAAATAACTTACTTGTCTTCTCATCCACTAAAAAGTAGCTCTTGTGGTCATTTTCTGGAATTCCAAAGAAGTCTAGACTCTCTTGAAGAATCTGACAGAACTGTGTATCTTCTTGTATAGGAAACTGAAAATATTTGAGAAAAAATGACAAAGCTGGCATAAGGCACATACTTAAAATTTAGGCATGTACATATGTATATAAGAAAACAAATATTAAGTAGACACTCTCATACTGACCTGAGAAGGGATTGCACCAACATCAAGTTCTCCAGGGGCAACCACCTCAATCTTTTTTTCAGAAGGAACATTTGCTGTCACAAGTAAAGCTGTTTCACACTGCTCTTTGCGAAATATTTGCTTTATGTCCTTGAACAGAATCCCTTGTATACTGGGAACAACCTGGCAACAAAAAATAAATTAAGAATGCTCTTATTAGAAAAAAAAAAAAAAATGGAAAAGAAGACTCTGTGGAAGGTGACTTACTAAACAAGAAAATAAATACGATGAAAATAGACTCACAGTCCAAAGTATTGACAGTGCTGCTGAAATGTACTCCTGTGAAGACTGCTGGGGATTACGAGTATACAGCATCACATAGCCAACCATGTAGTTGTACAAAGCAAAGGCTGCCTGTAAGGAAAACATTGTTTGATAAATATATGTAGAAAACATTGGCAATTAATACTTTCATTCAGCCCAGCACAGCAATATCTCACAAAGTCAGACTAATAGTAAGTGAGGCCAATCCAATTTCACTAAAAATTGAATTCACTGTTACTGAATCCAACACAGCATTAAAATCTCTTGTTCTCAAGGTTCTTAGCTAGCCACCCTGCAGCATGCTGGATGTCCCAGCTGTGCAGTACTATCCCTTCAGCCTTTTATTTATAGAATTTGTAAACAGATTCATTGAGGGTTTTATGGTGTGCCTTTCTTTTCAATTGAAAGTATCCAACATAACCCATATCTAACTTAAAGTGGTCTGACTTAGGGAGGCTTTAATGCAATACAAAAACAAAACTATGTATAAAAGTGTGTAGCAAGTTTCACATTGTGGCACAAGCTTCATATCTCCGCTGGGTTGCATGTAGGTATAGGTAGAGAAATCAATCTATTTAGACATGTATCTAAGACAAACAGGAAATGCAATGTTTAACTAAAAGATAAGGAAGGCTAAAGAGAGGATGATTAAAGAAACTCTTGCAGCATACCCTCATCTTTAACAGACACATCAATACAACACCAGCATCACCTGTGAAGGGAGACGAGGGATGAAGCGCACCAGGCGACGCAGGAGGCGAATCATAACATCTTGTCGCTCTCTTGTCAGCTTCTCCAAGAAAAATCTTAGGAACAATGCTGAATCCTCCACCAAGCATGACCAAATTACCTGATGACATATGTTATTTACCTTAACTTTACAAAATATGGATAGATAATCTCATAAATACAGTCATTATGGAATTATTTTCCTCTCTTTCTTTCTTCTTTTAACTTCTAATATAGTTTTTGCACAATCTCATATTTCTGTTTTTTCTGTTAAAAAGTCTTCCCCCAAAACTTTCAAACTAAATAAATTCAAAGAGAAAATTTCATCTATTCACATTATTCCGTACTTTATAAATATTTTATGAAATAGTACTTCTGCAATAAACTAACAAATAAATCACATGAGTACCTGCTGTGCTGCTTCATAGACTGCAAGGCCATCTGGAGTGACAGCTGGGTCATCTAAGAGGTGGATGATAGTGAGCACAGCTGAGCACAGACAAGATGGAAACAGCTGCTGCACCACAGACACATGATGGGAACTAGTTCGTCCCACCTCTCCCTCTGCCTCCTCACCTACAATAGTTTTGATTACAAAAGTAACAAAGTATTTCAAGTAAAAGTCTCATTCTAATATCATTACTTCAATTTTTGCTTGTGAACTTTGATATGTAGAACAATCAGCCAAGTGTGTTACCAAAAAAGCAAGGGTGTGTTATCATCAATGTGTTAGCAATTTTAATTTCCTTAGAGTGGTCCAAATTACTGTGTTACCATTACCAAGATTGAAAGTGCATTACCAGCATTACCAAAATTTACTAGTGCATTACCACCCAAAATCAAACAAAACAGTTTTGAAACAGTTCAACATGGATATTTCTGACTGTGAGAGATCCCTAAAAAATTATGCCAATCTAGTGCTGGCCATGAAGCCATTGGCAGTACTATCACCAGAAACACTCTTGCTCCTGTCTCTTCTTTTCACAAAACGATCCATCGTCTGATAATCACTAATTATTGGTTGATAAATAAAAAGAAAATTAATATATTGATCATTGGTTGATGGTGGTTGTGAGCATGCTGAAAGCCAAGCATGACATGCTGAAAGCTGAACAAACAATGACACTTTGCCAGGAATAGCTGCAGAACAGAGCTCAACAATGCCACTCAACAAATTCAGCGATTGTTGTCTTTGTTTCTTAACCTTTGAAAATTACAATAACGCAAGTGGTAATGCTAAAATTTTTCCATGCATTACTGGTAATGCATCATCTTCAAAAATTTTGCATTACTACGGTAATGTGTAACCATTTGGATAGTGCATTACTAATGCAGCAACACAGTACTGCAAGTGGTAGCACAAGTGCCCAACTCTGATGATACCATACCTTCCTCATGATCATCCGCAGTCACATGATGGAGTGCAGGTTCATAAGCAGCCTGGATAGTGACTGGAACTGTAGTAAGCAGGAAGTTCTCTCTCTCAATGCGTCGCTTCTTCTCCTCTGCTTCCAATGCAGATCGCACCATCTCTGCCTGAAGCTTTCGTCTAGTACGGGTAGCTGTGACAAATGACCTCTGGTGGAAGGAAAGAGTAAATATCACAATAAACCACAAATCTTTCCATTCTGGTGAATGACATTCATTCATGTTGTTTGCAATCTGATTTTTCAAATTCAAATTAATTTATACATTTAAAATTATCTTCTGCCTTATTTCAATCACAATTCACTACTTCCTCTCTCTCTCTCTCTCTCTCTCTCTCTCTCTCTCTCTCTCTCTCTCTCTCTCTCTCTCTCTCCAATCACTTTCCAGAACTAATTATCTGAACTATACCATCATCAATAACAATGCAAATATGAATATGCACTAGACTTGGATTCCAAAGCAAAATAAACTTTCATACTAATCAATTTAATCAAATTTACAGTAGAACCTCAGTTACAGAATGTTTTTTTTTCAATTTCTTTTTTATTTGAACTCCTAATTGTTTTGATAGTCATATCATAATTCAGTTCTCAAACAAGATGACATGACAAAATATTAAAAACAAAGCAAAATCTGCCATTTATTACTAATTCATAACTTCTATAAAGGGTTCCTTAATTTTCATGTATTTAAAGGAAATACATAGCAAATAAGAAAGAATTCAATCTTCCAAATAAACTAAATTTGATCCTGTTAAAAAGTCTTGATGTAAAACACAGTTTTTGGCACTCACAAATAATTGTGAGTTACCTGTGGCTCTTTTCATAACCTATAATGCCATCACTACTGTACAACTACATTTTCCAAATAACTTTTTTCCAGCAGCAAAATGTCCAAGTGTTATAATCACCAGTAGGTGGTTGTTCCTCTCTGTGTTTTACTCTGTAAGGTTTCCTGTACTAGATTGATAAAAAAGGGAATACCTGCAAGTTCTAAGCACAACTTATTGATAAGTTCCATGCCACAGCATTCAGGAACTAATTAAGTTTGAGAAATGAGGTTCCACTGTCCTACAAACAAGCCTCACACATTAAATCCAAGTATATAATATAATAAAAAAAATCTTCACTCACATGTTGAATTTGGTTTACGGTCACTTCGTCCACATTGGTTTTAAAGTGAGGCATCCAAGGTGGATCTACTACAGGCAAGGACTCCACACCTATCTTGGGTGAAGGCAGGGGAAACTCAATACCATGTGGTGGTACCTTGAAGGTGACTTGGGCCCCCTCTTCCATGCGAGGCCAAGCTTGATAACGTGATTGCCACAGCACTTGGAATCTGATAGGAGTATTGTATCTTACATACCTCACATGAAATGTACCTATAGTTATTCAGTGAAAAAAAATATTCATATATTATACATATAGTTACAATTAAGTAGTGTAACTGTTGATCTATTACTGCTGAAAATCATAAAACTCCATGCCTGAGGATAGCATTTAGTCTGGTATTGGGGTCAGGATGAGTCAGCTCTCTGGTCATAATGTCTGAAGTGTGGGCAGGCACTCTCACTCCTGCCAGGATGAATACTACTGCTGCTGTTGCTGACACCTGGGTGAAATTAGTTGTGCATCTTTAACATTCTCAGCCACATTAGACATACTATCAAATCTTTGGCCTTTGAAAAGACAGCTAATTTAGAAAGATTCTAAAACCAAGGGCACAAAAGTATTGATAGTCAACCTATATTCAAAGTCTAAGTTTACTCGAAACTGACAGTACTTATCCATTGTGTAGGTACAGAGGATAAAAAATTGAAGATCACTTGTATATATATATATATATATATATATATATATATATATATATATATATATATATATATATATATATATATATATATATATATATATATATATCAAGAGATAAAGGTAACTTGAAAGGCTTACCTCATTCTCATATTCCAAAAGCATCTCCCAGGCTTGAGGAACAGCATCCAACAATACATCTTCACTCATCACAGCTACAGCCTTACACACCAAGGACAGCGGTGCATGGCTTAATCCCATCACCTGTTGTATATTACATATTTAATATATATATATATATATATATATATATATATATATATATATATATATATATATATATATATATATATACAGTGAAGACTCAATACTCAAATGGCTCAAAAGTCAAAATTTTAATACTCAAACACAAAAGTTCAATTTAATACTAGAAAAAAATCTATTACTCAAATGACTGCACACAAGCTTCCTCCCCGCCACCACCACTGCCCACCCCCGGAATCCACAGAGATTTCTGCCAGTTGGAGAGTGAAGAATGCTAGCTCACCTCATTGTGTTCATTGGTGATGTTGCGAGGAAAAGCAACCTATCATAAGGCGGCATTATTCCCGGACTGAGCAAATCATATGAAATTGTTCACAAAATTTGATAGTGTCACATGCCCACAACTACTACTCACCAGTCAGCACTCCTCACAGTGCTTTAATCACGGCTAGTAAGCCCCATAATACGTATGACAAGAAGACAATGATTCCCTGATACCGAGACCTTAACCCTGGTGGAGGTGGTGTAGTATCTGGGTGATAATTTCAGGCAGAGTATCACTATCACTTGGTACCATGGAGTCAAGGTGACCTTCATGACAATATTGTAAATGAATACAAAGATGATATCAATCATAGAAAGTTGTAGAAGAGCAGAAACACAAACAATGTAGCGAAAGCAACACACATGAAAAGAATCATAGAGGCAATGAAATGATTTTTGATGAATGTGTGGGACACAAGTCAGAAAGAACAATGAAATAGAAACTACACTGCAGGAAGGATCCATATGCAATAATAAGCTAAAGAAAACATGGTTTTGTAAAGCAAAGTGACGTTTTGTATGGAAAACCAAAAGTACAGCAGAAAATGAGGAGGCAAGTTCATCCCCTATGATTGCTGAGAATGGCCAATTCTCCTTCTTGTGATCACTACTCTTGGCAATAAGGGAGAACAAATTTGGCTCCTCATCTTCTACTGTATTTTCAACATCCCATGCAAAACTTCACTTTTTGCATTACAAAACCATGCTGCCTTGGAGGCAAGGCTTGTAAACAGTTCATAGCTGCCAGTTGCCAAGATTAATGGCCATTACTCTCCAGATTGGCTGTTGACAAACTACCTCCTCATTTTCTGCAGTATTTTTTTTATATTCCATGCAGAGCTTCAGTTTTTGCACAACAAAGCCATGCTACCTTGGAGGTAAAGCTTGTAAACAGTTGATAAAAAATGCTAGTTTGTGAATATAAATGTATATATAAGACAGTATTGTATGGCAAAACCTACAGTAGCCACCCTTTTGAAAAACAAGGCAGCATTAAGGGAGCTGATGTGGTGATGCATGTGAAAAAGGAACTAAGTGATCTGCAGCAGTGGAAGAAAGGGAAAAATCATTATTACAAAAAAAATATATAGAAATTTTTGTAAACTTGAGGCTTTGCTAAGGTTAAAATGAATTACCTAATTTATAGGTATCAACAGTCAATACTTGAACAGCCATTTGGAATGAATCAAGTTTGGGTATTGAGTCTCCACTTATATTAGATGTATACTCAAATTGTCCTTGCATGTATGACAAATAACTAAAAGAAATAAAAAAATCATAAATACCAACTAGCAGTACATGCATGAACATGATACCTGAGTCTTTATGTATTTTATGATGGGTGTGTCACCCTTCTTTGGTCGCTTCTTATCTTCTTTTTTGTTTCCAATGTCCTTAGACATATCTTTACCATCACCTGAAAATATATATATATACTGAATGTAAGAGCACAAGGCATCCAAATAGCATTGAAATACGTTTTACTAAATTATATAAATATGGATGCCACTGAGAAAAAAAAATAATAATAATAAATAAATATATATATATATATATATATATATATATATATATATATATATATATATATATATATATATATATATATATATATATATATAATAGATTATTTACTAATAGTTCATTTTTGGAGGAACAGAATGTAGAGCTTCTTTTTATCCATGGCTGCTCTCCCTAATACAAGAGAAAAAGACCCACCATCTGTATCAATAGTATCCTTAGACAGGTGAACAGCAGAGCCTTGGTGATGACCCAACTTGGAAAGTACATCAGAAATATCAACATTGCGATCGATTCTGAAAAATAAAAATAACACATGACACACATTAAAAATTAAACATTAAAATTTCAAAACATCTCCTATCTCTCTTTCACACACTCTTTATTTACCTCCTTCCATGCACATTTTAAAATTTTTCATTGCTTATATTTATTCTCTTTTTCTCTGTCATCCTTAACTTCCTAAAAGCATTTAACTGCCTTTATTTTCACCACTAAGTAATCTTTCAAAGTCTTCTTTTGTTTACTGAGACCAATTTCATCATATGTTTAAACCTTTTGCCTATTACATTTTAAATATTCTCTTTCTTTTTACATTTTTTATTCAATAGGGTATGTTTCTCTGGTGTTTAACTACATGCACCTTTATAGTATCTCTATAGTAAGTTTTTCCATCCACCAGACATCTTCTATATAAGGTACATGGGAGTGAAAAACAAAAAAGAAAGTAATCAAGAAAACAATTATCTACAAGGACTAGTGAATACAAAAATGACCACTCTATTCATTGATTTGAACAACTTACTTGTCACGACGTGCAAAACTTTCCTTCCTCTTCAACGGAGACCCATGACCCTGTTCAGAAGCCTTCCTTCCTGTCTTCTTGTCCTTCTTGCTGTCCTGTTCTCCAAGACACCCAACAACAGCCTCCTCCTCTTGTTCTTCAAACTCTTCACCATACATCTAAGAGAAAAAAATTGATATTGCTTTCAGAAATATACACTAATTAATCAAAATCTATTATTGCCAATGTTACTAACAAAAACTTTACCTTTCTAACAGCAAACATGAGTCTCCTGCAGGCTCGCATATTTCTCTTGTAGCAGTAAGGATGGCAAAAATTTTGGTGTGTGCAGGTCATGTTATACAGAGAAGAGATCTGCACCACAACCTGCAAAACAAATGTCAATTTAGATAAACATTACAAATTCTTTACTTATTGTTTGCTTCAAGAATCTGTGCCATTATCCTTAATTCACCAGCATGATCAAAGAATACCATAAGTAAGAAACAAACAAGGTTAACTATTTTATGGAAAGGTAAAATAAGTATGATTTTCATTGTTTAATAATCACAAACTTTAGTGACTAAACCTTAAGCCACGGCATGTTGGTGGTGAGGGACTCTTCATCAATGTCTGCATCAGTGGGGCTGTCAGGCAGGTCCTCATTGCTCATGACTCCAGGACTCTCCTCACCAGACACCTTGACAAGTGGAAAATTTGCTAAAAATATGCAAGCAAAACTTTTACACACATAAAAAAAAGATAAAAAAAGAAAGATAAAAAAGATAATCAAAGACCATATTTAAGTCTTTAGATAGTAGAATGCTTTGAGATGGCTCAGTTAAGACAAAAATATCTTGGAGAGTGGTTTCTTAATATGGAAGATGAACCAAATTGCAGGAAATGTGCTGAAAGGAGGATGAAGCAAACCTTGGACAGCTATTTTTAAACTACAATACAGATGAAAAAACAAAGAGCAACAAAGAATATCAAGTTAAAAAAAGGTTAAGCAAAAAAAAATGTACTAATTGAGTTCAACAATAAAGTGTAGCATTAAGAGTATAACAAGTAAGTTCAATGATCATGTTAGCCTTTATGGTGAATGAAAGTGACTGAAAAGCATGTAACAAAACAAGCTCCTCCCATCTCTTCTGCCTATCTCCTTTTGCAGGCCTCTGATCTCTCTCTTCCTCTTGCTTACTTAAAACTCAATTTCTTTTATGAATAATGTCTACAATGTATAGTACAGGGTTGTCAATGAGTTTTTTGTGATTAATAGAGTAGCCAGCATGCTCCCAGCTGATCAACTGTCCCAAGTGAAGATGAGGAATGCATCCCTGATCTCCAAGACAAATACATTTTATAAAACCATTTTTTTACATTCTCTATCATGTTTTATACAATATTTCATTATTTACAAATACCTTTTTCTGGGCATTTTTTTTCTTTGGGGAAGGAGAGGCAGAGGCTGGAATGGATTAATGGCATTCAATTCATTTCAGTGAGAATAATTGACTTGAGTTAAAACAATCTGAGATATGAGCTCAGTAAAAGAATGAGTTTAACTTGTAATTCAAGGTACCACTGTACCAAGTGTTTCACATAATGAAAGATAATAGAGCCATTTAGGTTTATGAATATTTTACTAGTACAGGGCATTTCACATAATAATGAAAGATAATTAAACTTTTTTTTTCAAAATTATGCTCCTGCAAGTTATGGGAGACTTACTTCTTGTTCCAAATGCTCTGATGTGTCTGAACGCTCACTCACAGCTGACACTTTTCTTCTAGATCTTATACTGTCAGACCTCTTGATGGCTGTGAAAAAGTATAATTTGCATTCATGAGCTAAAGAAGTGAAAATTTAAAAACCTTAAAAGTTTTCAACATGTAATTCAAATAATAAAACAGGAAAGGAATTGTTACTGGATTTTCTTCATCATTGTTCATATTATCAGTAATAACTTACAATCTGAATCTGCTTCTTTTGATCTCCTGTTAAGTTTGAAGGATCTTCTTTTGAAGGAAGAATTGTGACTACTGCCTTTCTTGAATAAGTGATGACTTCGGCTGGATTGCACAGGCCGCCTGCGATCCTCCTCACAATACTGTCCACTCTGTGGAGGAGCAAAACTGTCGTTATCTGGCCTACAACCTCAATGCACCACATAACAGTTACTCAAGTCCATGAGTTTCATGTCTTAATACATAATCATTATATGATGTCATTCACACCTAATTAGTTAAATAACTTGAATGGATGCAGGTGCATGAACTTCAAGCAAATATGTAAGTAAAAATGCATAAAAGGATGCAAAAAAATTATTAGGGATATCTGAACCAATACAGTAAAGCTAAAAAAAGTAAACATATATATGTATGTGTATATGAATGTGAATGTGTGTGTGTGTGTGTGTGTGTGTGTGTGTGTGTGTGTGTGTGTGTGTGTGTGTGTGTGTGTGTGTGTGTGTGTGTGTGT
>CM035193.1:5429981-5463812 GCA_020233015.1 Callinectes sapidus
TATATATATATATAT
Source organism: Callinectes sapidus (assembly GCA_020233015.1). Lineage (NCBI taxonomy): Eukaryota > Metazoa > Arthropoda > Malacostraca > Decapoda > Portunidae > Callinectes > Callinectes sapidus. Next base: position 5,429,997 of record CM035193.1, read on the forward strand.
ATATATATATATATTCTTATTTACTTTTTTTAATTTCATAAAAAATACCATTACCTCAAAACATTAAATATTCTTAGGATTTTATAGGAGATAGAGGTAATATTCTCCAACCTACTTCCAATCCAAATGATTGATTAATACATTCTTCATAGCTCTCTTCACAACTATAAAGTTGATTACCATCAATAAGAATCATGTATTGTAAAATACATACAAATGAAATCACACAGCTATTCACTGTCAAAGAGCACAGTGTTGCATTTGCAGGTTCTATATATTTCTAATAAGCTCTCTGTTTTGTTGTCAGGAATCTAGCTTCATTGAGCTGAAGAAAATATTGTATCGCTTATAAAATGATATTGTTTAGTGATGCATACTTCATTAGCCAAGCATTTCATGCTTCATATAAACACTATCTTAGAAGTGTCTAATTAGTAAAATTTATTATATTTTAACCAAAAATGGAAATTGGTGAGAAGGGTTCATAGGAATCAGTGTCAGTCTAGTCAGCTGATGCAACCACTGCTTGTTGATTCATTAAGTGTTAATTGGGGAACATATTCACAAAGCTAAGGATTCATTGAATCTGAAACTCAATAGAAGGTTATAACATACACTACATATATAGCCAATTATTTCAAACACACTGCAAACACTTCATGCTTGTACAAGTAGCATATTCACTAAATAATCCACCCATGCACAACCATTCTAGAAACATAGAGACAATAATTAATATCATATGTATGTCAACCTGATGCATTTGCCTACAGGGAAACAACCACATCATTGTGTCATACCTCCATATCTAGTATTCTTCACCTAGGACTAATTCCTTTCATATTCCTTGCATGTCCCTTTCCACCAAAGAGAAGAACCAAGTCTAAGAATGTGAATGATAATGTGTGTGATGCTTGGGATGAACCATCTTGTGTAGAACTGCTGGACTGGCAAAGGATGAGAATCCTTCATCCAAATTCCCATAATTAGAAAACTTCCAAAATTCTGAAGTTTAATATTACATTACATTATATTATATTATATTATATTATATTCACAAATTAAATGGAAACATTCCCAAGGTGATGGGAAGGTTCCTTTGTCAATAAAGGACAGTAAAGATGATGATGTACCCATACACCAAGGCTGCAATGTTTGATCTACTGCCATGAAAGATATAAAAAAGTTGTTGATTGTCATGTGTGGCAACTCACATGTCCTGTAGATGCTATGAATAATTCTTTATCACTGATAGTTATTGTTAGGCAGGCTTCTCTCCTCCATTCTCCTGTCCATTTCCTCTTTCCTGCAAGATTCTCATTTCATCACTTACATTAGTTTCTCCTTACAGTATAATGGCTCCTGCAAGGTCAAAAAAGAAAAGAATATTGTGATGATGTTTGTTTTAGAGAGACTTAGTTATTACCTGACCAAAAAAGAAAGGAAGATCAGAAATAGTTGTCGCATGGATGGCAAAGACTTCAGTAGCACTTGGAGCAGCTGTCATTATGTGTCACACTGCAGCTTAGAAACCTCTCTTGACTGAGAGGAAGAGGGAAAAGCACTCCAATTCTTACAAGGAATATGTTCCATCAACTTAGCATTCTTGTATTTTTCTTTTCAAAGCCTTTCTGTTCCAAGCACTATGTGTGACGGCTGCCTCTGGTCTTCATATCTTCCTTCCTGTTTCATAATTACTGAGCCCCTCTTTAGCAAATGCCATCATATTTTTCCTTTATGCCAATAAGCTAAAAAAAAAAACATTATAATATGAACAATGAAACCAGGTCACAGCAAGTGGAAAATGGACTAAAAAGTGTTGGAAAGACATCTCTTCTCAATGTGTTTGATGGTTATTAAAATATCAATAGTAAAATAAACCCTGAGTGTAGCATCTTCAGGGCATGTGAGTTTTTATAAGTGACAATTAACCAATATTTGATATCTACCATAGGTGTTTTTGTCTTTTTGTCCATAGGGACACTGTCAAGTTTATACTTTATTTTTTACTACATTCAAAGTACATATACAGTTTTATCTATTCATCAATTTCACTATTTATTTGGAAGATTCAAGAATCCCTGCACTAGATCACCTAAAACAATGTAGCCTCACTAGAATGACAAGAAAGTGTTACCTCCCCCACTGAGTAACTCCAGAGGTTCAGGTGCAAACTCATGACCTGACAGTCATAGCAAAACAGTCAACTACTGAGTCATCCAGGCCCCTGTAGAGTTTTCATCTAAAAATGTTCAAAACTACACTAATGATATTTAATTCTAAAATAAAAATGAAAAAGGAATTGAAATCCAAAGAAGTTTCTGATCTCTAGCTAAGAGAGTGTTAACGTGTGTGTGTGTGTGTGTGTGTGTGCATTGTGCATATATATATATATATATATATATATATGTGTGTGTGTGTGTGTGTGTGTGTGTGTGTGTCTATATCTATATATATATATATATATATATATATATATATATATATATATATAATATATATCTTAGATATAGCTAGATAGATAGATAGATGCGCGAGCTAGAGCGCCGCGAGAGAGAGAGAGAGAGAGAGAGAGAGAGAGAGAGAGAGAGAGAGAGAGAGACAGCAAAGATCTCTTGTCTACTGAGGTTGTTTCAAATATCTATGCTTCAGTATAAAAAGTAAAAATAAAGTCATATCACAGATCTTTCCTATACTTCAAAAATGCTTTGATGTTAAATTGGTCTCTAATTACAATTTTCAATATAAAAAATACTGAGATTTTTCTTTTATGATAAAGTTAAGGAAGACAAACTTTTGGGGGATATGACTTAGTTCTCACATCTTTGAATATTGAATCTATTTCATATAAATTGAATTCACTGTATTTTCCTAAACATCTGGGATATTGCAATAAGTACTCAGTTCTTACAGAACATGTAAGATGTCACCTCACAAAAGTTAATCACTGAAACAAAACAAGCAATACACAGTGTAGAAGACATGCAATTACGTGATAGACATTGAGGAAAAAGAAAAAAAGGAAAGTAGTTAATCAAGATGCACAAATAGTTTGGAGCAAGTAGATTCTTACTCCAACTAAGCATAATAGACAGCTGGAGCTGGACCACGAAGATGGAGGATGGGAGAAGTGTTAGCTACACCTGACGAGGTAACAAGGTGATTGTGTGATTCAAACCTGTACCGTAACTGTGGTGTTGGAGCTGTCAACGCTTACATTGTCTGGATCATGCGGGGCGAAGCTGATCTTGCGCTCCCCAGTAAACCCAGCTGTAAAAAATACCAACTGATTATTTCTTATACAGTATGTTGCAAAGAAGTCAGGCAAATAATCAAAGTTACGTTATAGTAAGCATTGCATACTAAAAACTAAACACAACCTGTTAATCATACCTGGATGGGCATCACCAATACTTTGAAGACTTTGAGCTGAAGGGTGAGAGTAGCCCATCGAGGAAAGAGCCATAGATTCCCTCCTTATTGGGTCTCTTCCAACTCCAAGCACCCCATAATGAGGTCCCCAAGCTGAGGGCCTCTCACCCCGCACTGACATCCTGTTGTGCAGGAAAAAGAGGTTTGATTTAAAGAAATTCAGTACTATAAAAACGTTACAAAACTAGCAATGAAATACATTAGGCAAATATCAATAGCTCTACATAAGGAGTTCTTTAATATATATATATATATATATATATATATATATATATATATATATATATATATATATATATATATATATAACCTAAATACATAAAAATAAGAGGGTAAACCCATAATATTGATGAATTGCTCAGGAGGGATTCTTTCCAAGGAATAAACAACCCTTTTTCTTCATAGTAATTGTAACAATAAATACATACCTTGTATATTTAGGTAAATTTCTATAAGTTTCTCGCAGAAAAGCAGTGATCTCCAACAACACTTGCACAGCTACCAACTTCAAGGCTGTGGGACAATCTGCTCCACCTCTGTTCACACTCACTGGAACATAAAATAACCATAGCTTATATAACAAACTAATACTATCAACAATTTGTTAGAATTTTAAAAATGCACATGCATCTTATGTCAATTACAGTTTTTCTATACCTTCATCCAGAAAATCCTCTTCTTCATCACTGGTTCTCAGGTTACGTCTGGCCTCCTCGTCACTGACAGAAGCCACCACCTCTTCCACTGTGGGTCCTGATTCTTCCAACATCTCTTCTAGACGGGTTCCTAAAGCCTGATCCCCCATTATATTGTTATGTAAAATGTGATAAGTCCAATTTTTATATATATCAAAAAGTATAACTCTACATTTCAGATTCCATCATGAGGCTAATTTCAGATTAGATGAGACTAATAAATAAGTTACATGTTTTAGAATTATATATTCATGCTAAAATACATTTTTCACTCACATGTTAATCTTGCCTGAGCACATTATTTGTGCTTTGTCTCTCTTTCCCAAGCAATTTATCCCCCAAAATTTGCAGTTGACATGAGTGCCCTCTTTGCTGTGGCTACTAGTCTCATAGAAAACGTGAAGAAACTGGGCAGTGTACCAGCCCACCAGCTCAAATCTTATCACAGACTGAGCTGCTGACGACATTGTAAGAGGAGGCTGGGTGGGATTACTAAGACTAACAGGTAAGTGAAAATATATTTTATTATAAAAATATTTTGGATAAACCTGTAAGTTTTGTCTAAGCAGAATCTCATGTTTATTGAGAGTTGGGCCAATGACAGGTAGCCACAGTATAAGAGTGAATGTGGCCTGAATCTAGACCCATTTCTCAAGAAAGCAAGGGGTTGAGGCAGAGGAGAGAATGTGAGGATCTCAAGGCATGCCTCCACCTGCTGTAACAGGACTGAGGGAAAAGATGTCCTCCTATATCCTTAGGACTGGCCAGAGGTAATAGATGGCAAAAAAAAGAAGGCATCCTCCAACATGAAGCCTCCATAACATCCAAGAGTCTCCTTTTAACATTCCACAACAGGGATGTGGTCACTGTAGGGATGTCATAAGACTTGGCATTCAGGAGGCAACCCAAGTGGTCAGGGAAGGTCTCATGGGCCAAGCAAATTATCTCTCCGATAAAGTATGAAATGGCTGCTTTGGACATGGGTCGTGTACAATCCTTCAGTGACACAAAGAGATGGTGGGGACGAGAAGAGCCTACTGTCCAATGTAGATAATAATATAGGCCTGGATGAGGCCCAGTAATGCTGTGAAGCTCTACAAGAGGAACTCTGTTGGCAGAGGATGAATTGAAGTGAGTCTGTCTTGCCTATAAACTCAGGCAGGTATGAAACAATTCAATTCTCACCATGGTATGCAACCTCTGCCAAGAGAGTTTAAAGCTCCCCTACTCCTTTGGCAGTAGCCAATATGATGAGAAAAAAGCATCTTCATAGTCACATGCTTCAGGTCCACTGTGTCCATTGGCTCAAAGGGAGGCACAAGCATATATTGCCTTAAGGACAAGAAACAGGAACACAAAGGTTTGGAGCTTGAAGTTCTGCCATGTAGTAAAGAGGTCATGGGAAGGATATGTCCCTTCCTGCTCATCGCATCTGCAACCACATGTTGGAGGCTGCTAAGGCACTGAGTCTTGATGATAATCTGATGAGCCTCCACCCATTGTAGGATTCCCTGAGTTTCCTCAATTAGGGACTTAGACTCAATGCACCTTTGATGAGTTAGATAAGTTTATGCTGTGGTTAGCAAGACAGAAGAGCACTCTGTTACTAGCCATGCCATTAACCCAGGCACTAGTCAGACAGTGATGGGATGTGGACTGTCCAAGCATATCATGGCTTTGATCGTATGTTGGAGGACAGTTGGGAAAGTGCCAACCTACTGTCTCACCAACTCAAGACATGGTTGTTTAGGTAGCAGGGAGAGAGAAGCATGCAGTTATTGCCTCCATCCTCATCCCCTGCACTGCCATAGGCTCAGGACCTGACATGACTCCCCTTTACAAGCCAACTGGCAATCTCAAACATTGCTTTTCTATTGGTGCACTCAAGAGGCTGTGTAAACCTACAGTTGTATGCACATTTTGAGCCTCTGAACTTGCTGTAGGGGATAAGTCAGGCAAAAGAGAATTCATAGTATCCACAATAAGAAAAGATAATATGTCCTTAAAACCATTCCTGGAAATGAGAGAGGTTAAGTGCTGGTTAACCTAGTCATTAGCTGGAAGGCTGGAAGAATTCTTGTCTATAGTAAGAGAGCCCTTGCCCTTAATCTTGGTTTTCTCCAGCTTAATCTGAAAGCTATGGAGAGACTGAATATGTTCAGTTGGCCCAAAAAATAAAACTTGTCACACCTACTGTCTGCAGAGCACTGGAGGCCAGCAATCCTTCTACAGGCAATACATACAGTATGTGTGTACTGAGGGGCTGAGGGGATTGTGTTGGCAGTCAGCCTGGCTACAGTGACATCTGGATTGGAGAAGTTTGGCTGACAAACCAGTGTTTCTGCCACTGTCAGGAGAAGTTGAAGAGTGGTCCCTATGTTTTCCAGCAGGGCAAGAAGACAGTAGTGGTGGCAGTCTTCAAAGAACAGGGTGAAACACTCATGCTATCCAAGAAAATGTCTGGGTACCAAAAAGAAGTTGTGCTTAGAGAAACAAGAGCACAAGCACCATGTCTGGTGAACATGGAGCTGATAGGCTGGTACACCACCCAGTTTCTTTCTTTACGTTTTCTATGTGACTGGTACACACAGCAAACAACTCATGTCAGGCACAAATTTGGGGGGATAAATTGCTTGAGAGAGACAAGGCAGGATTTTGTGCCTGGGTAAGACTAATCAGTTTGTGTGAAATAAAAACAATGTTAAGAAAATTGCAGGCTCTTAGATATTGCTCCATTATAAACTGGATATATCTAAGATCCTGTTCCCTTAAGGCTTTTATAGTAGTGGCAAAGTATGTTGGACTACCACTGCTGCTACTACAATCAATATCATATTATTAAAAGAAAATACATGTATTATATAAAACGGAATTCAATATCAACCTAAAAAAATTGTTTGCCCGTCCTAACTATATAACACATTTAGAGTTTTCAACTGACCTCAGCCCACTGATAAAACATTCTGCCCGCAGCTCTTTGAAGGATGTACATTCTTCTTGCCCCAGAGGGTGGTGCCCTGCCATGAGGCACTGAAGGTCTGTACATGGGAAGGGACATTTTGATCCAAGCTGGCCAGGCCCCACGGTTACATCGATGGACAAAGTGAGACACTTCCAAAAGAAAGGAAGCACGGGCCACTACTGGAGCTCCAGGCTGTATAAAACCAATACTTAGTATAGTTAGTGGCTGTATTATCTCTAAATTCTCAGTTATTTATCTTAGAAAGAGTTTTCCTTTACATGAAAAATCAAGAGAAGTCTAGTTACCAGATCTAATACTGCAGCCATAAGCTGTGGATCAGGAAGTGAGCCTGGCTGGCAAGTTTCAAGCAAGAATTTGAAGCGCAACATTCCATTCCTCACGAGATCCACAGGCACTATTTTTCTTTCTCTTATTAGCACAACACTCGTCTCTCGTACTGCACCTTCCTCAGTCAGACTATTCCTTCTACTTGGATCTGCCGCAGGGAGAGAATGCTTCAGACTCGAGCTAATTACAGAAACCATCTTCTATCAAGTTCAGGAATATCGATTACCACGCCAACTCTAAAAATATGGTTATCCATATAGTAATACAGTAAGCCCTGAATAAGTTGGACCAATTTGGGAAAAGGCCAAGCGGAGTTATCTGAAAATCCACGTTACTAAGGGATTTTTTTTAGAATTTGCACACGTGTTACCACTGACAGTTGAAATAGTCTGTGTAATGCAAAATGTAAATATGTAGGTACCATATATATATGATGTACCTATTTTGTCAGACACCAACAGCATCCTCAGTTCACTAACTGATGTAGAACACACAGCCTTGTCCTTAGAAGCCATGATAGAATAACGAAAGCTGAAGGAGACAATGTCACACCCTTGCTAAGTCAGCTATGTTGAAGCTGATCTTGGTGCCAGCAGTGCCAGAGCACACACGCCTGTTTTGTGCTTATAATAGGCTGGAAAACTCCTCAAACAACTCAGACTATGCAAAAACTATCAGGGGTATTTTAGCCAGTATGTGAGCTATGTGACTGAAAATTACTCAATCAAATGGGATAGGATGCTGAAGAAAAAATCCTGCGAGTGTCCAACTTATCCTATATCTGGCTTATTCAGGTCCGACTTAAGTATGGTTACTGTACTGAAGCTATATTTTTAGTTCAAATGCTATAAATAACATTACTTTATATCTTACCTGGAGTCTCATCATAACCTATGAATTTTTTCTTATTCTTTCCCAGTCCAAATTTACACATGTGATACTCCATCCTGTTCCGTGCCTGCATAAGTCTTGCACTCATGGGCCTTGAAGAAATAAGTGAGACAATATAGTTATTACAATTCTGGGATTAAAAGATATACAATACAGATTGACCATCACTAATCCAGTTCCATCATCATTATCACCCTTATCATCATTCCCCCTCAATTTTTGCATAAGTCATGACACCAATGAAAAAAGGAAATGTCTTAACTCCAAGTACTGTACACCATCCATAAAAGATAAGGTTGAACTTTTGAAAAAAATTGACTGTAGTGTGTCTCTACAAATTAAAAAAAATGGCTCTTATGACGAATTCTGACAGTGCCAATATCAGCAAAACAAGTGGTACTGGCAAAGTCAAACTCATTAGCCAACTTATACCGATTAATAGAGTATTTCAAATAAAGGTAGGATGAGATGGTTAACTACTGGATTAGAAACATTCTAATCTATCCTCTCTGTAATCTCCAAAAATTGCTCATATGGCACCCTAAGGGGCCAATTGATGCTGGATTAGTGATTTTGGCATGTTCGTATGTTTCTCCCTAAAATTAGTTGAATGAACAAATAAACATTTTAGAAATTACACTTACACTTACACTTACACTTTAACCCCTTCAGTACTGCTCCCATTTTCCCGGCCTCAACCCATATACTGCTCAGGCTCACCACCACCCTGAACATCTTGTATCCCCTCATTGTTATTGCTTTATTCTATATTTGATTTATTTTTGGGGGGGAGGCTGAAGACAGTCAGAGAGGAGGAGTTGATGAGACAAAAAGCTTTCGATTCCTCCCTATCAAATAAGTCTGCATGAGTGGAACCACCCCCATACATGCAAAGAGTATTCCATACATGGAAGGACAAGGTAACTGTACAGAGTTAGCAATTGGAAGGATGAGAAAAACTGGCATAGACACCTCAGAATGCCTAACTTTATAAAAGCCGTTTTAGCACGAGATGAGATATGAAATTTCCAGTTTAGATTATGAGTAAAGGAGAGACCAAGGATATTAATTGTAGAAGAGGGGGAAAGCTGGGTATCATTAAAGAAGAGGAAATAGTAGTCTGGAAGGTTGTGTCAAGTTGATAGATATAGAAATTGAGTTTTTGAGGCATTGAACACTACTAAGTTTTCTCTGCCCCAAATAGAAATCATAGAGAGATCAGAAGTCAGGTGTTCAGTGGTGTCCCTACGTGACCTGTTAAAATTCTGAAGTGTTGGTTATCTCTGGAAATGTGGAAAAGTGTAGAGTGGTATTATCAGTGTAGGAATGGATAGGGCAAGAGGTTTGGTTTATATCATTAATGAAAACTAGAGAGTAGGTGTTAGGACAGAACCCAGAGGAACACTACTGTTAATAAATCTAGGAGAAAAGTGGCCATCTACCACAGCAGCAATAGAAGTCTGAGAGGAAATTTGAGATAAAGATGCAGAGAGGATAGAAACCATATAAGGGCAGTTTTGAGATCAAAGCTTATTTGTCATATCATTTTTCATATTTAGGCAAAATGTTATTAAGTATTGATAAAACTTTCTAAGCTACTACCACTATGTAGTGGAGCTGCTTACAATGCATTTTTTACAGCGTGGTTTCCATCTAACATGGTGTCCACTCAGAGCTTCAAATCGATGACACAGTGGAGTTTCATTATAGTATAGTGTCAGCTTGGCAGTGGAAAGGGTTGACTGGGTGCAGCTGGAGCGGGATAGGGCAGGACAGGTGGGCCACAGCTTGTGTGGTGGAGCTGTGTAATTTCTTAATCAGCGTTTCTGTGGTGTTCATCCCTTGATCAGATCATCAGAAATTTGAAACCTGGAAAACCTTCCCACTACTCAATGCCACCACAAAGACATGAGGAGACCACCACTATGGAGGAGAAACATTCTTTTGGCAACACTGCTATTCACACTGCAATCTCTGGAACCTGATAGCAACCCTGACAATCATATGCCTACTGAAGGACCTATCCCTGCTCCATTTCTGCAAAAAAAATCCTCAAGCGATGTCTGTCAACGAGTTTTGGAATCTCTTCATTTTGTTAATTTTTTAATCATACATTTTTTCAGTTATTTTTTTGTTTCTTCCAATTTTGTGTTGAAATTTAGGTATGTGATATTTTTTGATTTCTGGATGAATTAGGACAAAATAGGGAAAAAGTGACAAAAGCAGAGGTTGGGGAAAGTGGCCCAAACCAATTAGAATTATTTGTATTGAAAGTTTGCCTCCTATAATACGGTTCTGACTCAGTGCAATATTTGCCCACAACCAAATAACCACACTACTATAGGTGGCCCCACTGTATTCTTCATCAGTGGCACCAGGCAGATATTTGGAATAGTGGTGAGTAGCAAATCCAAGATGGCTAGGCTAAAAACACAATGTGATATAAACTTCCTTTCTATGGAAGCCAAAAAGCCACTGAGTTAGTACCTGCCTGGCTTCCATAGAAGAGAAAATTATATCACAAATGACTGACTGCAGCCATTACCTTGCCAGCCAGCCAGCCAGCCAGCCTAACTTGAGATGCAGTGACATGACATGAATGATTTGCTCGAGTGATTCCAGGTCGAACTGGGTATCTCCAGTACATAATACCACCACCAAAACAAAGTATAAAACAATATATTACTAGCATTTACTTGCCCTTTGAAACATTAAATAGCTTATGTACAACAGGACATGAAGGCTTATAATACTGCATTACCTATCATGTATGTATGTACATAACACTACTGAAGGGATTAAAGGGTATAATGTCTAATATGTAACAATATCACAAGAAATATTATAAGGTCCTTACCCAGCACCAGGCTTTGTGACAAGCCTTGGACGACCTAATCCACTGGCCAAACCCTGAGAAATACTGTGAGATGAGGGTCCAAGTTTCCGAGCCAAGACTGGTGGCAGCTCCACATGGTCACTTGCACACGAACCTATCCCTCCCTCGCCATCAACGCTGCGGCCCCGAAGCAAACTCACTAGAAAGAATATATTTTCACATAAATAGATAAATAGGTTGATAGATAGATAAAAGACAAAAGAAAAATTATAAAATACTGAAAAATACTCTTAAAGAAAAGTGAACTGTTGTTTAATAATTACCTGCCACATACCCAGCAGAACCAAAATGTTAAAAAATCTTAATGATGAACAAAACATCCACTATGGCAACTTCTAATAGAAGACAAAACCTGATGAATATAAGAAACCTATATAACTCTCAAAAATGTCAATCATAAAACATTCACATATCAAAAGTTCTTACTAATTTTTTATTTGTTAATAATGGTGTAACTGGAGCCTAGCAAGTCTTAAAATCAATTCAAGTTTCTCTTCATAATTCTTAGTGTACACCACCAGATTTCTAGCATTCTCATTCATGAACTGTGAAGCCATATTAGAAGATCTAAGTTTAATACTATGGCTTAACTGGGACAAAAGAAATGCTTACCAAGCTTAGACACTTTTCTACTCTTTGGATGAGCATTAGGCGTGAGATGGTCTTGTTCTGTGGACTGAGAAGTCATCACTTGATAATGGCGACGACGATTGCTCTGAATAGGACTCTGAATACCTGATGAGTCCTGACCAAAAATAGAACAAACAGTGAAGCAGAATATTTACTTATATATCAGAGGATCATTAGTTTGATTAAAGAGCCTGAGTGTCTCAATGTTAATGAAATAAAGTTTGCATCAAAAGTCTTCTATCCTACAAATACCTCCTGTTGATCATCATAAACACTGCTGATGGAAGGTGCCTTTCTAATGGCTGAGGTGATGGAAGAAGATGTTGATTTCTTCTTAAAGATTCCCTTCCTTCCTTTTCCAACATCTCCCCCCTCTTCTGCCATAGCTGGCGGTGAGTCTCGGTAGGTATCATCTTCCACTGTCACACGCCTAGCAGGTACAATAGTTATTTCTACATTTTCAAATTATATAAAAAACAAATAAAGTTCAAAGCTCTGTTAAACAATGAAGTCATACATTAATTGGATATATCTGCAATAGCAATTTAGTTTTAAATATAGATGGAAATGATTACCTTCTACCTGTTCATAGTATTAACATTTTTTCTTTTGTATTTCATTATACTCATGAAGTTTAGCCAAACACACACACACACACAAAAAAAACCCTCTTGAACAATTTGTTTACTAAAGGGATTAATTCCTAGAAATCCCATCTAAGGAATCTATGAATTACCAACCTAATCACTCGGGTGGTTTGAAGCTTTTGTCTCTGTTTGTGAGGTCGATCTGCAGAATCAATGAGACCTGAGAGGACAACTCTTCGGAAAACACCACCATGGCCATCATGAATGTACCCAAGCAGATGGCGTACATCACAGTACACTGCCTACAAGAAACCAATGTTGGCATTTAGAAAATTCACTATCTTCCATATTCATTCAGAATGACATCATCAAAATAAGAATTTACTATTCATTTTCACATACAACGCATATGTAGAGTTTGTATCTGACGATAACCTTTTGTGTATTCAACCTCAGTAGTAAATCACATTTTGAACTGACTGAATGTTCTGAGCTAAGTCAATTACCTCCAGCTTTATCAAATAGTTAAATAAAGGAAGTGAAAAATACAACTACACTGGCATACTATACCAGATGTCTATTTTAATAAAAAGGATGACAAAAGCATAACAAAGTCAATATTTTCCAAAATTTTGTCTTAGAATGGAGCTCTTATGTGAGCAGTGTTGCTCTGATGTCATATTTGTCTCATATGTGCTCCATGTATATCAGTAAAAAATATACTTACTTACAACAAAAATAGATTATAGTTTAAACACAGTACATTCCAGACCAGTGAAATTGTAAAAACATTATTTGAATTTATTTTTCATTATAAGTCAGAATTCCCAAGAGAAAAACAGTATTTTCCAAGAAATAAGAAATCTGTTTTCTTACCATGTTTTCAGGATTTTTGAGCTCTTTGTTGGCTTTGACAAAGCGTGATACTAGAGCCTTGAATACACATGCCACTAATTGTCCTTCAATGCCTCTAGAGCCAGCACCCCCTAGAGAAGCTCCAAAGTTGGTAGCATATCCTCCTTGTTGGTTGTCCACACCTTTATTAGATCCAGAACGCTTTTGGCCTGTAGCAGAAGCAAGTGAAACTGTGGGAATCCAAAAATATATGGTACATTTGAATTAGAAACAATGTGAAAGTTTTTATCAATACTGTTGCAATAACTTTCAAAATTAAGTTTTTTTATGGAAAGTATGAATAATCAGGAAATTGCTGAAAACTTCAGTTGTCATCAGCTTAATAATCTGGAAAACAAACTTACTCATAGGAGAAAGTAGAGAACCTGGATCAACACAGAAGCCAAGAAAAGCATGGAAAAACTCCAAGATCTCAGGGATGGGTCTAACTTTCACATAAGACCTTAAAAACCTCCTAAAAGCACTCTGGTCATGTCGATGGAGGCGAGCCAAAAGAGACTGCCCAGTGTGACGGAGGAAGTCAGCTGGTGGTCCCCGATGGCCATCGTTACACCCATGCTGACACCCCAAGTGGCGATACAGTCTACAAATGATCGAACTCTTAATATTGATAATAGTATGCTTATTATCAATGTCTCTCTAAACATAAACCTCTACATTTTCTGAATTTTAAATATCTATAAAATCAATGGAAACTGCAGTATAGCAAGATTTAAAGGAAAGCATTTTATCATTAATAATCAATAACTGACTTTACCAAGCAACAACACACCTAATAACAATATCCATAAATACTGAGTGAGGTTTTAGTTCTTTATCTTTCTCTGGAGGCTTTGAGTCCTCCTCTTCTTGATCTTCATCCTTGTCTTTGTCTAACTTCTCCCATCGTTTTGCAGGTTTGAGGATGCCAAGATCCAAAAGGAAGTCAAGCAGGTGTAGAAGAATCTCACACACACGCAGGGAACACACATGACTGTCACGCTGAGCCACAGAGTGTGCTGCCTGTCAGGGTAAGTTATGAAAAGGAAGATATATCTCTTTCTATTACTAGAGTGGTCCTAGTTATCACTTTTCAAAATTACATATGAAGTGTTCAAGCAGCTTTAATTCCACAAATAAATAAGCATATGAAATCAAGAATATTATTACTCACACCATAAACATCAATTTACAAAGGTAAATACACCATTTGCATACTGCTGTTTAAGTCATTTGTTGCACATTAAACTACAGACAGGTTTAAACCAAAATTAACATTTTCCACAAATGTCAGAATTCAGACACAATTGTGACACCATTAAAATGCCAACATACCTTCAAGAGAACATGAAGGTTAATATGACCATCTCGAGTTATATAATGTGTGGAACCAGGGGCTTCAAGAGCTTCTTCATGGGAGTATTGTATGTTTGAGTCTGTTTGAGATCGGGAAAGTGGAGGTCTCTGGTACACCACCTGTCCTTCCACACTTCCACTTTGAGATCCCTGGTAGGTAGAAAATCAAGAAAACATTTAACAAGAGTATGATCCAATGATGCAGAAGGATATATAGTGAATGTTATGCAATAAAAAATTATTATTAAAAACATTTCTAATGCCAATAGTTTAAAAGGTGCAAAGGATATACGAGGTCTGTTAGAAAAGTATCTGACCTTATTTGTTTTTGCAAAAGCCTGATGGGTTTGAATCAAGCGGACTTGCATGAGCCAACTTTGAACGTTCATGCGCATGCGTGAATTTTTTCCTGCTTGTTGATAGCGTCAGTCACTGGTAAGCAGCATTTGAGTGAGGTAGTGTGTAGTGCTCTCGCCAGTTTTTCATTGCAAGGAAAATGACGGAATGACTGGAGCAGCAGTACTGCATCAAACTTTATTCATTATACTGAAGTTTGGCTTTTGGTTGTATTTCTCATTTTGTTCACATACATACATACTTTCTAAATGTTGAAGTACGATACCCACATGGCTTCAAAATCTCATGGGAATGCACTCTCTAGCAAAGAAGTGATTTGCAGTAAAATTGATGAAGTACAAGAGACTTACCGAAGGTCAGTTGAAATGTGCTTCTAATTTTACGAAGCAAGTCACCTCTGCTAGAGGGGAGCATTCACTTGCCTTCCACTCCCTCCCTATGCTAACCAGTGTCTAATGATGCAATGCTAGAAATGAGGAATTAACTTTCATGTGGGTGATCGTACTCTTTAAAGTCTGGTGGTGTGTAGCAGCACAGTATATCTCATGGAAATGCTCCCCTCTAGCAAAGGTGACTTGCTTCATAAAATTTGAAGCACATATCAACTGACCTACAGTAAGTCTGATGTACTTCATCAATTTTGCCAGAAAGTGGGCGACAGCCAGGTGGGAACCATTCAGAAGATTCAGACAGCTTTCAGTGATGATGCTATGGGCATCACAAAGATTAAGGAGTGGTACAACCGCTTTAAAGACGGCCACACAACAGTGCAGAGCGAGCCATGCTTCAGTCGTCCATCGACATGCCGAAATGACCAGGTCATTGCCAAAGTGAACGCTGTGGTGATGCGGGACTGTCGTATAACTATCAGAGAAATTGTGGAAGAGATGGACATCAGCACTTTTTCTGTACATTCCGTTGTGACCAAAGATCTAGCCATGAAGAGAGTGGTGGCAAATTTTGTGCCAAAGCTGCTGACTTCGTGTTGAAGTCTCACAGGACATGTTGGATTCCACAAACAGTGACCTCGACTTCATGAACACCATAATCACTGGTGAAGAGCCCTGGTCACCAAGACCTGGACTTTGCTGCACCAAGTGTGCAGCAAAGTCAAAGTGATGCTGACTGTTTTCTTTTGACTCCCGCAGTGTGGTACACCACGAGTATGCACCACAGGGTCAAACTATCACCAAAGAGTACTACAGTGATGTCCTCCGTTGCCTATGTGATGCCATGCAGCACAAGAGACCAGAGTTGTGGTCAACAGGAAATTGGTGCCTCCATCACAACAATGCTCCAGCACATTCCTCGCATTTGATTTAGACTTTTTTATGAAAAACCAGACTTCTGTGGTTCAACAGGCTCCTTACTCTCCTGATATGACCCCTTGTGACTTCTGCCTGGTCCCCAAACTCAAGAGGCCATTGAAAGGAAAGCGATATCAGACAAGAGAGGACACTATGGCTGCAACAACACCTGAGCTAAACTCCATTTCAAAACAGGCTTTCTCGGAATGCTTTCAACAATGACAGCACCGCTGGGAGAAGTGTGTGGAGTCCCACAGAGACTACTTTGAGGGTGACTAGGTTTCCAATCCTCCAGGTATGCCCAGTTTTTTTCGCCAACCAAAGGTCAGATATAAACTAACAGACCTCGTATGATGGATGTTAACCAATAAATATATCTTTCAAAACAACTGATAATGTAATTTGCTTTTTTTACAGTGCAAATTCAACAAAATAAAAGAGCTGAAAGTCTCCCAGATTATGCAAACCAAAATGGACACAATATTTGTTCAACCAAAATGAACACAATATTTGTTCAACATATACTGCCTGTGTAGCTCCTAACTATTGTCAATTCATTAAGTGAGAGTGGTATATATTGCAATATCTTTTTCCTTTTTCTGAAAGAGATAATTGATTAGATAAAAATTAATTTTCAACCATAAAAAAATATTATTACACACTTTCCTGTCCTATATAACTAGGACATCTATTCTTTTCAAGACTGAAATACAGGTAACTCAATTTACACCAGTGTTGAGTTCTTGAAGAGGTCAGATGTGGCACCTGCCCGTTGGACCAATTCTTGGGTAAACCTTCAAAGAGTTCTGCGTGTGGGTTCTTGGAGTGTCCTCAGTCTCTCAGAGGATCACCAGTTGCCTCATTTATTGGATGAACTCAGAAGGCTGAGGATGGATATGGTGGGGCTCTCTAAGACAAGGAGGCCTGGCAGTGGCAAGACCAGTAGCAAGGGTTTTACTTACTACTGGTCTGGCATAAGCAATGGTCACCATGTCAAGCAGGTAGCCAGAGGCATCTCCAGCAGACTGCAGCCATCCGTTGTAAAGGTTACTTCGGTTGATGAGTGTATAATGCGATTAAAACTGAACAACAGTAAGCTCTTTCCATCTGAATCTTGCAAGATCCAGAAGACTGAGAATTGTGGGTTCTTGGTATCAGAGACCAGTGCTGCATTGCTAGACTTGATATAGCAATGCCTTGTTAGTACTCGTGGTAGGATCCTCCAGAACTGCAGGGTTCTTCAGAGTGCTGAGTTCCTTGCTACTGATCACAGGCTTGTTGTTGCTACACTTAAGCTTCATGTCAAGTCCAGAAAGCCTCCAAGATGTGACCATACTGTGTTTCATCTTGAGAAACTGAAGGACTTGACATGTGCTCAAGAGCATGCAGTGACAGTCTCCAATCAGTTTGGAGTGCTCAACACCCTTGAGGATCCTGTAGAAAAGCTATGCTTACATATGGGCTGTCTACCAGACTACCAACATGTATCAATTTATTATGTAATATCTATGAGTAGACACAATAAAATGTTTAAAGTGTTTGATATCTACAGACATAAGACTCTTGAGGCTGCCAAGGAATGCATTGGAGAGCACTCAAGGTCATGGAGTAGCTTTGCCCTGGTGGAGACACTGAAAAGTATTGAGGAGAGTCACTGCCAGACTTGCTGGTAACTGTGACCAGCGCAGGACTCTGTCACTTAGAACTAGAACTCTTCTGAGAAGAGACAAGGAGAGGTATGTCAGGAGTCTCACTGAGGATGTCGAGTATCATGTAAATGCTAATGACCTCAACCCTGCCTATCGAGCCCTGAAGAAACTCCGCTCCAAGTCTACATCTCAGGTGAGCACTAACTGAACTGGATGATGATCCACCCACTGACAAAACTGCACCCTCCATTGATGATGTCAAAAAGGCTGTGGCAAAGATGAAGGGTGGAAAGGAGACTGGCATCTGTAACATAAGTGCAGAGCTGCTCAAAGCTGGTGGTGAAGCCATGATCTGTGGGTTGCATGCTGTCTTGACTGCTGTATGGCATTCAGGTACCATTCCTGCTGACTGGAAAAAGGGGTTGGTCATCCCTACCTGGAAGGGGAAAGGGATCATCACAGCTGCAACAACTACCGTGGTTTAACAATGCTCTGTGTACCAGGCAAGGTGCTTGCTCATTTGCTGCTGATGCAGATCAACAGTTATCTGCTGAAGCACCAGAAACCTCAACATTCAGGGTTCACACCCAGTAAGTCAACAACAGACCTAATCCTAGCATTTCACATACTGGTGGAGCAACAACAAGTTTTGACAGGGAATGCTTGCAGCTTGTCGATCTGAAGGTGTTTGATTCAGTGCATCGAGAGAAACTGTGGGATCTTCGGCATCTCCATGGGATTCCTGCAAGGGTTATTGGTCTATTGACTGGCCTGTACTGCAGGACTGTGAGTGCTGTGAACTGTGTCCAGTTTCTTCCCTGTGGATACAGGAGTGAGGCAGGGATACATGCTCGCTCCATCACTTTTCAACACATGCATGGATTGGGTACTAGGCAGAGTTGTGGAACAAAGTCATCGTGGAACATCTGTCAGCAATACAGACATTACAGATCTTGATTTTGCCGATAATCTAGTAATCTTTGCCAAGTCACTGGAGACTCTGGTAATGGCTTTAGAGGCACTGCAAGAAGAGGTGATGCCCTTGGGACTTAAGGTTTCCTGGCCCAAGACCAAGGTGCAGGTGTTTGGAGGCTTACTGGATGAAATGGTAGAGTCTGTCCATGTGTATGGTGAGGACATTGAGATCTTGGAAAACTTCACATACCTTGGTAGTGTAGTGCATAACAATGGTGGGTCAAGCCATGAAGTCACATGATGGACTGGCCTGGCCCACGGCGTTATGGACTCACTCAACACGAGTGTTTTGCATTGTCGATACCTGTGCAGACGGACGAAGATTCGGATCTTCAAGTCGCTGGTGATCCCTGTCTTACTCTATGGTTGTGAGACATAGACACTGAATGCCAACCTAAAGAGGCAAATATCAATTTGCCTCTTTAGGTTGGCATTCAGTGTCTTTGGTACTAGATACTTTTGCAATATCATGGGATACCACTGGTATGACTTTGTGTCAAATCAGCAATTGTTCCTTAAGACTGACTCAAGGCTTATTACCAGCATAGTCCATCAACACCAACAACGGCTATATGGGCATGTGGCAGGCTACCAGAAACCCAATCCTGCTTATTGGGTTGTCTCCGAAAGGGATAATCCAGCATGGAGGAGGCCAAGAGGATGCCCACAGAACTCATGGTTGTGGCAAGTCAATGCCTCCTGCTGGGAGTTATTCAGTAGGGGAAGGGAGCCTGCGTGGAGACTCATGAGGCATGACGATGTCTGCTTACATGTGCCATATCTCTTCTCATTACATTTACATTTCCCTGAAGAGTTAACTGGTGTCTATAAGACTTCACAAACAAGCTATTATCCCACTCTTTGCACTCATCACAATGCTTGTGTACCTCACACAACCCCAGACAATGTACACAGAGGGTATGGAGATCAAATGATACTGCAGTTATCTGGTGACTACAATCTGGGCCACCAAAGAACCCCTTGGAGCCAGCAGTCAGAGCAGGGCACTGAATAAGAATCACCATTAAAGCTGGTGGATATAACCAAAACACAACAATAATGTAGGTGTTAATCCTGTGAAGATTAAAAATGGAATAGCATGTCATGGCAAAGAAGGCACACTGATGGGGAGACTTGGGTGTGGGGGAAATACACTACAACTATACACACTGCACCCTTTACCACAGGTTTTAAATTCTGGTATTTCAAACTAAGAAAGAAATAGATGGAGTCAAGTCCTAGTTATATGAGACAGGTTGATGTGTCAGATGGAAGGCTCCTTTACCTGGTCCCGCCATCCATGTTCACTTGGTGAAGGGGTGTGCTGGGTGACAGTAATTATTGGATGAGTGGTACCAACTATCTGGGGATATGTTCTTCTATCTGGCCGACCCTCACCAACATACCTGTGAAAATTAAGCTGGAGGTAGAACCGTTATTTCTTACATATGTACCATCATTCATTGAAGATTTTATATCTGAATGTGCTATACTTTTTCTCAGGTGAAGTACAATCATACTTTGATCATCCTATAATACAAATACTGCTAAATATTCTGCAAATCAAACTCATTAAAATAAGGTGAGGTGTTAATGCTCTTACTGATTTACATTGAGCACTTTCAGTGAATTTCAACACAAGATGGTTTATTATTTCATATATTGCTTTAATTATTCACCTGACCAGGAGATGAACCAATATTAAAGACAAATACAGAATATCTTCATGAAAAATTATAGCAGACACAACTGGTCTTAATTCAGGTGTACGATCTTCACCAATTTTACGTAGTTTTTTCTTAACCTATATAATCTTGAATTTGAGAGAGAGAGAGAGAGAGAGAGAGAGAGAGAGAGAGAGAGAGAGAGAGAGAGAGAGAGAGAGAGAGAGAGAGAGAGAGAGAGAGAGAAATCAAAGATTATATATTTTATCTGAAATTCTACATTTATCACATCTATTTCATGAATATTTCTAGATGTTCATTAGTTACATTCATAGGAAGAAAAGTTATCAAGTACTCTGAAAAAAAAACATATATACCATATGTAAATATAATCAGGTAATATACATTTATGTACCATATATACTTGAGTATAAATTAACTTTTCATTTTTCTAGATTTCTCAATACAACTATATACATTGAAAATATCTCCCATGCTAAACAGCTTAATGTGTAAAAAAGAAATCTGCATTTCACTTGCAATTACTCTCTCAACTTCACTGAATGTTACCTCTTGAGAATTCTGTAAGATTAAAGAATTTTCTAGTTTTATGTAAATTTCAAGAACTTCTTCAAGCCTTTATTGAACCATACTCAAATATATATACAGTTTCATGGCACAATGTTTATCAGTCTTGTTACATTATTTACTTTCTAATACAGGTTTAATATGTACATAACAAATACTGGTAACATAGACGTGAGTCTGCATGCACTTACACGAACTTGCTCATTAAGCAAATAAAACTATTAAGCCATATGGTAATGTTGAAGAAATACAAACTATAGTATTTGGTGCTTAGCATTTTTTTTCTAGAAGCACAAGTTACACAAATTGTCTGACATCTAATATTTGTTTTCTAACCTAATATACTACCTGAGCATATGTTAAATCTAATATATATTCACAGGAGGAAGAATCTGCTCTGAATGATTGAATTCAATGAGGGCTTTGGAAGTAAGTTGGGCAATTCTGTTTGTTTCTTCAATGATACTTGAATATATACTTTCACACCCACAAAAAAAAAAAAAAAAATATATATATATATATATATATATATATATATATATATATATATATATATATATATATATATATATATATATATATATATATATATATGTGTGTGTGTGTTAATTACAAAGTTGTCCTCTTCAGTTTTTACTGAATTCAACTCAAATGATGAGGTCCTCTTAAGCCAGGGTTCAGTCAGAATTGTACAACTCTCCTGGCTCTTCTCATTAATACAATGAGAATTTATTTGATAAATAAAAGATATAAAAGTGACATGCTAAAAAGAAATACCATTAAAGTTCATGATCTCATCATGCAAAGCAGTTTTCAATAAAGAAAAGAAGGTCTAAGAGGAACAGTTTGCAGAGTTAAATGCAAAGCAGCAAATGATCAGTTTATGTATGGACATGAATCTGTGATAAACTTATCTTGAGGACAATTACCTTCATGAAATAAAAGTGTTTTAAAGCTTTAAGAATTATAACTATAATTCTAAATATCAAGTCCCAATCACTATAAAAAATAAAGAATACAATTTCCATTCTTTGTGTGTGTGTGTGTGTGTGTGTGTGTGTGTGTGTGTGTGTGTGTGTGTGTGTGTGTGTGTGTGCGCGCGCATGTGTGTGCGTGTTTATGTGTGTGAATTTACCTAGTGGTTAAATTCCAACTCCATTTCTTATTCCACCCCAAATTTTATTTAAAAGATCTAGAAGAATTTCAGCCTTTGTTGCTTCTTATATCTTTGTAATTTTGCATTGTCTGCAAACAAGCTCATGTAACCTTTTATTCTTCTCCATGTATTTACCTAGTTATATTTACTTAGTTGTAGTTTTACAGGGGTTACACATTACGCTCATGTGACCCCATCTTCATATCAACAATAGTCCAACTTTTCTTTAAGGCTATGCACACATCATCTTCACTCAAGCTATTCCATACTTCTCTGTGGAAAGCTGAATTTTTCAGGTCCTTGAAGCATCTTCCCATCCTCAATTTTTTATTATGACCTGTTATGCTTCTACTGGTGGTACTCTAGTAACAGCTCATTATCTACTACATCCATTCCATTTATTTGTTTGTAGACTTGTATCAGGTCCCCCTCTATCCTCTCTGCTCCAGTGTTGCTCTCTGTCTCTTCTCAGATGTTATCTCTCTTAGCTCTGGTACTATCTTTTTTGCCATCCTTTGCAGTCACTCCAATTTCCATACATGTCTCTTTTTTGTGTGGGGACCACACCAACACTACAAACTCTAATCTGGATCTCATCACTGTGGATATCAGTTTCATCATATTCTTATGCATGTAGTGGAAAACCAATTCAATATCTTACCAAGCTGTATGTCTCACCAAATATTTTGTCCACATGGCTATCCTGTAGACTATTCTCTTGTCTAATCACTCCCAAGTCTCTTTCATGTGTGTGTGTGTGTGTGTGTGTGTGTGTGTGTGTGTGTGTGTGTGTGTGTGTGTGTGTGTGTGTGGTTGTGCGTGTATGAATATATACTTATGTATGTTGCATATACTCTTGTTAACATGTTAAGCAATTCAAAATCAATACAAAATTTTGTAATATATCAAAATCAGGACCGATTCATACAAAAATATGCCATATCTAAAAGTTAGCAAAAATATCAAAAGTTCTAAGGTTACAAAATGCAAGCTCCCAAAAGTGTGGAGGTTTGAGCAGTGTGTGGTGTTGCTGAGATAATGAGGACTTACCCCAGGCATGGCAGCTCATCTATAAGGCTGCTGCTGGTCCAGCCGGGGGAGAACAAGGAGAGAATGTTGAGAGAGAGTAAAGAAGACAGGAGGGTGAGAGACTCTTGGCATAGGAGTAGGGAACACCACTGCTAAACATCAAACATTCATAACCAAGCCTCTTGCATAGACAAGGCAAAGCCCTTCACATATGCAAGGCCAATCCCTCAACACATTATATATGAATACCATATAATGTACAATCTGTGCCTTCAATGTGTAAAATGTTCATTTTTCAATGTGAAAAATATTACATGCACCGCATTTATCTTAACATTAATCTAGCTGATGGCACAGTTACTTGTACATTATAGTAAACCTTCCAGTTTGATGGATTCTCAATGGGTAACAAAATTAAAAATATTCTGCCCTCCAATTTTAGCTCAATTTTTTTCCCCTGTCTCTCTTTAAGCTGCAACTTAAAGTTTAAAGCATCAATAATTTGTTGCTATATTTTCCTTAAGTTCAACCTTGAGTAGTCAGAACATAGAACATAAGGGTTCTGGACTTACTGACTTGTCAAGATTTTTATTTATTTCATCATTTTTGCCCCAGATGATTTTCTTCTACCAAGAACAACAAATACACTTTCAGCATGTTATATGTATGTACTACAGCCAACTACTTATATAAAAAAGTAACACTTATTAGCTCTGAAAACAAATTTGAAATACTAAAAATACTGTCTAACTCACCTTGTCAAATAAGTTGGAATATCCTTTACTATGCCTTTAAAAGTTCAAAAGCATAGCCATTCTGACTTATCCTGATCTGCTTTAGTCTTGCTCATATTGTTCTTATCTAGTGACCTATTTTTAGCTTTGTTCACCCTCTCAATATCCTACGAATTTTAAGCTGAACATCATTACTTCTGCTGGGCATACTAGAATTTTTATTATATGCTATCAAAGTACATCTTTGCTTGGTTTTTCATAGCAAAAAATTAGATGAAAATTATAAAAATAAATAAATGTATATGAATGCATTACTAAAAACCATAAATGTATGAATGTGCCTGAGGCCATTGTCCATCTTCAGTTGCCAAGCCAGATACTATCAGTGATTATTGTTTCAATGCAATCTAACTAGTTCAATGTTGTGAATGATGATATAGACTGAGGAGTTGTAAAAATATTTTTAACAGCATTTATTTTATAATTGGTGGCTAAAGTGGTATAGATAATGTATATATAGAAAATAGCTGAAAAAATTAAATCAAAACAAAAACAAAAAATACAGTTTAGTATGGCTCAAGCTACAAGAGATAGTTTAATAAGAAAGTATATTCTCCATAGCACTTAACAAGATAGGAAAAACTTTGCGAGGTATCCAAATGATTTCTAATATCAAATTAAAATTTAGATATCTGAGTCATAGAGAAAAGCAAGATAAGTTTTGACATAAATTGAGGAGGGACTGCCTAATTAAAACCATTGATTTATGTGGTCTGATTTACTATGTGTATATTTCACTTTATTTCAGAGGTTGGCTAAGTATGCTAATGCTTCATAAGTAATCAAAAATGAGATCTAAATATATAAATTAAATATATAAAAATAAAACATGATAAATAATTCAGACATCTATCTGCTGATTCTAATCAAACTTTCTTTCTAATTTTACATTATCCTTCTTTCAAGGGGAGGGCACCAATGAGTCATCAAACTGGAGAGTTCATCTAATTTTGAATACAAATCTGTAAATCTAAAGTCTTGGTATAAAGGCAATTCTGGCACAGTCTGTCACCTTCACTTAGATTATAAGAGCACAGGGGATTCATAATGTAAGACACAAATGTACAGTAAAGATCACAACTAACAATTTTGAAAAAAAAAAAAAAAACAGAATAAAGACATGTAACTAGTAACAAGCTTGGATTAGAGATTTTTATTTACACAATTTATATAGTTAATTGTGATAAAAGCCACCACCTCTACAAGACCAGAACGACTACCTACTGAACTGCTGTATTCCCATTCACTTTTGGGATAAACAAAACATTATCCACTCTTCATCAGTTTACATAATTTCACTCCACATTGATTATCTGTAAAGTTCATTTTATCACAAACTGTTGATCTGGTTATACTATAATGAAGTCTTGCAAGATCAATAACTTTTGTATTTTAAAACCTGCTTGAAAGAACTTTAAACTTTGTGCTGGCTTACAAGGGTATAGAACACAAGATAAATAAAACTGGAAATGACCTGATATTGTAATTGAGAGATGTAATGCCAAGTTCAATAGAAATAATGATAGATGAGGTATTGGTACAAATAATAAAACTAATAATGGATTTCAGTTTAGCATATAGTGCATTGTTTAGCTAAACTAATACTTTTTCATTGCTGTTTTGTAATGGGTGGCTACAGAGAATCTAAATTTGATTTTTACAGTTTCATACTGTAAAAACCTGTCTTTATATTTATGCATTCTAGTTCCCAGCAAAAGCAAGTGGTAATATGTACATGAGCATGACATACTTATGGTGACATCACCTTTACTGATGGAGTGAGATATAGTCTTATCACTTTGTCAATGTCTCATCATTCTTCATACAAATATGACTTCCTGATAGCTTCCTCTGATATTCTGATGGCTTTATCACACATATATTAGTGACATATGTGTTGAAAGGAAATCAACCACCAACCCTTCTATCTAATCTTGCTACATAAGATGATAGGTTGGTATTGCTTTTATTTATAATCATTTAATAAATTCATAGTTTGATATATCTCATGAAGTAGACTTATATCCTCACTTAAATAATCCATTTACCATGGTCTTATATAATAAGTACTTCATATTTTCATAAGCTTATGCAGAAAAATATTTAGAAATAACATTGTTGAATTAACATAATTAAAATGATAAAGAGAAATTCAAGATAGATTTTCATACAAAATAAAGAAGCATCTATTGAACTTACATACAGAATTATTAAACATAATATATCCCAATAAAACAACAATGAACTAAACAAACATTTTAGGGACACAAAAATATACACTATGAAACAAAAATGCCTCATAACTGTAACCAAATTGGATTAAAATCATGATGAAAAACAAAATTTATAAATATATATATATGATTGAATTTTATTATATATATTAATTTGAGGTAGTAAACAAAACATGTACTATATTTAGATACAATACTCAGAAAAGAAATTTCCTGGAATCACCTGTCACAATGCTGCATGCAGAGAAAGTATCATGAAAAGTGACCAAGGAAGGACTGCTCAACAAGAGTGCTTAAAGAACAAACACATGACTGGTGCATGAATCAAAGGGAATCAATCTCTGAGATATAGGTAGAAGATGCATAATATGGAGCACAGAGCAAGGATATACCTGCCATGCCTGGAATTCTAATGAGAATCTTCTGATGTACATAACTGTAGAAATTTCCACTTGATACATTCTCCATCCTAAAATAGCATATTTTATTTGCTTTCTCCTTTCTTCTTAATCCTTCATAGTTTCATCATGTTTCAATGCAACTTCCATGTAGACTGTGAAGTATATGTCTTCTGTTTCCCTATGCTCTTCATTTTCCCTTCAAAAGTTTTAAAAATCAAAATCTTACCTGAGAGAAGGCATACTCTTGCCCTTGATCAAGCCAGCTTGGGGGAACCTAGGTGATGGAGGACATGGGTGATGACGATCCTCCACAAACTTGTCAAGAGCAGAGTGTGGCCTTGATTTCTGTTCTCCATCAATCCCCCAGGAGCTGCCACCAAATTCTGCACCCCCTGTCCCCCCACCACCTCCACTGCCAACACCACCACCCTGATTAAGAAATGCATTTTTAGAACTCTTACATATCCTTCTTTTCAACAGATATATGTAGTATAAAAATATGTATGTTTCTTTATCATCTCAGCCTCTCCAGATGTCCAAAAAATTTCCGAATGAGGGTTTTCAGACCACTTACACTACTCCATTACTCTTGCTTGATGTTTCAAGCTTTCATGAATAAGTCAGGGTAGGTATTATAAAAGGGCAGCATCTTAATAAGTATATGAGGTATATCATGTTTGCAACTAATACAACTACATATCAAAGAAGAAAATACATGAATTAAAAGAGAATACCAATGAGTAATGTATATTGCCTGTGCACTATGCAACAGTATATAAAACTATCTTATATTTCAAAAGCTCATGATGATATCATTGAATGAAGAGATATTACAGTGACTTCCCTGAGGGCTTCAAAGGGAGGCTCTTCCATGCTTTTCACTTAATAAACTTTCAACAACAACACAAGTTGGCATTGTTAGATATTACCTGTCACCAACACAGTAATACTCCAACCAGCTACCAACACTGCACATCAGTATCATGGTACATGTAGTATTTTCTAAAAAGTATCCCCCAAAAAGGCAATCTTCTGGAAAAAGGTTTCTTCTTCGTAAACTATATGTATTTCTAAGACTGTTTCTCTTGAACATTTTTTTTATTTGGGCCACTAAATATGAACATCCCATGCAGGATGCTCACCTGGCAAGATATACTGGAAAACAAGCCGTATGAAACCCACTAAAGGGTAGTAAATTGTGGCCAATCAGTCGTGTTTGGTGTCTGGAGAGAGGATGTTCCCTTGTGACAATACTCCCCACCCTTCTGTATGAGCTAGAGAGTTCTGATTGGCTCAAAGCACAGCTAAGGAGTCATCTTATTGGCTGAAATTTACCCACACCCTCTATGTCAGCAATGTATTGCACTATATGAACCCAAACATGGGTGTATGAAACATTCCTCCTGGGCCACTTGCTTGCTAAAGGGTTAATAAGGAGGGAGATTCAATCATCAGGCTTCAGACTAAGTATGATTCTAAACCTTGAAAGTGTTTTGAATAGCAATTTGAATATAGAAAAATACACTCATTAAATCAATAATTTTTACCAACCTGATCTTCTGATATGGATGATCTCCTACTTGAATCTTCATGACCAATCTTCTCCAGGGCCTTCTCTGAGCAAGACCGAAGCTTAGTCTCAACAAATGCTCTCAGTTCATTGAGTTTCTTTTTCTTCCTAGTGCTGCCTCCTGCCCTGCTGATTCCCTCTCTCTGGCACGGATGCTCAGATAGAAATAGCGAGTCTGCCAGATAGAGAGATTTATGAAGATTTTGTATATATTAAAATAGACACTTCTTATTGTATAGTAATTGTCTATCCCCATAAACATACTGAAAAGTTATACATTTTCTTTCTTTTTTTCTCTCTCATTTGCATCTACAACTACTCTCAAGTGTATGACAATACACTCATAAACAGACACAATTGGTGCATAACATATATAAAATTTGGTATTCTTGTGTAATGTGTATTAGATAAACAAGGATAAACTAAACCTGATGAGTTCATATGAAAGTAATTCAAATCATATGGAACACTCATACTAAGGTTACAATTGGCAGTACAGGAGCACATTAAACATAATACACAGTGAATATATTATGTGATGACACTGAAGTATGAGTTAGCAGTGGACTGGTTATCCACTACAGATACTCATTCTGATTCTTATTCACAAGTGACAAACAATCATTTTAATGCTCATCACTGCTTTGGTATTAAAGGAGTGGGGACCTACCATTACATGCCATCCTCCTGATTCAAACAGCTCATGTTTTATGTTACACTAAAATGAAAGAGGACTGGGGCTAGAAATGTCATTTCCTCCACAAACATGAAAAAAACAGAACATTAAAAACAGAAACATCATTGGAACCATATACCAATTCACAGGAAAGGGAAACCTTTATTCTTAACACATTGACACAAATGTTAAGAAATACTGCATCCAGACATGACATTTTTAATTTCTATTGCTCTGTGGCATTTTTACTAAGCCATGAGAAAGTGGAACTTCAAGCCCCAATTATTCCTTCCTGAATTATAATGCCTCCCATCTTGAAAGTTGTTCCCTGACAACTAAAGGAAAGAAGTGCACCAAAAATATAAACAAATTCATAAACCAGTGATTTGTTGCAAAGTATCACACAAAATATGATTGAAACTTTCAGACAACAAAAATATATTTTACAAATATAATTAAAAATGTGCAGCTGCATGCAATTTTGGGTGTGATTTTTAATATAAACACCAGTGTTGTTGAAATCTATGGTGTAGTTCTTTCTTATTTAATAACACAAGCATTTAGTAAGCCCAGGAATGGGTGTGCTGGGAAAGCTGCACTTCAACCTGGTGCAGTGTTCAACATCAAAGTGAGAAAACTTTGGAGGTACGAAACTCAGATCAAGATATAGTTGGGCCTTCTGTTGCTTTAGCTTTGAGGTCTCAGTTCCTTCTTTAGTCTTCAAAAAGAACTCACGAACTGAAAACACACTGCCTTTGGATGGGAAGAACTTGAATTTTTTTTCTCGATGGATAGTAAGGTGCCTCTCCAAAGAGCCCTCCGATGATAAGGGTTGAGGGCAGGAAGGAATATAAGTAACTGACTTGCTGATGCTCATGTCACTTGAATTCTGGCCACTCCGAGAGGATGTCTCAGAGTCTTGGGTGGGGTAGGAATGATAGAATTAACTAATGATGGTACTTACATATATAGTACACATATACGTGTGTGTGTACAAAATGAGATGACAACATTAAAATATAATGAACATAATAAAACATGATGTAACAAAAGTCTTCCAGACAGAAAAATAATATGGCACCAAATAGTAAAAGGCAAATACATACAGGAGGTTAGAAAGGATCAAAACCTGACAAAGAAAATTTCAAGAATGATTATCATCATCATCATCATCATGTCCACTACACAACAGAGGTCTTCATTGACCTTCTCTACTCAACTGTGACATTAGCCTGTCCATTCCAGCCCATTTCAAGGAAACTTACTTAATCCCCTGATCTAGTTCATTCACCCCATAAATGATCAACACTGCCAACATGCACTATGTTGACTTAAACCTCTTAGCCTGTTATGTACAAAGCTTTCTTTCTTTCTAGTAATAACTTTGTTGGTTTGTAGACTATTTGGAACCACTTAATAACAAATACATTCAGGTTTCTCCACCTTTTATGATATAAATGGATGTATATATATTTTTTCTTCTGTAATGAGAACCAATATTACTAATATGTTCAAATGAGATCTATCTATTACTCATCACTTTTGTAAACCAAAGTTTTTTTAAATACTGTATCTTGAACCATCAAACTCTTATTATTCATAACTATTACTTATCCCTTACATTAAGTAAATGGGACTCAATCTCAAACCATCAAATTCTTGTTCATAAATATTACTTACCACTCACATTAAGTAAATGGGACTGAATTTTAATCCATCATACTCTTATCTATAAATATTACTTATCATATCACAAGCAATCAATACCAAGTGACCATAGATCAGTATTCTTTCCTCAATGAGCTACCATAATAGATTTTGTATAGATACCTAAGTTAAAGATGTGCTTCAGGATAGGCCCTACCACTTCTTTTTTTAATGTAATATGGAAAACTGATCAAGGGCAAAAAATTATACCTATAAAAAAAAAGGCCTGCTCAAGTACCAGTCCCCAAACAAATTCAAGAAAATGGCTGTTGTAGGAGTCATCATAAACATTTTCATTCCCTAGAACGATCACAGACTGTAAATTTTTGTGAAGTAATCTTACAGTAAGAAATTTTCAATAATTCAGTTTAGAATAGAAAATTGCATCAAATGAGAAGAATATACCTCTTGTGCATGGCCTTGTGATAATGATGGGCTTTTCTGCATATATATAAAAAGTGGTATAACCAACAAAAGTTCATATGAGACACGAAAAATAAAAGTATTCCGCCCCTCCTGTAAATATTTCATGCCTCTGAGATCTAGCTTTAAAAGACTCTTTCATTGTTTCAAAATCTGGCCATTACACAACTTGAAATGTAATGGTGATTGCCTAAAGTGTTTACAAAAATCAAGAAATAAAAAATCAGTGGGGATCAACTTACGTAATTTCTGATGAAGCATTACTGAATAAAAAACACATTGAATAAAAAGATTAAAAAATACTGGAGAAGATGCATGTCATCAACTATAAACATTAAAAAAAATCAATATCAAGGAAGAGGAAGTCACATTATCATGGAATAGACAAACCCATCAAGATCCCTTTAGTCTTGGTAATCATTGTTGCTTAATAAATAAGATTATAATTATATCCATCAGATACTCAATCAATTATCATTTCTATAAGTATACCTCACCTGTCATTGTTGAATCCAGATCAATTTGTAATGTACCAAATTCTATTAACTAGGCAAAATCCACAGAATATTTATTTATACTTTGCTAGTAAGATTAAAGTAAATTGCCTATAAACACAGTTGTGTTTTCTGTTAAGGCTTATACAGTATGTAAATTAGCAGTTGAAACATTACTTTTCAATGGTTACACAAATATACCTATCTATAAACCAGGCCAATGCCCCTACAAGAGAGAGCAACAAAGCCAAGGCAGAGAACAACAACACCCCTCCCCCATAAAACACAAAAAAAATATTCTGTAAAAATAAAGAAATATTTATAGTATATAAAGTGATATCTCTTGAAAGTTCCTCATTGACAAAGTAACAATTCAGCCTATGTTTGTAATTTTCTCCTCTTATATTAGTTTTCAAGATAAAAAAAAATAAGATAAAAACTGATAACTTAATAGAACAAAAGAAAAATTACCTTTAAACTTCAACATGCACAACTCACCTTGATATAAAGGGAAAAAATCAAAACAAATTTTTAAAAAACACTATCACAGTAGCTGAATAATTAAAGAAACTGATTCATATACCAATCATTACCAACAGAAAGACTGGAAAAAAGAACCAAGTAGTTGAAGAATCTGTCCTACCCTTACAATATATATCAGCTAATGCTTACGAACCTTATTTGCTTTCAGCCTTGCTGTGGTTAGAGTTATCTTTTATATTTATTTATTATTTTTACTATATCAAAAGTAGTTCTTACCCAGTGATGTTCTGTTGAAATGGTTGAAATAGTAAAACAACCTTAATCATTATAATCATATGAAGTTCTGCAGAGAGCTTAACTTTAGATTACTAACCACTGATATAGTCCGAAGATGACTGCTCACTCTGCTCTAAACCTTCCTTAGGCTTCTTCTCCTCCACAGGTTCACAGTGTAAAGAGACATGGATCTTGGGAATGGGCAGAGAGTTGCTGCGTCTCCGAGGGGGAGCCGAGGTACCTGTCTCTTCACCAATGTCCTGCAGTCTGCTCAATCCATAGTTTGATGCGCAAAAATAAATAAAAAAAAGAAAGAAAGTTATCTCATTTGTTTTTGTTACCCAGGGTATTTTGTGCAAAATAAAATGTATCATAATTGTTCTGTGCTATTTACTCATTGAAGTAAGTATTATATCTTTAAAATATATAAAATTCAAATGGGAAAATATACTGCATTATCATCAGTGATGCAAGACAGATCAGCACTAAAGCATGCAGTGGAGTAAATTACTAAAAACAATTTTGTATAGACGAAAAATACATGATACATTATTTCACTTCAAAGAACGTGAAGAAATACATGCAGAAAACTTGAGACAGTATTCTGAGAGTCATCACATGATTTTGCTCTCAATCCATTTCAAATAATGTTATATTAACTTCTTTTAATCTATAAATTCAGAGAAATAGGTGTGTGTGTGTGTGTGTGTGTGTGTGTGTGTGTGTATGTGTGTGTGTGTGTGTGTGTGTGTGTGTGTGTGTGTGTGTGTTATTCACCATGGTTGCCTGCTGGTCACCCAGCCAGCTTTTTCCCTATGGAGTGAGCTCAGAGCTCATAGATCAATCTTCAGGTAGGGCTGAAACCACATCACACACTACACACCAGGACAGCGAGGCCACAACCCCTCAACTTACATCCTGTACCTACTTGCTGCTAGGTGCCCATTTGCCTCACTGGGTCTGGGACTCAAACCCAGACCATCTTGGTTGTGAGCCAAGTGTGCTAACCACTACACCATGTGGTGTGTGTGTGTGTGTGTTATTCACCATGGTTGCCTGCTGGTCACCACCCAGTCAGCCTTTTCCCTACGGAGTGAGCTCAGAGCTCATAGACCGATCTTCAGGTAGGGCTGAAACCACATCACACACTACACACCAGGACAGCGAGGCCACAACCCCTCAACTTACATCCTGTACCTACTTGCTGCTAGGTGAACAGAGGCTAGATACACATTAAGAGGCTTGCCCATTTGCCTCACTGGGCTTGGGACTCAAACCCAGGCCTTCTTGGTTGTGAGCCAAGCGTAGTGTGTGTGTGTGTGAGTATGAATATATATATATA
>CM035193.1:5463912-5476850 GCA_020233015.1 Callinectes sapidus
ATATATATATATATATATATATATTCATATATATATTCATATATACTTTAATATACAGGTACCTCTCGATTTATGCAAGAAAGGCATTCTTGAAAAGGTCGAGGAAAATAAAAACAATACGATACACATACACATACACAAACACACTCATATACTGTATATTCAAATAAGAATGTACACAATTTATTGGCTCCTTAACAGGGTTAGCTCCTCTCACCACACAACTCACATGAGACATCTGTTGGTCACTCAATAAAATATTGCTTATAAATGAAAAATATGTAAATTAAAAATTTGCTGGATTCTAGACCTCAGATAAATTCAAGAACCCATAAAACAACCACGCAAAAAAAGAGGTACCTGTACATGTTATACATATATATATATATATATGGATGATATATAGATGGATAGATAGATAGATAGATATATACACATACACACACACACACACACACACACAAACACACACACACACACACACAAACACAAACACACACACACACACACACACACACACACACACACACGTGCACACAATGGCAGTGGAAAGTTTGGGCGCAAAATTACAAGTATCTAAACTTTTTGCTAAACTCAAAACACATTAAAATATCTATCTCCAGTCAAACTTTTCATGAACTTTCAATACTAGTGTCTGCACTGCTATTTAGATGAGACAGTATGCATGACTTGGGAATTCTGTTTAGTATCTCCCTGGACCACACAATGGTAGTGTGTAGTTTTTTTTTTTTTTTTTTTTTCGTTCTGATGGTCTCTATGTTTGTGCCTCAATTTTTCTGTGATGGGGAGTGGTGAAGAGCAGGTAAGAAACACAATTATTGGTATTACAACCCTCTATAGAGATGGATATGAGTGTAAAGATATAGCCACTTGTGTAAGAATAGGACTGCAGCAAATTCAAAAGTGGCGAAGAAATTTTTTGATGGAGGAGGTGACGCCATTTTTAACCCCAAGCCTCACTCTGGTAGGCCAAAGAAGATATTAAAATTTTACTTCTAAGGTTGTTAGGAGGTAGTTGGAAAAAACTACACTCACAGCTTGAAAATTGAATGAAAATAACCCTCCACTGCTGCAGGACATGTCTGTAAATTTTATTTCTAAATATTTAGTCAAAGATTTACAATATCGTAGTTGTTGTGCAAGATTTCTTCCCCTCTTAAGTGCAAAAAACCCTGTGATCACATAACTTTTAGTTAGAAATATAAGAAATGGACTCTAGAAGACTGCAAGCAAGTCTTGTGGAGTGACGAGTCAATGTCTGTGGTGGAATCGGGCTACATGTCAAAGCCAGTGAGGTGTCCCAGGGGATCAGACCCTAATGACCTACGCTATACAGCTAAAGTGGTAAAAGCATGTTCCAAGTGTTATTGTGTCAGGGTGCTTTGCATTTGGTGAAGTTTGCAATTTAGTATTTCTGGAAAAAATTGAGTGTGTAAATCAGCACAGTTATTTTTGAGTTATTTTGTGATAACCTGCCTGAAAATTTTGAAAAGTTCAACATTAGCTGGGTTATGCAAGATGGAACTCCTGCTCATACAGATCAGTCTATTATCCAATGGTTAGAAGACTGTGGAGTAGATGACATACAGTCATACCTATACATACGAGTGCTTCAGGATACAAATTTTCCAAGATACGAGCTGGGAAATGAGTCTAATTGTTGCCCAGGATAGGAGGAAATATTCACCATATGAGTCGCAAGCATTTAGTTACGCCAAGCCACCACTAGTTCACAGTGCATGAAAAAAATAAATAAATAATACAAAAAATATATATATAAGTCAAACAGAAAAGACAAAAAAACCTAGTGTTCAGTTGTTTTTAAACCTCTATTAATTTCATTATGTTTATTATGTAAGTTTAATTCTCATCAGTTGATTTCAATCCTCCCATCCTCCGCCACCATCTTATGCCTCCGCCGTGCGAATTAACCTACGTACATTTTTTGTCACTTGATATTTACATTATTTGCTTATTTATTTACATTATCTGTATTTATAATGTTTATCTTCATATTAAATACCATTTATCAGTGTTTTCCTTATTAATGTTAACTTTCTTTCAGTGTACATCGGTATTAATAAACTTTAATTTGCATGTTTTTCTCATGTTGGAAAGCATTATTGAGTTTTACATGTATTCAAATAGGAAATCCTATTCCACCATATAAGCTATTTCACGACACAAGCTCAGTTGTGGAACAAATTAAACTCGTGTGTAGAGGTTTGACTGTGCTTCACATGGTGGCCGGGGAATTCACCAGACATAAATCCCATAAACCACATGTGATATATTAAAAAACAGCTTCAGGTTCATGACAGTTTGACTGTAGCAATGTTAAAAATAAAAATAAAGATTATTTAGAATAATATTATTACTCAAGATGTAAAAAAACTGGTCAGACACATCCCAGCATGCTTGGAGAAAGTTATCAAGTTTAAAGAAAAATCACATGGCACATTAAATGTCAAGAGTCATTATAATGTCTTAAATGTCTATTTAAATGTCATAATTGTTTACATATATCTTCTTGTGTCCAAACTTTCTGCTACCACTGTGTGTGTATATATACACAGTATATATATATATATATATATATATATATATATATATATATATATATATATATATATATATATATATATATATATATATATATATATATATATATATATATATATATATATATATATAAAATAAAAATACATGTCTGGTACTAAATCTTCTGTATGCAATGATAATTGAAATATATCTACATCCCTGAATTCTAAATTTCATTTTTAGGCACATTCCTTAACTCTGAATTTATCAGTTCATCAACCCAATAAACTTATGTTGAAAGGAATGAAATTCTTTGATTAGAATCACTTACAAGTTTGGATTCCTCATTTACAATAAAAAATCATCATCGAATCACAATATAAGGAGAAAATCTGGGTTAATGAATAAACTTCAGTGTCTCAGGAGCATATAGAATATCATCAGAAGTATTAAATCAAATTTTCATGGCATATCAAGGACTTGTCATGCATTACTCATACATAATTCATATAAATGACAATACTAAAAAACTAATTGGATGGTACTACCAAGCATTAAAGAATTTCAAATCATATAAACAAAGAAAATCTGTCAGTCATAGAAACCTGTTTTCAAGGGAACAAGCATTAAAGACTAAACTTAAACATCTGCTCCTGTTCAGAAGGAAAATATCCTATCAGAATATCTTACAATGAATCTTAGAAAAGGAGCCTTCGTGTTTCATTTCATAAAGCTTGTAAACTGTATAAAATGTTCAGCATTTACAATTACATTAAATTTGTATAGCTGCAAGGCGGTATGTATAGCCAATGTCTACAGTTCATCATTTCATACTAATCTAAAAAGAGCTTAATTATTTTTGAAGCAAACTAGAGTCAGGCCTGAATGGTTTACCAAAACTTGAAGCAATAATATGAAGCAAGGTTAAAAACTACTTGAGCTATCATGTAATTTAGGAAACATGAATGATCATATCCACAGTTCTAATTCAGTATTATCTCTGCATATTAACGTTGTCCATTAATTTCAAGTCAACATCCAAGAAAAGGAAACCACCAAATTCTATGCTAGTCAGCTATATATGTGTGATATTATGTAACTAAAAAGTGCATTTTACATCGGTGTTGATTAACTACATTCTAATATATAGTATGTATGCACTATATCCTAAGCAAAGCTATGATCAGTGCATAGTATATACACTAAGTATTGATTAAAATGTTGAAGTTCTGTCCAGCCTATACTATAGTATTTCAACATGTTTTTGCTACTGTGGGTAATAAATGGAGTATAAACACATTTAGATATAAACTTAAAAAGTCAATAATTTCATAATACAACTACAAAAAGCTTACACTCAAACCTCAACATAATCTGAAATCAGAAAAAAAATGAATGAGTGCATCTTCGCTACATATTTAAGTGGGGCAGGCAGAGATGAGCAAATAACACAAGGAGTGGAGATAGGCACTGCTCAGCTCCCTATACCTCTACACTTTTGGCTTCCCATCTCTTTCACACATGAGTACGCACACACACACACACACACACACACACATTCATTACATACTATGTTTTTACAATTATACTACCTAGTCTCAGAACTGGCTATATCAGCACAAACATCTTACCTTTGATAATGATTTGTATGAGAAAAGGCTGAATTATCTTCTAATTCTAAGAGACTGCCTTGAATATTTGTATTTTGGTATGCAATTAGAAATTCAAGACCAAATGGCCATGAAACACTCCTGTAAAATACTAATCAAAGAAGCTTAGATATATAAGTGAAACAATGAATGCCTTGTTCAATCCTATAGTCTTAAAATTTTAATATCTTTAATCTATATTCTGTAGTTCATGTCTGCTTTGCTGATCTACAAAATGAAGTTGAATATAATTCAGAGAATTTGCTTCAAAAGCCAAACAAATGTTATCAATGATACAATCATTTTAATAATGGATAATCACTTATAATAAGGAACTTTGATCCTCAATGTAATTTCTGACTCTTTTCCCACTATGCCTAAATGCCACCTTTCATTTTCACATTCATTCTCACACATAATATATTAGTTTTTTTGTTTCCCAATCTTCATCTGAACACTTTAATTTCTACTCTTCATTACTTTTTTTTCTTTTTCTGTTCCTAATATTCACCTGCACACTACTTTGCACTACAACTTCATACTCTCACACTACCCCTACACACCTTAGTACATCCCAAAACAGTGCCCTCTCCACAAATCTCACCTTTGCGCTCTAGAGTCAAGTTGGGGACAGAGGGCAGAAAAAGAAGTGCTGTCAGATACTAGATACTTTTACCTCAGGCTTAAAGGAGGGCTGTTAAACTACTTTTTTTGGATATTTAAAACATAATTGCCTACCTAAAGTTAGTCTTGCCTTCCACATACACATATTCTTTATCTTATGCTCATCATTCAGTAAAAGATCTCAGCAAGTGAAAAATATAAAGAAGACAAGGCTAACAGTACTAAAATAAGGGATTGTCTGCTACAAAAGAAAGACTGGACAACAATATCATTATGGTTAAGGCTTCCAATCTGGTTTGCACAAATAACTCAGAAAAGAAAGTAACAATTAATTTTACTTATGAATGCAAATTTTTGTATAACAATAGCTAGATTGTCTGTGATTTTCATTGTGTTTTATTGATCTACTGAATTCTTTGATCTGTTAATAATAAATTCATGTACACAAAGTTTTTCTGGACAATATACAAGGTCCTATATTTTTTTTTTGTTTTACTATATAATAAAGGAGAGAATAAAACCAAGAGCTTATTTCAAGGTATTGTGATATGAGAATATCATAATCTTCAGCAGAAGATAGAAAAAAGTAATTATAACTGGAAAACACATAAAATTAGGTTAATATATATTCTTCTTCAGTAGCTTTTGTACAAAGTGTACTAAGAAAGACCAGGCGAGATCATTTCAGTTCATATAGTGTTTCACTTAGATGTTACCCTTTATAAAAATCAGAAGAACCTAATTCACTGATTATGAGCTTAAAGCATTTAAAGCAAGTGGCAAACCAGATCCCAAGCTCAACTCTAGGTATCTCCCAATCACAATACACAAGATTGACATTTGGTTAATTGCATGTGACTCCTAAAATATCTTCAATAGATATAGCTGTGACAATTCCTGTCTCACTATGGAAACACTCATAAAGGGTAGAGGATGGAGTATTCCCAGTTCCTTCATTCTATCTTTAAGCTGCTTCTTATTGTTTATACATGATTCTTTTAACACATTTCAAGAAATTCAAATGCAGCCACAAATTCTACATGTGTCTAAACATAATGACTGAATTAAGCCAAGATAGTAGATTTGTCTAAAATTCCATACTAGCAATGCCTGCAGTTATGCTCTGGTTTATTCCCCAAATCAGACACAATTCCCTCTTCCTTTCTAACCACAGAAGTAATTCAAAGATAAACACTACATTTACGTATATAATCTTGTTATTATGAAATTACTAAATCATTTCAGAGTTGAGCCTCCAGAGTTGAGCTTCCATAACCATAGCTTAGATGTCCTCTAAAGTACATCCCTACATAGGGATAGCAGAGGGTTAAGACAATTGCTTAATAGGTTTTCTTTACCAGCTGAACCATGCAAGTCAATTCATTCTATATAGAGCACTTATAGAGTCATTACTTTATACTGGCAGGTTAAGATAACATTACTAAGTGGTTATTTAATTGACATAATTACCCTCCCCTGCTTAGTTCTACACATCAGCAGTCTATCAAAAGGGCATTCATCTGTATTTCAGCCACCACAGTCAAAAGGTAACCTTTTACATCTTTTCATAACTCTTCATTTGAGAAAAAAAATCCAGCTATAGAACAATGTTACTCCAAACTTATATGTTATTGCATCTCAAATATTAACCCGCACAGTGTTTAGTGTGTGTTTACATATATCTTAGAGAACCACTGACCACGTTACAGCCTTCAAAACATTTTGTTAAACAAACAATTCTCCTTTATTCATAATGTTTAGAAATGCTTATTCATTACATACACTATACTGGTGTGAAAAGTGTATGAAAAGATTACAATGAAAGCTTTAATAATATACAAAAATAAAATTCTACACCTCTACCCTGATATTGGTATAAGCTCTGAGAAGAGAAAAATTCAAGAATCAAAATCATATAGTGACTGCATCTTCATTTTTGGCATATGAATAATATAGATAAAACTATTTGCTACTTTCCTCTCATTTTACAAAGCAAATAGAAAAAAATAAGTGCAACCTGACAAGACCCTTATCTCTAACAAAGTCCAACACTGTACGGGATAATAATGAAAACATTAACAGGACTCTTACAAAGTCAAACTAACACTTTCTTTTTTTTCTTTCAAACCTACATCCTTCATTGGTATAAACTATCTTTTCTGCTCCCTCTAATTAACTAAATGAAGTCTAGACTTTCTAAGGAAATACATAAATACTATAAAACACTATCCAGACTATCAATCTATAAAACCCTAAAATGAAAATCAAAGCACAAGATATTTCCAGAATATTCAAACTGTGGTGGCTGGATACCATATAAATACAGAGCAAAAAGAAAGCTTTTCTAACTACGTCTTACCTCCTGTAAATAAAGTTCAAAGCCCAGTACACTCCCTCCTCCATCCACTGGGGCACAAAGAGGCACCTCATCACAGCAACATCAAGGAAGGTGGCCAGGGTTGGGTCAAGAAGAGAACTTGGCTTGGCTCCTCCTCCTGAAATACTGTAAAAAATTCCAATACACTTTGAATTATTACTTGTAAACAAAGTTATTGAAAAATATTTAATGCTATGTCCTGAACATGAAAGCTACCATTGATTTCAGGGACTCAGTTATTTCAGCCAAAAGAAATTACAAGTTAGGGACTTAAAGAAGAAAAATGCAATTCAAAGACATCAATTTCAAACTTTCAAAGAAGGTTAAAAGGATCTAGGTCGAAACAAATCTGGTCATAATATGGCCAAATACATACCATTACCCAAAAACAAATAAATAATGCCAAATACTCATCTACAGTAAATGCCGCTTAAATTGGACTTTAATAAACCAGATATCATTTTCTTTTTTATTATGGTCTAACTCTAACTTCCTACGGCTTTCTTGTCCTTCAATTGAGTGATTTAATCCACTCAGCTTATACACTAAAATACATCTGATTGCTCTTAATTTGAGGAGTTGTCAGGGCCATTCAAGAAGTGAAATAGGTTAGGTAGCATATCACTGGCACTGTTAAGATCAGTCTTTACACAGCTGACTTGGCAAGCATGTGGCCCTGTCTCTCTTGGCTTTTGCTCACTCTGTAGCCTTTGTTAATACCTTTGTAATGTAAGACACAAAACAGGAGTGTGTACAACAGCACTGCAGATGCCACGATCAGTGTTTAAACAGCTGAGTGAACAAGCAAGTGGTAGTGTCTCCCTCACCTTTTACTAGCTCTGTAGCCCTTTGCAGTTCTACCTTGGATTCTACGGACAAAGCTGTGTGTGTGTGTGTGTGTGTGTGTGTGTGTGTGTGTGTGTGTGTGTGTGTGTGTGTGTGTGTGTGTGTGTGTATTTACCTAGTTGTATTATACAGGGTTCGAGCGGGGCTCATAGTGTTCTGTCTCCATATCTCCATAAATCCAACATTTCCTTGAACTTATGTATATTGGTTGCTGAAACAACCTCTTCTTTCAATCCATTCCAGGTATCCACAATTCTATGTGGAAAACTGTACTTTTTTGTGTCCTTTTGACATCGATTTTTTCTGATTTTCCTTGAGTGTCCTCTCTTCTGTCTAGTTTCTTCTTCCATCTCTAGGTTTTGCAAGTCTAGCTTTTCAATACCATTTCTTATCTTGTACAGAGTTATTAGATCACCTCTCTCTCTTCTGTCCTGTAGAGTGTGTGTGTGTGTGTGTGTGTGTTTACCTAGTTGTATTTACCTAGTTGTATTATACAGGGCTCGAGCAGGGCTCATATTGTGTGTGTGTGTGTGTGTGTGTGTGTGTGTGTGTGTGTGTGTGTGTGTGTGTGTGTGTGTGTGTGTGTGTGTGTGTGTGTGTGTGTGTGTGTTTGTGTGTGTGTGTGCATGTGTGTATGCAGCATGTGTATGGGTGCATGCATGCCATGTATATATGTAGTGCATATCTATTTATGTAACACATTACACAGACTATTTCAACTATTAGCACTAAAAGCCATGCAAAATGTGAAAAAGAAAAAAAATCCATTGATAACTCTGATTAGCCTTCCCCACAATTGGTTCAACTTATGCAAAGGTTACTGTAGATTCTTACCTAGTCTTAGTAGAGGCATTAGCTTCATTAAGTCTTGGTGTGAAAGATTCAGTAGGTGTTGAGGCAGCCAGGGAGGGAGGCTGTGTGGGGCTCGTGGTGGTATCACTAATCTCCACAATTGGAGGACGAAGGAACGATGAAGGATACTCTGCCTTTAAAATTAAAATAAATTACCTTAATGCAACAACTTCAACTTGATTTAACAATATGATATATACAATAATACTACAACATTAATTCAAAACAAAATTATATTTGTAAAAATAAATGTAAACCTGCATAATAAATTAATGGTACTTACCTTGTAGACATGAGACTCCCGTCCATCATTATCAGGGTATGAGCCAAGTCTAAATATGACCTTGAAGAAAAAAAATCCTCATATTATCCACATCATAATTCACAAAAATAATTCATCTTTTACAAAAAAACTTACAAATTAAAAACATTTTCTATATACCATTAAGACCATAAATTCAAACAAATGAAGCTACCACACATAAATTACTAGATTCCAATGGAAATTTTTAAACACAATTCCATAAAATACTATTTAAATCAAGTCATACAACAGCCTTGTAACTGACAAGACTGTTATTTTGGGCAATTAGCTTCCCAAGAAAGTTGACTCCATATCTGTTTTATAGAAAATGTAAAAATTGATGAGATTTAGACATAATAAAAGACATTAACAAATTCCTGGTGTTCTCCTGACCATCATCATTTCCAAACTTTTATTTGGGGTCTCCTTTTTTTTTTTTTATCTATATGAAGTGGGCTTTTTCATGGGAATTAATGGGCTAAAGGACACCACCTAATGGAGGCCTCCTATCTGAATGCCCACCCACTTTGGGACTGTTACCGTGAGTAGACGCCCAATCTCCACTCAGACCGAAGTCAGTATTCGAACCTATGCGCTCGGGGATCCCAAGGCCCCCAGAGCGCAAGCGGTTCCACTGTACCACGGCTTTCTTTCTACCAATCCCCACCTACCACATGTT
This sequence comes from Callinectes sapidus, assembly GCA_020233015.1. Classification (NCBI taxonomy): domain Eukaryota; kingdom Metazoa; phylum Arthropoda; class Malacostraca; order Decapoda; family Portunidae; genus Callinectes; species Callinectes sapidus. The sequence continues at coordinate 5,473,806 of CM035193.1, forward strand.
CCTCTTCTGTACTGGATGTCTCCTCTGGGATGGTCTCAGGAAAGGTGGATTCACGCACTCCACTCAGGATCCGCAGCTAACACAGAAGGGAGAGACAAGGACACTTGCACATAGTTCACCAACAAACAATTCATACTTCAGGTATTTTAGAGTGGAAGAAAGATACTAAAACATACACATCAACCACACTGCCATGATTAAGTTCTAGTCCTGCTGTCTTGGCATACTTATCAAGGATGATTACAACAAAAGTCACACACATAAGTGAAACAGATCTCTGAAAATTCTGCAATATCCAAGATACAATTTAGACTTTAAGATCATTTAGAGATAAATTTGTACATTGCTCTGCATCAGATTAGTAACGTAAGCATTGCTTGGTAAATTATAAAAAATAAAAACATTAGCCAATAAAGTTGAAGTAAGTTAATTCTGGTACACAATTCAGTGATAGGGGAATGTCTTTTGTAAGAAAGGGAAAAGTCTTCACAAAAAGATAACTTGTACATTGTGACAATGACAAATCAAGCATCCAAGAAAAGGACTTAAACACTCTCTTTAAACAGAAACACAACAAGAACCACATGTTATTTGTTAGAGAAATAATGTTAGAAGATGATAACATGTGCACTGACTTTAGATATATATATAATAATTGAAGCATTCGAATAAAAAATCCTTCACAGTTAAATATGTTTGTAGGTTTAGCAAAGACAGTCAAGTCAGTGTTTTCCCCTACCTCTTCATCAAGCTTGGCTGCATCAGGTATGCGGGAGTCCTGAGTTGAGGATGATGTTGGTTCACTGGGTGGTGGAGTGATGGAGCGGCTTTTTCCTCCATTCAGCAGAAAGAGAAGGTTATCATCATCTGGGGTAATGCCTGAAAATATTTGAGAAATAGAATTTCAGCTCTAAAACTTTTTAGAATAGAAAAAGACAAAAAAGATATACATGTAAATAAGAGAAACTAAGTAGGCTAGTAGAGAAAAGTCATTTAAAGGTGAAAATTAACACCAAGAAAAAAATTGTCTTGATAAAGAGAATTTGTATGTTAACAAAAAGCAAAACATTTATTAAGAAACAACATCCAGCACTATAAGTAACTAATATGTGACCTATACAAGATGACAGGTGAAAAGTAACGTCATAAAGCATAGCCAACACTTATAAAGAACGAGGTTATAATGAAATTACACTAAAGTAGGAAATTACCAACAATAAAATAAGAAATATATTTAAGTAATATTCTTTGAGAAATAAACCATTATATCCAAAGAATATATCAGTACACTTAAGTTACTGAAAATCCATATAATCTGTCTATAAGATAGTTACAACAATAATGTTATGGACCTAAAATGTGAGTGTTGCTACCTTATTCAGTCACTAATATACAACACTGGTAACTCAGTCCTTACGAAACGCATCTAACACTCATTACTGGATTATGTACATAAATCGATATTATTACAACACTATTAAAGCCAATTAGAATCACATAAATCAATCAGCTACAGGTAGTATACAATGTACATACTAGCTAACAGATGATGAACAGATGTTACCTGCTGTTTTGTGATATATTACATCTGCTTCCCTAATTCATATCCACAACCTACATCTACTTATGCTACCCAACACACCATTACATGAACAGTGTAAGACAAGATACACTATGACAAGCTAACCAAAATAAGACTGCATCTTCTTCAAGTGATGAACCATGATCACTTACTCCTAATTAAGAGATGTTTTCCATTTAGTGTGCTGCAGTGTTATCATTAAGAGTGGGAGTGGTAAACTAGCTGAAAGTGAGCTAACATGACCTCTGCCCAAGACAGAAGGGTAGGCAGGTGCAGGCATGCAGACTCTTGTACATGCAACCATCAAAATAGGCCTACCTAGTCGACCTGCTGTCCACATGAGGGAAAGAAAAATGAATGTATACATAGAGAATATAGCTTGAGTATATATTGGTATTTTATGAACCAATTCATAATCAAAATTGGAAATTTCATTAATATATGAATAAAATAATATATATGAATAAAATATCAATTATGTGAGCTACACTAACTAAAATCCATCAAGTTCTATATGATTTACTTCTAATATGTAAAGGTAACTATTTTTCTTTATCAAGATAAAAATCATAATAGTTCCACCATCTTGGTCATTTTTAAACAGCTATCAAGTAGCAGCTTATGCATTTAAGATGCCATCTTAAATGCATAAGCACTTAAGATGGCATCTTAATTATAGATCAGTGTACTGCATATGTAGTATGTAGAAAAGGATTCAGCTCCCCTTTATCAAAAGATAATGATCTAAACAATAGAATCCCCACAATCCTGCTTGACCCCACAATGCACTTACTGCTTATTCAATAACATAGTGAACCTTCATGTTTAAGTCCCAGGTTTGATTCTCTGACACAGCATCTTTCTCAAAGTTCAAATTTGTTTGAGCTTCGAGGTCATTTGCTCAATATTTGAATAAAATAATTGAATGAGTGTGTGATTATTATACTTTAGTTTGAGACAAAGGAGAACCTGAGTTTAGACAAAGCATGTTTAAATAGAGATGGATATGCAATATGTATTTATGAAAAAGCACACTGATTTTCTATTGATTTTTCACCTACTTTGTTAAATAAAACAACTTACAAAAAAATCAAAGCACAATGATTCTGTCATGAATGTTTACAATCCCATCACGTGGCCACAGTTATAAAGGTCATTCACTAATGAAGCTAATGAGTAGACTGAAAGCAGGATATCTCCTATACTGCACATAAGTCAAGTGTAAAACCTGTAAACCTATCCAGTTTATTATCACTCCATTAATGTAAAATTAATAAAGACTCTTCTAAAGTATGTTTATATATCATATATTGCTTAAGTCAAGTCTAGTGATTTGACAACAGTAAAACAAGTAAACAAGTAAAACTCCATTTCATTTTAAGCTATTACATTTCTAAAATGAAACCACAAATTTATATATATATATATATATATATATATATATATATATATATATATATATA
>CM035193.1:5513732-5535988 GCA_020233015.1 Callinectes sapidus
AGAGAGAGAGAGAGAGAGAGAGAGAGAGAGAGAGAGAGAGAGAGAGAGAGAGACCTACCTATCCACCCGTTTTCTTTTCTGGTAAACATGCTCACCCCTTCCCTACCCGTTCCCCGTACCCAACCAACCTCCCAGCCACCACCCACCACAGCAACCGCGTGACGTCAGAGGGTGTGCGCAGAACTCAAAGCGGGCCAACCCTGTATTCTCTTAATCCTGGTGAGCCGAGCGTGCTAACCACTACACTACGCGGAGTGTGTGTGTCTGCTAAGGGGAAAGGGCATCCGCTATGGATAGAAACAGTCTTCACTTGCAGTTTCACTGTTATTTATATTTGTCTCAATTATTTGATTTTGAGTCACAACTACTGTTTAAAGATTTCAAATGAATTGATTGAAGTGCAGTGATTTAGGATTTCATTGACAGGGTGTGTTCCTTTTTCTATTGCAGAGATTGTGATGCGGTGTGTGTGTGTGTGTGTGTGTGTGTGTGTGTGTGTGTGTGTGTGTGTTCGTTGTCGTAACTGCCTGCTCGTTACTCAGCCAGCTTTTTCCTTACGGAGCGAGCTCAGAGCTTATCAAGGATTCTAAGGACACCAGGCAGTGAATTATACCTTGGAGGAAAGATCGTGACGCCACAGTGACCACTGACGGAACTAAAGATAGAAAATGGAACCCATTTTCTGTTTTGCAAGGGATGGCTATATTGTTTTGATTAATTTTTCGCCCTCCTTTTCTTATATATTTAGTCGTGTATTCACTCATTCATAGGTACATCGATTTTTCGTCCTCCTTTTCTTATATATTTAGCCATATATTCCCTCATTCATAGGTACATTGATTTTTCGCCTTCCTTTTCTTATATATTTAGCCATATATTCCCTCATTCATAAGTACATTGATTTTTCGCCCTCCTTTTCTTATATATTTAGCCATATATTCCCTCATTCATAGGTACATTGATACATATATACTGCTGCCCTCTAGTGTCAACTGACAGCATGAACATTTTCCTCAATTTCGCCATTATCACTTTATCCTTAATTATAAATTATAATATCCTTGGAGCTCATAGACCGATCTTCTGGTAGGGCTGAAACATCACACACTACACATCGGAACAGCGAGGCCACAACCCCTCGAGTTACATCCCGTACCTACTTGCTGCTAGGTGCACAGCCTCAGGGGCTAAATACCCTTATTTTTTTATTTTGTTAGTTGTTAAAAGGGATTGGTACTAATCTATAGAGACACGTAAATACCACCTGTCATATAGCGCAAGGCAGTGCTCAGCTGTTCGGCGGTGTGGACTGGGGTTTATGGGAAATGCCAGGGTTTGTTTTGGTTACGGCGAGGGGAACACCAGGGAATGTGAGGTGCAAGGTGAGTGTTTTGCTATTTGTAACTAATCTAAAAGGTGATCGTGTCTTTTAAGTAGGCCCACTACAAGGATGAGATATGCTTATTAGGTGTATGTCGTTAATTTGCTAAATTATGTTGAGTGTGAAAGTATTAACATGAAAATGAGGACACGGCTGATGCAAGTCGATCTGTCAATGCTAGCAACCAATAGTAATCTCCTAGTTTTTTTAAAACAACACTGTATTCTGGGTGCAATACTTGGTTCCTTTTGTTATTTACCAGATTTGTGTTCATAATTATCACTTTAGAAAGTAAACGGTTCGTTTGCCTAATACTGTTTTATTATGAATGGCCATTGAGTCATCGAGGTGGTTTTGTCACTCTGGTAAGTGTCATGTTAGCCAGCTCAGTAAAACTACAGGGCTGAACCTTACCCTTATCCTCTGTCCCACCATCCCCAGCAAGCGTAGAGGACTGTGGGGGCATAGGGGAATTTAGGGGGGAGGACAAAATGGGCGATATATGGCAATCGGGGAAATCCTATCAGGGCAATATGCTACTTATGGAAAGATTTTGTGATAAATCTATGGGCAAACTAAACTAAACCTAACACAATGTGAAATAACACAGTAATGTTAATTTAATTGCTATGGTCTTACAAAAGCCATCTCCACAATGAGATAAAAAAACACATTCCAGACATGTTTTGTAGTATGTATTCTGGGTTCTGCTCTACAACTACTGCTCCATGCTGATCTCCATAATAGCTGTGGCACAGTGCAATATGTATAAGAAAGATACCTACCGTTTTTGTAGGTTTTGGTGAGTTCAATGTCTCAGGGAGGTCACAACAATTCCTTGAAAAACAACAGTCCTCCAGCTTAAATGAGTGTCTGAGTTTTGGAATTTCATTAGGTTATGTTAGGTTAGGATAATTTGAAGGGGGATCCAGGAGGATGCAGCCTCCTCGGCTAGAATAGGAATATATTTGTTTGTTTGCCACATTTAGGGAATTTCCTTGATTTCTAGGGAAATTTCTTTAGATTTTTGAAACTCCATATATATATCACACATATATGCCTCCCCCCCAGATTCTCCACAGTCCCCCAAGCTTGCTTGAGGGGTTGGGGTGTGTGTGTAGTGAATGGGGTGGAGCAGTAATTATAGACAAATATCGTATTCTGTCACCTTGCATTGTTTTTTTTTAATGATTAGAAAGGAGATCCAACTCTTTACTTTCATGGAAAACTTCATTAAATCAAAGAGTAAAACATATTGCATCATGTCACTTAACATTGATCCTAGGGGTAAGTGAAAATTGAGTTTTAATGCTTTTTCAACTTTAATCAATACATCATGCATAACTTAAGTTCTTTAAAGGGCTTACTTCTCACTCTTCTCAGCATTTCTAGCTTCATTGTATTATGTTGGAAATGATGATAAATCTGTCCTTGATGTGTTCCAGGAGGGATGAAGCCCCATGGTTAGGAGGTTAGCAAATGTTATGTCAATTCAATTTATCTTATGGGGATGTAGTAAGTTAGCGCTCATGAAGTGGGAGATCTCTGGTTGAAACTGCAAATTTATTGGTAAAGCTTTTCCTTTGTGCATATGTACATATGTGTTTTAAAAATAATGTTTGTATTCTGTAAATTAATATTAGAGAAAACATCTTGCTGTTCAAGGACAAGTACCTAAGACTTTTGTTAAGTTCCACTCTATTAGACCAGGCAAGTTAAAACTTCCACAATTAATGCTAAGCAGCACATTTATACTTTTGTCACCTTGCAATCCCCACACCATCCATTTGGAATCTACCACTACATATTATTACCTATCTTAGTATTTTCTTCTTTATTTTTCATGTATAACCAGACCAATTTAGCACTTTCAACTCTCCTCTTTTCAGCACATATAGCCTAGGTGTGACAAAACTGTTAATCAATAGATAGGAATCAAGGAAGGAAAACCACTGGTCACCTTTGCTTTTCCATACCCACTTTTCATAGTCCAAATTTTGTTTCAGTTGAGACAGTGCTTTTGGCCGTGATACAATGAGAGAAAGAGAAAGAAACTTAAAGACAACTGGAGGATCAGAGAAGTCAAGATCAAAGCCCACAACTAGCAAAACTTCATCCTCCAAGACATCAGAATCTTCTACATCTAATGTAAAGTCCTCATCGAAAGCATCATCATCTAAAACTCCATCCAAACCTACAACATCAAGCAGAACAGCCAAAGATGCCACATCTAGTCGTACCAGTAAAACCACCAAGTCATCATCATCATCATCATCATCCAGTAGACCTGCCAAAGCTCCCACAGTGTCCAGCTCATCCTCCAGAACACACAGCAATCCATCTCGCCCACCAGACAAGACTTCCTCAAGTTCAAGGCCAGGAAAGCCAGCACCTGCCACTACCAAGCTTAATAAAGATGCCAGGTAAAGTGTGCTTCATGCTTAGTTATTTAGGAAAAAGTAAGCAAAAGCCAAAGCATAGGAAAAGAAGGGTATATATATCTATGTATTATGTGCAGTACTTGTAGGAAAGCTTGAATATTTTAAGTGGGGAAATTATAGGCTGAGGTTTATGCCATGGTTCTTGACTCACCTGTGAATAGAATGAACCATCAAGAACAAAAATTATATGCATCCTAAACAAAAAGTTATGAATGAATGATGAAGGGATTTGGCTGTGCAGAATATGAAATGCTGCAGAGAAGTTGAATTTAATATTGATACAGTACATAGAATTATAGTTATTTATTTGCTGTTGTGAAGACTTGATTATAAGAAAAGACTGTTATGGTATGAAATAAGCAAGTAAATTACTATATATATGGATTTTGATTATGGTAGAAAACATGTATCTCTGTACTATGTGACCTAGATACTGGAGTAAATCTATAGAAGCAGTGGAACCAATCAATGTCCTGCTAATCTGAATATTGTAAGGGTGTACATTATTAAAAAGAATGGTAATTTTGTTTTCCAGGAGTGAACGATCTAGTACCAAGGTGGAGAAAACAAGTCGATCACAAGAATCAGGCAGTAAGGACAGAACAGAAAGAAGAACCTCTAAAGACCCAAAGGCACCATCCAGCTCTTCTAGAGGAGAAAAACCCTCTCAAGGAACTAGACAGGAGAAGACAAAGGAAGGCAAGAAAGAGACAAAGGATGGAAAGTCCTCCAGTAGTCAAAACCGAGGACGGGAAAGAGGTAAGTGATAAAGACTTAAGGAATTTAATTTTGGCTGAGTATAATGTAGAAAATGCAAGAATATTTGTAATTTACTTTCATGCATTTTATGTTACAATGATTCCTTATTTTTATCATCAGTCTTTATCATATCACCTTCCCTTTCTTTCCAACAGCACCACCGCCAAGTAATCAGAAGGAGCCCAGTAGAAGTAGGAGTAACAAGAATGTGGATGCTCGAGATAAGGGTCCCAAAGAGAAGTCTCAGACCAGACAGACCTCCAGAACTGAAGCCAAGTCTGAAAGAAAGTCTAAAAAAGATGAGAAACAAAGTAAGGATGAAGTGAAAGTTAGCCGTTCAGAGCCTCGCCAGAAATCACCTCCAGGATATTCTCAAACACAAATACAAAATGGAGACAATGAAGCTCATGGTAGGTGTTAAGAATTGCCAAGACATTATAGACGGATGCAGGTCTTTTTCTAAGCCTTACTGAAAAACTAAGTTGTCAAGACACTTGAGCATTGTCTTAAAAATCTAATTTTATATCAATTTGTTATGTCTTTATTTGCATTGCTCACTGTTCTTCTGAAGACCAGTGCAGTTTTGAGCATATAAACCACCAAAAATCATTATTTTGTTTTCCAAGTTTATAATCAGTATGAATCATATGAAATATATGGTCTACTATCACCAGATTTTCCCCCCTGGTTACTTTTTGGTTGTTTGTGATAAGACTAATTTGATTTTGACTGAATACACAAATCTTGTAGTCACAGATAACAATTGATTTCGAGTAGGGGCTATCAAAGAATATACATATAATCTTAGACACCATCTGCAGTTTACTTTCAGTACCTAACTCGTTGTTATATATAGATTAATCTATTCTATCTAACTTTTAGACAGAGGAGATGATGTGCCTGTGAATACAAATGTAGTGGTAGTAATTATAATTTGTTTTTTGTATCAACAGATTCTGGTTTGGAAGGAATGAACATGGGACCAGTGGTAATCAGCAGAGAAATGTCCAATGGCCAGGAGGCAGAAGTGGTGGAACATTCTCCAAATAGTATTGAAACAATGGAATCAGGTTAATTGTCATGATGTATTAAAGTGCATGATATATTTCTCTCTCTCTCTCTCTCTCTCTCTCTCTCTCTCTCTCTCTCTCTCTCTCTCTCTCTCTCTCTCTCTCTCTCTCTCTCTCTCTCTCTCTCTCTCTCTCTCTCTCTCCTTATAGGTTTTATAAGTATATATTGGAAAAGTGCTTTTTGTATAATTTTTTTCTCTAGCTTATTGTTTCAATTATGCAACTTGATTCCTTGTACAGTATGATGTGAAATATCTTAAAGTTACTGAATTTTGCAGGAATCTCATTGTCATCTCCTCAAGAGCTAAGTGGAGATGAAGTTGATGTGGAGGAATCTATCTCATCTAAAATGGTGGAGATAGATGAGGAAGAGGAAGAAGATAAACAGAGAGGAGCATACATGATGGAGGTGGAGTCAATGTCAATGAATGGAACTGACCCCCCTGAGTCATACACTGGCTTACCAGTTTCTGAAGCTGGTGGTGATGATGATGGTGATGATAATTATGAGGATGATTTTGAGGTAATGATGATTTCTGGTGGTTTTTGTTCTATTTCATCTGTGTTTTCTCTCAGGTTTTAGATAAAGGTGTATGTTAACTTCCATGCCATTACAGTTGTGATTAACCCCTTTGCTACCGACTCTGTCACTTCGACGCTGCACAACCCCCATCCCCTGCACTGTGTTTTGTTGGGAGCAATTTGTAGTTTTCTTTACATCCGCATTTAGTCTTTTAAATTTTCAAACACATGTTCTGACAGATTTTGTAAATGAGATTTGTGCAAAAAAATGTTTGTTATATCCTATGCAGAGAAGTGGACACAATTATGGATATAACGAAATTGAACATGAAAAAGAAGATTCACATCAAGCCACTTCTTTCCCATAAACCTTTTGGGATTTATTGTCCTCAGAATCTAATAGATTCAGGTCATCCTCAAAATCACTCAAGGATGACAATGAAAACACCATTACACACCACGCAGTAACACACTGCCCGCCGGCCACCACCCCTCACCCCTTGCCTCAGGCCTCATGATCCCCCCCACCCCTTCCCCCAAGCCAACTTACCCATATGTCCTTGAAAACAAAAGGTGCTAGTTAGGCACTCTGTCACTGAATCAAAGAAACACACAAACTGAGTAGAAGAAACCCTATTGGAACGATGGCGTTGTACTTCATCAGTTTGGTAGCGAAAATTTCATATAAAGTGCTATGGTACATAATGATAATGGTTAATGCCATTTTTTCGTCAATGATGTGTATATTATTCTCTAAGTGGATGAATGCTATGAATATCTATCTGTTGGTGCTTTCAGGATTATGAATCAGACTTTGAAGAAGACAGTGGATCAGGGCCGGAAGATGAGGATAGCTTGGAAAGTAATGAAGATACTGAAGAATCAGACAGTTCTCCTGAAGAAAGTGATGTAGACTCTGCTGATTCTGAAGTGAAAGCTGTTTTGTTAGCCTTACAAGAGGAAAATAGATTTGAAAAGAAGTTGGAACGTACCTTCAGTGTTGACATTCCAGAAGAGTCCAGGAATTCAGTCTCACTGGAAAAGAAAATAGAACCAGGTGAGTTATCACTGTAATTCTTAACTGATTTATTACTTGGTTTCTGACAGGAAAACTGATCTTATTTACTGTTTAATGATGGTGAAAGATTTTTAGGTTTTTGTTGTATGTAACATGCATTGATTTCAAATTAATGAATCTGTTTTTTTTTTCCAGTGCCAATACCAGAGGTTGAGGATATTATAGCAAAACAGAAGCCTCAAACACAGGTTGCCAGACCTAAAACTTCACGAACTTTTGTTAACTTTGAAAGAGCAAAGAAACAGCAAAAGATGGCACAGGTATGAGTTTCTATATTGAACAGTGTTTCATTGACATTGTCTCTAGTATGTAGTCTTAGTCTTGTTTCTTTCTCATATTTGAGATTTTTTTGACAAATATGACTTGGTCATTTAATGTGTCTATGCATTAAACTACTGTTGTGTATTCAGATATGTATATCAGAATTGAACATATTAAGTTATACTTCCACCTTTTAAAATATCTTACTAAAGCTAGACATAATATTTTGAAGGTATCATCTACTATGACAAGTCGAGGACGGGCACTGCTGAGCATGATACAACTTGATACAGTGAATGTGGATCTTTTTACCTTGTCACCTGTTTCCTATGAGGCTTATATCTCAACATTTGGACAGGCCAATAGACAACAGGTAAATGGTATTGGTATTGTAAAGAGAGAGAGTGAGTGTTGTGTAATACAAGCATTTTATTAGCTCAGCTCATTATCCTGCTGGCTAAATTGGGTAGTTCACTCAGATAGTTTCTTAGCCTTACATTCTTTAAAATTTTATCTTACTTTATTTTGTGCGTAATATTACGGTTTAACAACTTTTTTGATAACCTTCCATTCTGTTATAATCGAAGTACATTTAGCATCTACCTAACCCTAAAAATTCACCTTGAAGGTACATGTACAAACCAATGAGGATGCACTTTCTGAAGAAGTACAAACGGATGAAATTATAACACGTGACAAGTGGACTCAGAAGCCTGTACACATCAGTGTTGGGACAGACAACCAGCTGCCGGCCCACAGGATTACATGGGGGTTGGTGGAGATGTGGATCCAACAGAGTGTTCAACAATGCCAAGAAAAAATGCCAATACTGGATATCTTACTTCATTTTTAACTTCAGCATCCCAGGTAAAGCAGATCAACTTTTGTGGAAGAGATATTTGAGGTTGACTCAGAAATAAACATTCAGAATTCCTGAATATTTTTTACTTATTTTATGGCATTATCTTTTCAATATTATATTTCATGTTTAATATTTTGTAGGTCATGTTAGCAATCTTGGAAGAGGAGCTGCTCTGGGACCTGGCAGAATGTAGCTCTGCTGATTCATCAAGCTCCATGGAGGGGCTTGGTTTCTCTCATCCTCCAGCTCCTCTTGGTTCCAGTATCAAGTCTCTCTTGCAGGGACGACCAATACCTTTTGTACAGTTTTGTGCTGCTGAGCCAACACTATTACTCTCTGGTCATGGCTACCAGCATTTGGTAAGAATAAATGTCTAGTTATGAGGGTGTTGTAGTTAGTAACTTTTAATGTACTCCATCATGGCACTCTGTGTGATGTCTTCATTGTATGTTTAGTTTTGCCAGTATCATTCAAAGATGCTTAATCTTTTCAATTTTCATCTTGATTCACTTCCAAAATGTATTCTATATTTCTGGAATGCAAAGAATGAGTTGAATGTGACAAATTTTTTTAATTGATTCTCTTGGAACATCTGTGGTGGTTCATTCTTTTCTGATTGTTTCTCAGAAAATGAATTGTCAATGATAATAATAATGACGTATAGGATCCTTGCAGTCATAAGTATATTTCAACAGTTTTGATGTAATAAATTTGTTTTACAAGGGATGTATTTAGATGATCACTACTTCTAATTTCTTGCAATCTTTAGGAGGAGGAAGTGGAGGATGCTATTGGCTTAAGTGAAGGTGGACTAGTGTGTCTTTGGTCAGTACAAGAACCTTCACGACCACAGCAGCTCCTTTGTTGTCGAGCTTCTCCTGTAGCTGCTACATTCAGTCCATCCAAGCCATCCTTGGTCCTGGCAGGCCTGGAAGATGGTTCTCTGGCTGCCTGGGACCTGCGGGAACACTTCAAATTCCATTCCCTCAAAATTGAGATTGATGATGTGAAATGGAGAGTCAGAGTCCCATCATTTATTACTGGTAATACTTTATGCATTTTTATTGATTTATTTTCAACATGCTATCAGTGTAAAATATTTCTGTTAAAAAAATGGCCATCTTATTGCTCAATGTCTTGTTTCTTGATCAGCATGTGATGAGAATGATGTTGGGGAAGGCAGTAGAATTGTGGCTGTTCAGTCTGTAACTACACCTGAAGATCTTCAGGCAGACACACAGGGTTCATTTCAGGTGTGTAGTGCTTGCTTCACATTGCAGATCAATATTGATATTAGTATATAGCTATTTACCAGTACATATTATGTAGAATATTTCACATGTAGTAGTAACAAGGTTCCTTTTGTAACAGGTGGTCACACTCAGTAATGATGGAAAGGTGACGTGGTGGGTGGTGGTTCGAGTGCCTTTCACTAATGCTGTGATGGATATAGGCATTGGCAAGAAGTACAACAGCAACAACATTGAGGAGAGTAAGGTTGGAGTGTCCCCACACACAGGTGCTGCACCTTGGGCTAGAATTGCTCTCAATCGTGCTGCAACCATAGATGTAGCAACTACCTTGTATGGGTAAGTACTAAGTGGAATGAGTTGTCTTGGTTTAAGGGAAATCACTTAATGAGGGCAATTGAAATACAGTAAAAGTCTATTGAGCAAATGAGGAGGGGACCAGGAATGCATCAGATTACCCTTGAAAACACTTAATGTATAAAGTAGGAAGTAATAAAAAATGGGGAAACAATATGATGCTAGGTATTTTATTACTGGTATATAGCTAGCCTGACCATAAACCTTATAAACCACACTATCAAGTTGTATCAGCTTAGGTATTTTTTATGGCTTTCCTGTGGTGCTTTTCAAACTTTGTCCATAAATCAACATTTTCACCCCATCTCAAAAATATTTGGACTGTTGGGAAATTTGGACTTATCTGTGTTTGCTTTGGATTATCAGACTTTACTTTGAGTATCTAGAAGTTGTCTCATTAAGTTCTTGATATAGCATATTTTACTATATAGAAAATTGCAAATAGAGAAAAAAATCAATTACTTGTAGTTTATAATTAGATTTAATACATATTTTATAATTTGTTTATAAATACTTGAAGTACTTAAAATAATATGAAATGGCAGAGATTAATGAAACAAAAAAGTATTGATGAAAGATATAATAGAAAGCAAGTGATCATTAGAAGTAATTTTTCAAGAAGTTCAATTTAACTTTGTTGTAACAGAGAACACCACCTGACTGGAGGAGTCACGTGCCACAGCCTAAGAATAGACCCCAGTGATTCCAGTCAGCTTTATGTTGCCTCAGTGAATGGAGCAGTGGCTCATTGCTCCCGTCATCATGCCAAAACTTATCCAAAGGCTTATATACCTGATATTGGTGAGTGATGTATCAAAACAGTGGTGTTCTAAAGAAAATATTGTTATATGTTATCATATGCCCATCCATTACCTATGTATGTTTTTCAAATAGCTTTCCCTTACCCATTGGGATAAAACATTTCAAAGAGGAGAATGCCAAAATGAAAATGATTTGGGCCTAAGCAACATTTCAAAGTATTTCACAATTATCTGTTACAAGAAAATATGTTCATATTGTATGGAATTTCACTCAGATAATTAAGTCAAGTATTTTTACAGTAAGTTGTTTTCATTTTTGTCTGCAATACATGAAACTCCACTTGTATAACAAAGAACTTTGTAATAAATAGATATACTGTATGAAATGCTGGCCTGTCATGAATATCAATGCTTATCCAAAATTTCTACAAGTGAACTCTTTAGCAATGCTGGATATGGTATAAAGTTCCAGTGATTGCAAGGTAATGGAAGTATAACTCAAGGCATTGTAGAGACCAAGTAGTAATTCAACTGTTTGGAAAAGGAGAAGTGAGAGTATTTCCACCATATCCCCTCCATTGACCCACCCTCCTTGAAGGATGAAGTGTCAGAGACAGATGAATAGTATGTTAATAAGGATGGAGTTGATCTTTTGCTATAATAAGAATGGTGTGTTGCAGAGCCAGGATGTGAAGCCACGTGTCTGGCTGTATGTCCCCATGACAATCGTTACCTGTTGGTTGGAAGTGGAGATGGAGTTGTGCGGCTTCACAGCAATGAGATTGATCATCCCTTGACCTCTTGGCAGTCTGCGCATGATTTCTCACCAATTGTTGATGTGCAGTGGTCTCCTGCAAGACCTTGTGTGTTTTATGTTCTTGATTCAAATGGAAGGTAAGTAAGGTAGAAGTAATTTGTAATTCATGTAGATCATTGTTGATAGATAAGTGCTCAATGGGATAACATTTTCCCTCAATGTGCTGACACTTAATATCTGAATCTAATGTCTTAGATTAAGATGCTTTTTGTCTTCTTGCTATATTGTAAGAAGTAATGTGTAACCTATGAAAATTGTATTTATTGTTATATAGTAAGAAATAATGTGTAACCTATGTCATATTGAATCTCAAAGAATTCTTGCAGAAGATCTATGAAACAAACTAATCTATGGGACCTTCACAAATACATAGCTTTAAAAAAAATAATAAATAAACAATGAGAAATGCAGTTCTATGATAAAATAAGGTAGGCACATGAAACAACAAGTAAAGTAGGGAAATGTATTTGGAAGGAAATCATATATATTAATTACACAATGAATGATAATTTCAATTTCAATTTTGATTATGACTTTTTAGCAGATTGTTTTGTTAATTGTGCAATTGATTCATTAAGCCATCTGTATCTCTGCTGCATGGTTGAATTTTTACTTGGTAACCTGTGGCAAGTTTTATAGGAGGGTAACACCTATCCTATTCTATCCCCTAACTGAAAGGTGCTGAAATAATGAGTTTGCCCCTTTGGCTCTTTGGTTCCCAAGTCATATTTGATCTTTCTTCTGAGTTTGGAATATAAGTTTTTAACTAGTGATATCTGTTACATTCTCATTTCTATAAACAGGTTGCATATTTGGGATCTGAGTGCTGGAGATATATTCCCAGTGTTAACAATTGAAGCTGGAGGACTTGTTGATGGCAGTCTTTCTTCACTTCACATTGCCACCACACAGATGGCATCACACCGGCCTCTCAGTGCAGTAAGTATTGTTATGAGTGAGCTTATTATTCTTTCAGGCAGTTTTTGTAAATGTTATTGATGAAATATAAAGAAAGAATTTTAAAGGAATTATTGAATGCAGAACTGTAGGTGTCTGTGATTGTTGCAATAGGAATGAAGCAAGAGCAAGAGAGATGAAGATGAATTCTGTAGAAATGAGATATGTATAAGTGTGTGGGAAATATGTTTGGAATAATGAAGCAAGAAAAGTTATTATATTGAAAATTGTGAAGAACACTTGAATAATAAAAGAACAGGAGGCAAGATTATAGAAAGATGAAGAGCGTGAAGAATATTTTTAGAATAATGTATATGGATCGAGTAAGAAATAGGAAAAATGCAGAAGAGATGTTGAAAGGATAGTGGCTAGTTAAGCCAGGTAGGGAGTGATATGATGGTATGAGCATCTGAAGAAGTTGACAGAAAAGAGATTGGTGAAAAATTTGAAAATATTGGGATCGGATCTGAGAGGCATGAGACTGCACAGGTACATCCTTAGAAGGACCTTGCTGGTCTAGCAAGGAACAAAAATCAACTTAAATTCATCACAAATTGTAATATTGATCTTTTATGTTTCAGGTGTTTGCTAGTAACACTGGTGAGTTAGTGTTGCGACAAGTTAGCCCTGAGTTCTGTGCCTATGAGCATATTGAAGACTACAAGACAGAGCTGGAAAGATTCACTTACTATGTTAACATCATATAATAATACACATGCAATGTACAAATATTCCTTATTATAACAATTCTAGTCAGTCAAGCTTTATATTGCTGTGCTGTTGCTTGAATTTTCACACAAGTCAGTAAGTCATTCCACTTTAGAAAAATATCATGCCAAAATAAATTATGGAGAAGGCTTATTTCATTCAATGAATTTACTTTCATAAATTATCTGTATTCTGTCTAATCTTTTTGTGGTGCGGTGTGAAGTTTCCATGACCTTGTTTAGCAAAGGTTCACATGCAAATTGATCTTCAGATGTAAACACAAAGGAAGGCAGTATTGGTGGCCTTTCATTCTTGTCAGATTGGTCTGTATTTTTCTTGCACATGAGCAGCAGCTATAGAATGAAAGACAAAACCAGATAGTTTCCATTGTTGAAAATAACATTATACAAAATCATACATGTTCTTTAAAATACTATATAGAGTATTTTTTCTTAAAAATGCATTTTCATGAATTTATAATATTGTTACCAATTATGAAAAAAAGAGAAGGCAAGATTTCTAGTTTTACATTTTGGATCTTTTATAACTGAATTCCTGCATTCCTGCATTCCTTTTTCTTATTGAATCTTCATGAAATCAATCAAATTCTTTAAAGGGAGTTACAAGCTATCTAGACTTCCTGAAGTAAAGAAAGCAGTTTGATTATCTTATTTTTTTTGCCCAAAAGAAAGAAAGAAAGAAAGAAAAAACAAATTGTGGATAGATTTGACTTTATTTAAATGAATGAAGCCATTTTAAATGCTATTTTTAAGTTAATTTTCACTTGTGTTTTCACAGTGACAAGACCAGATTTGGGGTTAAAGTTATTAGTTTTAGTGCAGGATACTTGATAATACCCAATGAAAAGTAATGAAATTTAAAAATACATTTATATTAAAAGTTAATAAAAAAATATTATAACTTAATAGATAGAGTAGGTCTGGTGAATAGACTAAATCCCAGGCTATGTTGTTTTTGCTCCAAAACAACACTTAGTGTTGTAATCACCACAAAGCACTTTTTCACCTAGACACTCTATGCACCATCATTACATTTGTGCCTATTAGTGAAGTAATCTTACCAATATTATTCTGCTCTGACATTTTCACCAGTTATATATCATAAATGTAAAGTTATATCAGTGAATGAATTTAACAAGATATGCGATTGATTAGAGCTGATATTTTGAAAATAGTTTTCTATCTTGCACATTCCTATACACTTTAGTTGAATCCTGACTATAGCATAGACAATTCCAATCACTGTGTTCTGTGAAGACACAAGCAACACAACAAATGATCTGTGATGTAAGGACCAGTATGTATTAAATATTTTTACTTGTTACTCTAGTCAAATGTGCAATAGATTATTAAGCGGTGAATTTACACTTAAGAGGAATGAATTGTTGACAGTGGAAGATTTGTTAAAAAGTTTGTTTATGAATAGTATTTAAGAATGTGCTTCTGTAATTGGATCATTACTTAGCTCTATTTTCACTGGAAAAAAGTTACCTTCTTTTTATTGTAAGTACAGTACACACACACACACACACACACACACACACACACACACACAGCATGCACTTCTCTCATGGTTCTATATAATAGTAATTTTGTCTGACACCAACAATATCTTCAGCATCCTAATTGATGTGGAACACAGTCTAAGCCATGGTGGAATTACAAAGGCAACAATAAGGGCTACAAAGTGAAGGGAGACACACATGATAAGTCAGCTGTGTAAACACTGATCTTAGTGCTGCACACATTCCTGTCGTGTGTCTCAAACAGCTCAGGCAGCACTCTTTCATGTTTTTTCTATTTAAAATTTTTGTTTTAGCTAGTACGTATATAATCCGAGTGGGTTAGAATAACTAAACAGAAAAAAGGCCTGCTAGTGCAGTTGGGATAGAACATTGAAAAAGTATCCTGAAAATGTCTGACATCTGATATCCAGCTTATTTAGGTCTGGCTTAATTGGGATTTGCTGTACATAAAATATATTAAGTTGTTGTCATGTCCCCAGGATTAGTTTTCTTAATGTTCTGTCATGAGATTGCAGGAATAGTACTGCTCTGCTTCTCATTGCATCCATGTACTTGATTTATTTGTTCTAAAGCAGTTTTAAGACATTCCGTATGGGTGTTATCCATTTATCTCTTATATTTCTCTTCTGAGAGTGTTGCACAAACTAGTGGCTATGACAGATCATCCATCTTTTCCTATCTATACCTTCATTCCGTTCTTGCTTCCTAGACCTGGCACATTCATATTGTAAGGTATCCTTCATTTCTCTGCAATGAAATATGTTCAACTTACATTTACTGCTATGTTTTCAAGCATAGATGTTTACTGCTTTTGAAGTTATGGAAAAAAATGTATTAAGGAAAAATGTATTTCCAAAGAAGTAGAACAACAAAGATTCATAGCTTGAATTGTTTTGATTTTTTGTGGTACTTCTAAAACAAAAGCTACCATAATACAGTGCTTGTTTGTACTTATATTACTTGATAAAGGGCAAGAATGGATATCATGAAAACTTGCTGGAGAACTTAATGATAGACAATTTGACTAGAAATAATTGTAAGATTATTAGATTTTATAACAGCGAAGTTAACACATATGGGCATGCAAGAGTTTTAGACTATACATTTTGAGTTTTTGCAGAGAATGTATGGTAGACTAGGTATCATAATGCAATACTTATGAATTTATTAAAAGTACCATTATGTAAGAAATGGTAGTTTTAGAATATATAAAAGTCGGGTTGACTGGATTAGAAATTCAAGTTTAGATTATAATATTATATGCTTCTCTTTGTAAATTTAGAAGCAGCTAATTATGAATGTTGTGGAGATGAGGAAGGACAGAAGTAGGATGAGTAATCTATCCCGGAAATGTACGATACAAACTTGTGTTATATTAAAGGTTATTAGTCAGAGTCACATTGATATTGCATGGTGGAAACAATATTGACCTATTTGTATTCTGACAATGTCACTTTTATGGTATATATATATTGAGGAACAAGTGTGTGTGTGTGTGTGTGTGTATATATATATATATATTAAACTAAAGTTAACATAATGTTAAGTAACATAATGGCATCTTAAAACTGGGTTATGTTAAATTGTACTCTGAAGTAAATGTTATAAAAATGAAGAAAATAAAATTCAATAAGATGGGAAGTGTGACATGGTGTCATACAAAGCAAGATACTGCAAAGATCACCTCAGGGAAGGAAAATGATAAAATACTTGCTGTAAAGCATTTTGGTTGTTGATAGAAGAGGGAAGAATTGTAGGAAAAGTTTTGTTGACTGAAATTTTTATGAAATGTGGTCAGTGAGTGAAGCATGGTAATGTAGTCATATGAAAGTAGATATGGCATTATTTAGAGTTTGTGGAAATATTAGGAGAGTACAAGGGTACAATGTAGTAACTTCGATGTGTGCCACATGGTGAAAATATAATAAGATTTGCATGAAATCTGAGCTTGGAGAATAGGGTGTATACTGAGAATGAACACAGGCATATTGCTAATTTTCAAAAGTGAAAGGAAGAATAGACGAGGGATAGTGAGATAGTAGAAGAATATATCTGAATGGATAACATGATGAAACCACAATATGACATGAATAAATATCTTCAAGAAGGTTCTGTTGTAGCCAATATCTTAAGTGAAGGAAGACCTTAGTGACAGCCATTATGATGAACATTTTTGTACAGCTCATTTGCTGACAAGTTAACATGTAAAATTAAAATTATGATTACTTTTTTCTATGAAATATCATTAGGTGACATGTTTCAAATGTTTTTTGCTTTTTGTCAGCAATGATCTAATCATTACTGGTACATGTATAGTATTACAGAAGTTGTAGGGTTGATTCTTCTCAATACTTTGAAATCTGAATTTTATTCTACAAACATTAACTGATGAAGCAAAATATTTATTTGAAGTATTTAGTGATTATCTTTTTTGTTTATTCCCTGTTTATTTTATGTTTGAAATTATTTTAATCAAGTAACAAGAATCAAGACAAGTATAATGGCTTTAGATAGGTTTAGTAGAATCAATGGTTGTATTGGAGTTCATGTAGATACTGTAAAATTTCAAGTGCCATGTTTTATTTAGGAGAGTAAAGGGTTTAGGACTCAGATATATTTAAAAATTAAATTTCAGTTAAGTATATATAAATAGTTATGCTAAAGTTGTTATGTAACTGAAAATGAATGTTAAAGAATTCAATTCTGACCTGCTACTTTAGTGGCACTTGAGTTAATTCTGTGAATGCTCTGACTCTACATTGTCTTACTGATTTCCTCTGACTGTTATGCATCAGCAAAGACTAACATTTACAAAAATGCCTTAATATAAATTAATTGTATATGCAAATGAATATGAAAAAGGATATGTTTTTGTGACTGAAAGTTAATTGTGTATGTAATGTACATAGAGAAGATGGGATCAAACTTTAATAAGGGAAAAGGATACATCATGGAGGCAAAAGTTAATAATGTGACAGTGTTATTAATGAAACAATAATTTGAAAAACAGTTATTGTCCTGAGACCAAACTGAAGCTGTAGCTTGAGAATTACTAGGCAGGTTAGTAAGTATAACAACAACATCATCATCATCATCATAGCACCACCATTGGTATCTACTGCTCAGGGGGAAAAGAAATATCTAGTGCCAGCCTACTAACTTCTCCTTTCCAAGTGTTGTGTAGCAGAATTTTATGAATACAAATAGTGCCTCAGTGGTTGTGTGGTCTGCTGTATTAGATGTATTTTCTTCATCTCGGATTTAACCATGAATGATAAGTGCCATAGGCTATTTAAGCCCAATATTAGCTTGGATAAATGCTTTGTATATAGTATGCTGTATAGGGTTCCTGTTGTTCCTGGATTTCTCTCTAAATGAAATGAAAAAGAATAGGCAGGGTATAATGACTTTTTAACCACATAATGTAACAGATGCAAACAGTGTGGTGGTTTCTGACTAATGGTTCCAATTTTATCTATTTTCTTAGCAATTTATTTTTTCTGTGAATTTCTTGATATGTTCATAACTATGTAGCAAACACTATTTACAGTTTTATTGTTATTTAAATGTTTGATGCAGTCTTGAATTAGGACTTTTAGCTTAATTTTTTTTTATAACATTTTCTTAATGTCCTGTCCAAATCTACAACAGAAAATTAGGTATATTTCTTTCCTCTTTGTTGAATGGTTCTCCCATAGTCAATGTTGTTTTAGTTGACTGGAATTTTCATCTCATAGGGTTGGTTAAAAAAGTTGTGTTGCTTTCAAATAGATGTAGACACATACTCTTTATTCCAAGAAGTGCTTGTAAAGAACTGCATCCACTGGTGGTGATTGAAGATCAAAAGTCATTTGTGGCTTGGTACTGGATTTCATGGATTGTTGGTTTCAAATATCTTTATAGCAGGTTGTCAAGGCTCAGAATATGTGAAGTGGGAAAGTGATCTTCCTCACAAGAGTTAGTGCAAAGTGTTTAACAGACCAGTATAGTAATTGTTATGTATGTATTTATGTAACTTATCATGTGTATGTAAGCAGACCACACTAAGTTGTGGTCTTTATGAAACGATACCATCCAAGTGTGTAATATTTCCGTCCGTTTGTGTACAAAATAAATATTATATGTAATTTTCATACTCCATATGAAAGTTTTCTCATTCTATGTAATTAAAATACTATATTGCAAAGAAAATATTCTGCTAGAATACAATGATGTATTCAGTGAATGAGGTAAAACTTATATTGGAGTTGGCATATTAGACTACTAAATGAATATGAGACGTATATTTAAGTGAACATTGCTACTATTGGAAAGTAGAAAAATTCTACATACATACCATATACATAACTATGTTAATTATGTAATAAAGGATTATATTTAAACAATAACTTGAATTTAATTTACCAAGCCAATCCTAAAGGTTTGAACAATATTGTAATTAGTTTAAGTTATCTAGCTGATCCGTAAGATTTTTCTCTGACCCAATCAGATCCTACTTTGTCTTTTAATAAAATCTGACTTTCCTGTCCCTCAAAGTGATGGACATTTATGGAAAATACATGGTAAAGTGCAACGTGGTTTCACATGCATGAGTGAAAACTTTTGAGTTTGAAAATCATTAACAAATAATGGAAAGACTGATGAGTACTATGATAGAGACTGTTCTATTACAGCAGCAATGGAATAATCAGAAAAGAACTTTGAGATAAAGTTACAGAGAGAAAGATGCATGCATATGGTCACACACACACACACACACGCACACACAAAGTATATTTTGGGTGTGATTATAGGATTGTATGTTATGCAGCCTTGTTCTTACTGTGTGGCTGATCCTTTGCTAAGTATCTATGTGCGAGGGGTGATCAGAAAGTAATGACAGTATGACTCGTAGCTGAGAGACTATGAGAACTGGGAGAGGAGGGAGGGGAGTGAGGAGCAGCAAGTGTTGCTTGTAGCATGTTTGAACTTATTGCCGTGATGGTTTCTCCTTCTAACTGGAAATGATGTATTTTTCAAAAGCAGGTTGCAGGTTCTACACTTTCACTAGGTGGAAACTCCGGAAAAAACAAACAAAAAAAACAACGGAGATAAGAGAGGAGCTATTGCAAGTTTTTCCTAATTATACTTCTTGCTTCAGTTACTTCTTGGAAAATAAGCCATCATCAATATTATCATCATCACCATCATCATCATCATCATCGTTATTATTATTGTTATTATTATTATTATTATTATTATTATTATTATTATTATTATTATTATTATTATTATGAATGGTCCTTTTGTTCAGCAATGAAGGAAAATTCACGCACACACACACACACACAAATATAGACAGCCCTACACACACACACACACTCTCTCTCTCTCTCTCTCTCTCTCTCTCTCTCTCTCTCTCTCTCTCTCTCTCTCTCTCTCTCTCTCTCTCTCTCACACAATGGACAAGCAGGGCCTCATGATGATGAATGAAGAAACTGGACGGACGAGAGAACACTCAAAGATCAAGAAAAGCCGGTGTTTAGAGGACATTGAAAATAGTTTTCCACATAGAACTGTGGATTTTTGGAATATCTTAAAGAAAGAGGTTGTTACAACAACCAACATAGATAAATTCAAGGAAATGTTAGATGTATGGAGATAGGGAGACAAGACACTATGAGCCCCGCTAATAGTGTCCTGTCTCCGTATTTTAATATCTCTAGATAATTACAACTAGGTAAACACACACACACACACACACACACACTAATTTCATAGTAATCATGCTGAAAACTTTATGTGGAATTCATGGAAGCGGTTGCAGCGGTGGCGTGTAATTGGAAATACCACGTATACATTTACCAGGTCTCGTTCCAGCTCGCCTACCAGATGGCCACACCTGTTACGTCTGAAACTTCACGATGCGACGCACTTAAAAAACAGAACAGCATGATGATATTAATTTTGAAGTATGACAAAAAAAAAAAAAAAAAAAAAAGAAAATCCTGACAATTGAGTTAAAACATGGCCTTTTCAGACCTTGCTTCTATTTATTTACTTTTTTCAAACGTGATGTCCACCAACCAGAGCTGATGACATTTTACAAGCAATTAAGCCATCAATTAGATGTTCTGGACTGCTGCTTAATTTTCTCCCGATCGGCTAAATAATAGGGAAGTCTCAACAAGATTGACTTTTTCGACATCGGTGCGGAATTACACCTGTCTCGCTCTGTTACACAAAACTTTCATTTATATGTTTATTCAGCTCTTTTTTTTTCTCCCTGATAACCTGCATAGTATACTTTATCAGTTAGAAAAATACGATACGCTTGTTGTACCTTTTTCTAAGTGAGTTTGGATATTGTACGATACAATTTGGTAAAGCATGGGCAAGAAAATAAAATGCAGCGGCAATCACGTAAATAACAAAGAATATGCTAATGTTTGCCAGAATAAGA
This sequence comes from Callinectes sapidus, assembly GCA_020233015.1. Lineage (NCBI taxonomy): Eukaryota > Metazoa > Arthropoda > Malacostraca > Decapoda > Portunidae > Callinectes > Callinectes sapidus. Next base: position 5,534,945 of record CM035193.1, read on the forward strand.
GTGTTTCATGAATGGTGGCATTTTTTTTTTCTGTTGCAGGTTACACGCACAGCATTGCTTGTTCCTCCACTTCCAACTTCTTGATGAATTATTCTCAGTTCATTGCTCCAGTGACGTATTGCATTCCTGTCGCTGGTTTTCCTGATACTATTATCGTTATAGGAATTACTTTTTCTATACAACTGTACGCTAAAAATCATACTTAAATAAAAATAAAAATAAATTAATGCTTTTACGACCTGACAACAAGTATCTCGAAAGGGTGCAAGTATTTTTCCCCGCTTACTTTGGAAGAGTATCAGTGCAAATCATGAATCAAATGAAAAGTCATATGTTTTTTCTTTAGTAGTGAACATCGTAGTCAGTTGTTATCGTGTATTGTGATCATGTAATAACACTTTCCAACTCTCCTAATTCTAAGAAGATAAGTATTTGTCTTCCGTCAGAGCGTTGCCGCATTGCATGTCACTGCACAATATGAATAATGACAAAAAATAAGTTTTGTTGCTCGTGGGAGATTTAATACGTTTGCCGGTTATTCTAGAGCTTACGCCTGAAATTGTCCACTAAGTTCTTCAAAGGTAATCTCCGGCATGAACATTCTATCCTCAAATTTTTCCTCAGAAGGATTCCACTCTAAAAATATTCGCTTATATCAAAGGAACTTACCAGAAGAGGGGTGGGGTTACTTGGGGTGAAGTTTATATGCTTTCGTGTTTGAAATCACTTGGATGGAATTTATAAATAAGTTCCATCAATGTGGCCACCAACTTATGTCAGGCAATATTCAAGAAATGCTAATGATTCTACTTCCTTATTGTGATCCGTACTTTCAACATACTGTAGGTTTTGAAGTTATTGAATCTCGTATAGAGACAAAAAGGGCAATTAGCAGCTTTCGAGCAGCAGATGCCTGGGTGTCTCAGTGTGTATGAAGTTACTGATAAAGATATCTACAGGACGACAGGCAAACGATTCGACATACGTTCCTTTAAAAGTTCACTGCTCAAATAAAACTCTGCGACTGTCCTGTAATTCATTACG
>CM035193.1:5570251-5620975 GCA_020233015.1 Callinectes sapidus
TCACCACACACCTGCCAATGATGCGAGGCTCCCTTGTGTCCAATCACCAGCATAGAAGCTCATTTCAAAAACATTCATATCATTTTAGACTTCAAGATTTAAACGAGACCAACGAGTGTGTAGGAAGGAGACGGAAGAAAATTTCCATCAATTTCAGTATCAAAAAATGTGGCATTGATTGTAGGAAGCAAAAAGTATTATTCATAGGAACAAATTAGCAGAGCAATAACGCATTGCATTCAACTTTTTAAGTCTGTTGACATCTCCATCGAAATCAAGTGTACAAGATACAGTAGGCCAGGCGTCTCCCAGAACACTTGTTGAGGCTCTGCTTGGCGCACCAACACTCGAGCATCCGCGTTGCCTCCGTCTTGAGCTTGGAACTGTTTGTGGTCGTCAGTGGCCCACCGTGAGGCCAGAGCAGTGCCCCTGGCTGCTCTGGTCCAGGCTGAGACCCAATACCCTGCTGGCACTCGCCCCTGACACCGGAGATGCCCCACCAAGAAAAGGCTTCTCCCAGGGCTTCCACTCCCTTCCTAGCCTCTATCTATCCGCCACTTCTTTCACATTCTGTATTTCATTCTTTCTTCCGCTGTTCTTCGAATTTATGCTTAGCGCTTTTTCGCGGTGTTCTGGTGTGTGTGGACCGCCATTGCTAGGACTTTTCTTTCATAACACAACAAATTCAACTAATCTTTCGCTTATGGATTGACAATTCTCTCGTTATTTACATTTACCACTTCGATCTTATATATATATATATAATATATTCTATATTAATATGATATATAATATATATATATATATATATTATATATATTATATCTATATATATAGATCTATATATATATATATATATATATATATATATATATATATATTCTTTCCTGCTTCCGACAAAGAACTCATGCTTGATTGCAGAAACGCATGCTCATAATTATAGACTTATTTTCGGTCTTGTTTACATTTATTGAAACAATATCTGAATGTGATATATTTTCATGCTTTATGTACAAATGTGTTGCATCATCGTCAATACTCACCACTGCACATGTGTACATATTGTACATCATGAATCAAGACCCTGAGTCACCACTGCTTATCACCAACACGCTCACGACGCACCAGCCCTATATATGTACTGTATTCCACGTGCCGCGCCGCTCCCTCTCACCTTGCCGGTCTTCAAGCCGCCACCAGGAGCCTTGACTGCTGCGGTGACTGGTGAGCCTGTGTTCAAAAGAAAAGCTCTGCGAATCTCGCGGCGTCGCGTTCATTTAGTGAAAGCGGCTGAGGTGCACCGGATGATTTTTTTTCTTTTTATAGTATTAAGGTAAGCTTGCCATTGTAAATTCACATAGAGACACAGTGGAAGTAATTGTTTACGAAAAGCTTGGCTGTGTCAGCACTCATCAGCCGTGACGTGCAGCATATCGTTGATTGTAAATGTAAACTCCAGGACAGTGAACAGATTACATTCGTTGTTTATTTACCCAGCTGCTCTCACAACTCACAGCATCATTTTTAAGATGTATTTAATAGTAATGTCACGTGTGTTTTCCCGAGTATGCATAACAATTATTCCCGCGGCTGTTGCAGTCAACAGGCCATATTACCCGCAGCACGAGTCCTTGGTGTGTGATCTGACTCAAATGCCTCGTTGAAGGCACCACAGTAAGCACTGTCTGCCGGCTGCCTCCTTTCCGTCTATCGACACTTGACGCTAAATTGTTATCCCTCTTCATCCTGCGCCACTGAATGGTGAGAGCTGAGTGTCCGAAGGTCGTAGGGAGCGCGCGGTGCCTGGCCGCAGCCCTGACCGCTGTGGTGTGGTGTGGTGCTCGTCCTGGAGCCCTGATGGCCTCGTAATACGGTTATGGTCTTCAAGGGGTGTGAATCAGAGACTCGGCTCCAGCATTATGTTGTGTGGCGGCAGACAGTTGCTTGACGCGTCCAGTTCAGATCAACAACACCCACACAGTTCCTCTCAGTCACCTACGTTTGCACTTCAGTCTCCATCAGGCCATTCCATACCGTCCATTCGCTATGCTTATCGTGTCAGTGTCTCTCCTCAGAAGACTGCTTGTCATTGCCAGGAACACTATCAGTGCCACTCAGCCACGTCCCGCGTCGACACCACAGGGTACCGCCACGCATTTTGGCCTCACCTCAGTGAGTCTGACGCGACACAACATCGCTGCGTCGCCGCCGCTGCCGCCGCCATCAGCACGAGGACAGAAAACGTGCCTTTTTATTCACACTTTTCAAAATTCGTTATTTCGCTGAGTTTTCGGCTTCAACACATTACAGATGACCCGAAGTAAAGGATTCCGTGTATTTGTTGTATAAGATATAAAGTATTTAATGTTTGTTAATATGAACCATCACATCCTCCTCCCATTGACGCTTCCCATCTCCACCTTCCTATCAACCCTACCTCTATCTACCACTACCCTCACTTTCGTATCACCCCATCCCCTCCCCATCCTCTCCCTTCGTCACCGCATCCCCTCCCCTCATCACCTCATCCCCCCTCCCTCTGTCCTCTCTCCAGGTATCACTAATTTTCATTCTCTCACCAGAACTTCCTGCGAGACCTGCTCAAGGAAGCCAAGAAGGACCAGGATGTTTCTGAGGACAAACTCATCGAGTACACCGACACCATGGTGGGTCTGCACGCCGCCCTCACTCTCCCTCTCCCTCACCCTGCTTCACTGACCCCCACCCCCTCTCACCTCTCTCCACCCTATGCCTAGATAATTATGTCCTGCTGTCACTCCTCTGTATACTAATATTTTGATACCTCATGCACATTTGTCTCTCCACTTCTCTCTCTATCTTTTTACATAGTATTCCCTTTTCCTAGACACCTTCCAGTCCCCTCCCTCACCTTTCTCTCACTCCACCATTTCTCCACGCACGGGCATTATTTCAAGGGGAATCAATATATGGGAGAGGCGGTGTAGATTTGAAAATGTCTGTTTCCTTGCCTCGTCTCTCCCTAACACGCCCTGACGCCTTATCACCGCCCTTTTCTTTTTTTCAGCTCCAAGTCTTCGACCAGAACAAAGATGGAAAACTCCAGCTGTCTGAAATGGCCAAGTAAGTGAAACTAATACATTCTGTCGGGACCTTCTGCCTCTCGGATCCCCCGCGGCCCCAGAACCTCGCGGATCCCATATGCTTCTCAGGTCATCGGCGTCCCCTGGGTCCCCATTACCTCTCAGATCTCTGCTGCCTCGGATTTTAAGCGGCTCTCGTGTCCCTTCGTGCTTTTGTTCCAGTGTACCTGTTGTACTCCTGTTGTTCTAAGATTCTTCGTATCTTAAGGGTCTCAGGTTCTTCTCTCGAGACTCTCCAACACAAGTAATAGTTTATTTTCGTCCTTCTTCAGCACAGACCAACTTAACACCTGGTTTAATCTCTCTCGGGGAATCCTTAAGTGTTTGTGTGTATCTTTCCTGACACGTGTTTTCTTCACTCTTACGTTCATGAGAGTTGTTTGTCAATCTTAACTTTCGTCCTTAATCCTCCTAATGGCTTGGTCTTCCCAACTCAGCCTCAGTCTTCCCCACCACAGCTCTCCTACCAGTACCTTCACTGTGGCTGCCATGCCTCCAGGGGCTTCAGAGTTTCACGGAGATTTCTTTATAAATATTTGTCTTTATTAGATTCTCAAGATTATGGTTGTTCCGTTTTCTTCGATGGATTGTAAAAGAATGTAATAAGTTATTGTGTCCATTTGCATACCATTGTGTGTTGGGGGTTTTCAACAGTTACTAAGGGAGATAGATAGACAGATATTCCTTACACGAAGATCATGTAATATAATAGTTCCTTCAATAATTATCCTACTAACATTAAATTTCCTTCGCATGCAGGAATGTTTTTGATCTGTAGCAATCACATTTTCTATATCAACAGTCTTTACATATCATTCTTTTCTTTTTAAATTACAATACACATTTCATAATTCAAATTAGTATCACTTGTCACGTTTCACAGTACTTGAAGGTGTCTAATTGATTACTGCAGGTGAGCATGTTCAGGTCACTAAGACAGTCTTATTTTCCAGATTGTTGCCAGTCAAAGAAAATTTCCTGTGCCGTTCGGTATTTAAGGTGAGCCAGGTAATAAAAGGACATCTTTTTTCTAAGCCCGCCATTGGCAACACTGCTACAGCCCCCTTATCCCGTGTTCGTGCTAGTCCTGTGTTGGTCGATTGTACTAGAGCGTTACTACTACTTCTACTACTACTACTACTACTACTACTACTATTACTACTATTACTACTACTGCTACTATTACTACTACTACTACTACTACTCTACTACTACTACTACTACTACTACTACTACTACTACTACTACTACTACTACTCTACTACAACTACTACTACTATTACTTATTACTACTATACTACTACTACTTATTACTACTACTGCTACTATTACTACTTATTACTACTACTGCTAATGCTATAGTTACTACTACTACTACTACTACTACTACTACTACTACTACTACTACTACTACTACTACTACTACTACTACTCTACTACAACTACTACTACTATTACTTATTACTACTACTACTACTTATTACTACTACTGCTACTATTACTACTTATTACTACTACTGCTAATGCTATAGTTACTACTACTACTACTACTACTACTACTACTACTACTACTACTACTAGCTAAGAAGCATGGCTCGTATGTCCTGTGGAATGCTGGAATACACACTCCTCTAGTCAGAAGTGGAATGCTGCCGAGACGCCCAGCTCTCTCCGGCGTAGCGGTGACTCAGTAGAGGAGAAAAAAAACAAGAACAGAGAGAGAGAGAGAAAGATTAAATGAAGACTTTTTCCTTCATTTAGTTCGCTAGATCTTTCCTTAGACCAGTCATAGTTTCCATGGAACGGACGCTGAGCACGACAAGTTAGAAACATGATTCATAACCTAGAAAAGAAAGCGTCCGCTGAAAATATTTGGTCCACCTTATGTTGCTTCGTCCTCCACTTGTCCTGCAATTTGTGAATGCTCCTCCTGTTTGTCTAGTTAACGGGTCTGTTGTTTGCTTTAAAGACCTGATGCTCGCTAGTCTTAAGTGCTCAGGAACAGAGGTCTCAGGACTCTCTAAGGAATCTTTAGGTTTACTCTAGTTATCCGCATGGACCTGAGTAGTGCAGGTGGCCAGAACACGTCCCGGTAGACAACGGCTGGCTGTGTCTTGTTATTCAGGGCTTCTCGAGTGACTACACGCCGCGGTGGATGCTTGGTGTAGCCTCACAGAGACACCCGACGCTTATTGAGGTGTTGAGGGCCTTGACGTACTGACTGACTGACACGGACACGCTGAAAAGAATCTACAATATCTTCAGTCTCGTTTGCTAGTCAGGTTAAACCGTCAGAGGGAGAAAAACAGATTTGTAAAACGGTTCGACAGTAGAGCTACCAAGGAGGTGGCTGTGGCGTGTGTGATGGGAGCTCCGTACCTCTACGCACATTCTGCCACCACCACTGGGACATCTGCTGTGTCACTCCGTTCCTCGCGACACGCACTATACGATCACAGAATGACACCAAGTTGAATCTCAGGAGTCCTCGAAACTTTTAGTGTCAATAATCCGCCGCTAATTTTTTGTCAAGGATGTTGAGGTTTTTTCCATTTTTCCTATTTTCTGTCTTTCGCACCCTCACTACTATTTTTTGCATGTATACACACACACACACACACACACACACACACACACACACACACACACACACACACACACACACACACAGCCAGCCCACCTTAGAAGGATATAGTTGGCGATCATAACTCTGACATGTGACCCTCAAGATCCTGAGGTTCTTGAGGATCACACACACACACACACACACACACACACACACACACACACACACACACACACACACACACACACATGTGCACGCACGCACGTTCAGAAGCACATGTTCGTTCTTGCAATAAAGCGGTGAAGGATGAGAGACTCTGGTCGATCCCAGCCAGACCAGCGTGTGGGTGAGTGGCACCACGAAACAAACATCTTCACAATGCAACGCGGCAATAACGTTCGCATCAACACAAGTTTCATCGGTAATGTTTGAATTATTTTTTAGACCAACAAAATTTTGAATGCATTTACCCAGACTATGCTTTCCGTTGGTGGCCTTTAGTGGCAGTCCTGTAAGGCCATCATTGCTTCACGTGAGGCACAGTTTGCGCTCAGTACACAGGAAAGTTGCCGTTGTTGAGATCAGTTATACTTGGTGAGCATTCATTAGTGTCACCAATAAGTAACAAAGTCGAGACAGGCCGTGCAGTGGCGTGAGCTATCCACCCCAAAGGACTCCCGGCCCGCTGTGGGATGAGCACTGAGCACACAGGATCATTCATGCCAATAAGCTTCCATGGCGACAAACTATTTCCTTTTACTACTCGTTATCTTGTCTCTTGCTTCAAATCACGTCGATGTACTCAGTGTCTGTCTGTTCCACGCAAACCGCCTCGCCCCACACACTGGCCACGCCGGTCCCTTGCCCACCAGCAACCACCAGAAGGTGCTAGACGCGGTGCTGGTGCCGCAGAGCCAGTGGTAGTGCGGCTAACCTGTTACTTGTGTTTATCTAGTGTTCCTTAGAGGCTGTTCCTAGAGTGTGGAAGGTTTGTTTGTATATAAACATGATATAATGTGTACAAAATTATATATAGTGTAAATAGAAATTGTGATACATGGTAGCAATGGTGTGTACCTGCTGTAAAGTGTGTCTTTATAGAGAGTGAACGGTTTGCCTCTCCGCAGGGCGCCTCAAAGCTCACCAAGGAGGACATCGAGAGAGTCTTCGCCCTCTACGACAGGGTGAGTCGCCGCCGCTGCCGCCGCCGTCTTCTGGAGCTGGTGGCACTCTCCATGATGCCATAGTGCCGCTATCATGAGGAGCCTAATGAATCACTCCTGCTGTATTGAGATCACTGATATAGATGTTTGTCAATAATGTGTGCATATATGAATGTTTGCACATTATACCGTATTTCATGTCATGCAATATTATGTGTGGATGTACCAGTGTGTGTGGATGTGTGTGTGGGTGTGGGTGTATGAGACATTCACCCATCCATCCTGCTCTTGGCCTGCACCTGCACCCATCAGTCCGCCCCGACTGTCTGTCTGTCTGCCTGCCTGCCTGTCTCTCAGTGGCGGCAGTTTTTTCAACCCGCCTCGTCTCCGTCACTTCACTGGCTTGTCTTGCTTGCCACAAAAAAAAAAAAAATACATGAATAAATATACTCTCTCTCTCTCTCTCTCTCTCTCTCTCTCTCTCTCTCTCTCTCTCTCTCTCTCTCTCTCTCTCTCTCTCTCTCTCTCTCTCTCTCTCTCTCTCTCTCAGATGATTTAGTTTTCCATTCCGTGGCAGCATTAGCCTTGTCTGTCTGCCTGTCTGTGCCTGAACACTTCTCTGCCTCAGTCTTGTCTGTCAGTCTCGCCCTGGTGTTCCTCCCCCGTCAGCCTGCCTTGTCTTGTCTGTCTGTCCGGCGGCCTTCCTCGCCTGTACCTCCATCAGCCGGCCCTGTTTCCTGTCCGCCCCTCACTAACCCTCCCTCTCAGCCTTCCTCTGTCCCCCGGGAGCCGTTCTCTGGCCCGGGGCGCTAACGGTGTGTCTTCCTGGGCAGGATAACAACGGTACCATCGAGAACGAGGAACTGAATGGCTTCCTGAAGGACCTGTTGGAGCTGGTGAAGAAGGTAGGATACACAGTGGGTGTCCTTTTACTTACTTTTTGATGGACAGATGTTGTCTCTCTTTAGTTGTATAATCTTATGTTGAATGCCCTTGATGTTACTGTTGTTTGTTTGTTTGTTTGTTTGTTAGTGTCGTTGTTAGTGTTGTTAGTGTTAATGATGGTGTGTGTGTGTGTGTGTGTGTGTGTGTGTGTGTGTGTGTGCGTGTGTGTGTGCGTGCGATGGTGGTGACGGTGCTTGGGTGATGGTGATGTTTGCGTTGGCTACGGTGTTGTATTATAAACCCATCTAAAAAATCCTAAAAACAAAACGTTATAAAAAAAATCGATTATAACAGTTTGGTTGATTTATTTTAGTTATTCATTTATTTATTCGTCTCTTTTATGTAGAGGCGCGGAAAAAATAATAAGCAGCTACATTTCTTTACTTTAAGTCTTCTGAAAACAAAATCTTGCTGGAGATGATCCTTCTAAAAGCCATCCTAGACAATGAACGTTTCCAGATCATCAAACAGCCCGAAATGACGCCAAATTTTCAAGTGATAACCGAAAATCAATTCCCGCTATACATTTCTCTCGTTCCTGAAATTATCTGTACGTGTCAAGACTGTAGAGAGTTAACTATTTGATAATAATATGGACCTTCATCTCTAAGACTCCGAAAATTCATAAACAATCCAGAAAAAATGCAGAATCTACATATAAATAAACCTTCACCACTCACTGCCTCTGTATCAAAAAATTATCCGTAACCCCCTTCAGTACTGGGACGCATTTTCATATGTATTTTCATTATAATTTATTGATTTTATGCAACTTCAGAAACTCACGTGGGGGATTGAAATAGTAGATCTTGGCTATTAACCTTCTGGCCTCTATAGACCCTTCCTAATGTCAATACAATCGTCTAATCACACACAAACTCGTAAAAATATGCCTCAGTACTGAAAGAGGTTAATCTCGAGTCCTCTGCCCTGCTGTAAGTTCATCAGTTATTATGTCATACGAGGAGAGTGTCGATATGGGAATTTAACACGAGTAAGGAGGTTAGCGGTGTGAGATTACCAGAAGAGTTAATATTCACAAGGACGTTGACTGTTGACGAGAGGATTTGATATTGAAAGGAAAAGCGAACCAAGGTGGACTGAGTGGGGAAGGTTCCTCTACTTCTGATAACTTAAATTTCTTAGTAGTATTCTCATTGGCAGTATTTTACCACACTTTATTTAATCACCTTAATCTTCTCTCAATAAAAACTCATCTAAACCTTTTTTTTCTGTAAACTTTTTTTGATGTTAGAAGCTACAAAAAGACTCATTAGCTTCGTTATTTTATTCTTTTTCTAGTATTTTTTAAGTAGTTTATGTAGTTATCATGTATTTTCTTTATCGATTTTACCTTTCCTTACTTTTCTTGAGCGCATTTTACTTTATTAAAGTTTACACCCCCCCAGTAATATTTGGATAGCGTAGCAGCGTTGAGCTTTGCGTAGTGATGGAATAGCTTATAAGTGTGCGAGAGTGAAAGAGTGAGAGTAATAAGTGTGTAGGAATTCCACGTAGCAAGTTTTTTTAAACCCCGGCCCGCTCTTTCAGTAGCTGCAGAACTTAAAAACCTTACCAATCTTCTTCCTTGAACATACCATGAGAAAAAAAAAAAAAAAACGAAATTGCCCAACGAAAAACATGCTAAAATTTGAAAAAAGCTTGAAAATATGAGAAATTTGCAATATTTTTCCCTGTAGCGCCGTCGGAAAGGAGTGATGGGACTATAACTGGGACTTCTTTCTTTCCTCCCTCCCTTGATCTTGATCCTGAATCCGCAGGACTACGACGCGCTGGACCTGCAGGAGTTCCAGGACGCCATCATGCGAGGCTGCGACTTCAACAAGGACGGCAAGATCAACAAGAAGGAGTTGACCATGATCTTGCTGGCGCTGGCACGACACGGCACTGAAGAGGAGGCGCAAGTGTAAGATTATGCTCCTCCTCCTCCTCCTCCTCCTCCTCCTCCTCCTCTTCCTTCTCTTTCTTCTGTTCTTACTACTAATTATATTACTGCGACTACTATCACTGTCACCTCTCTTGTTACTACTGCTATTACTACTACTATTTTTTACTGCACCTGTTACTACTACTACTACTACTACATGTACTGATTATTCTCTCTCTCTCTCTCTCTCTCTCTCTCTCTCTCTCTCTCTCTCTCTCTCTCTCTCTCTCTCTCTCTCTCTCTCTCTCTCTCTCTCTCTCGCATGTAAGTAATTCAGCGATGCAGTCGCTTCACTATCGATTCTTTATTAATTTCATCTATATTTTTTCTATTCTAATTTACTTCTTTTCAGTTCTAGTCACACAGAATGATTTTATTTGATATCACAAAGAATGATTTTTTTTCTGTTTTCAGGTTTTTGTTCTTATTTTCTCGTTAATTGTTTGTTTCTTTTTTCCATGTATCTATATTCCCTTTTGTTCTCGTTTGAGTTTATTTCAGTTATGAGTTTGGCGTTGTGTTCCTGTGGAGTGTTTTATCCTGTTAACTGTCATGCCTTCTCCTCAGTTCTCACTAAAATGCTCCTCCTTCACACTACCTTGCACCGCCCCTGGAGTAAGCAGTGTAAGTCTTCTGTGTGTGTGTGTGTGTGTGTGTGTGTGTGTGTGTGTGTGTAGACCAGAAGCCCACATATCACCTATCACTTTCTATCATTATTACGACTTCTATCATCATTATCATCGTCCTCATCACCACCATTACCCACCATAACTATACCCATTCTTTATCATCTCCCTCCACTCCTCACTCCCTTTTACCTTCTTTCTCCGTCCATCCTTACTTGAACCATCACATTAAATACAATAGCACCATCACCATCTTGCATCAACTCCAATTCACCATCAATCATCTTCCATACACTTCACTATTACAATATGTCGTTCCTACCTCTCCCTTAGCACCCACACACTCCCACACATACTGACGCTCTCCCCCTCCACAGTGGTGCAGGCGGCGTGGTAGGCGCCAACCCCCTGGCTGAGATCGCTTCCATCGGCATGAAGGCCCTCAAGTTGCAGAAGCTCCGTGTCCGCCATTTCGTGAACCGCACTCTCGGCGCCAACAGCACCACCACCACCAGTTAGTTCCATGAGGGGCCGCGCTAAGCCACCGAAGGAGAAGAAGGAGAAGAAGATGAAAGATTTGCTGTGGGAGTCTTTTAGGTGGAAGTAGTGTTGGAGGAGAAGGCAGCATTGATTGGCTAAGTTTGGTATTCTCGCCAGGTCAGGATTGGTGGTTTTCTTTTGTCTTTGTGTTGTAGCGATGGCAGGAGCGAGTGTTCCCTGAAGGGCTGCGACACCACTAGGGGAAGGTTTTGCTCACCGTGCAACGTCTCGTTGTCATCTGCATGAGAGGTTTCGAGATTCTACTAATGGTCGTCCGCTAGTTTGTAATGTGTGCAGGAAGGTAAGAGACGAGTGCTCGAGAAGGAATCAGTAGGTAGACGATGGCTGAGATGGAGGAAAGTGCAAGTCCCGTAATGATAGCTTCTTTTCCCCCTTCTACTCCTGGACTATTTTAGCCTTAGTTTGTTTGTGTTGCTGCGGCGGCTGGGCTAGGCGCGGCCAGCCCGGTCTGGCGCCTGGTTTTGTATCTTAAACGTGTCGGGTTGTGAGCATAATGATGGCCACCTCTTGAGCTCGGAGACGTCTAGCTGTGCACACTTCCCCAGGACTGAGGGAGGTGTCCTGCCTCTGAGACTATCCACTCTACTTTTCCCTCTTACTCTCCATGTTTGGACCACTAAGGTTTCTCTCCAATGAAAGATGATTGTATATTGTCAGCGACGATTTGTATTTGATTTCTTTTAACTTTGGTTCTCTTGTGGATGCTTGCCGCCTCAGGGTGAGGCGGGACCACTGCTGCTGCCTCTGCAGCCAGGTCGCGCTTGGTTCACGAGAATACACTGGACCCTTTGCCTTAGTGCTGTCAAGACCCGAATGCTTTCCCTGTAAGGTTCTCTGCCACCCATTACCTGATACATCGGTGTAACGCGTCATACGAGCAGCATCTGAGGCAATAGATCTCGCTGAACCAAACATAGCGTGCCATCCCTCAAGCGACAACCCTTGCTTGCCTGCTGGCCGCCGCGACCCCGGGCTACCTGCCGCTGGTCCCCGAAACCTCTGAACGAGCAAGTATTTTGCGATTTCGTTAAAAGTCAGATCCGCATTCACGTATTTACTGCTTGTAAGGATGTGTGGTACAAATCTCCAGCACTTCATAGCAGTTTGTTTATCGCTAAGTTTGCAAGACCTTCAGTCAGGATCTCATGAAAAAAAAATCAAAATAAACTGGGATGTGCAGCTTGGAAAGAGTCAAATCAGTAAATGAACACAGATGTTATTGTTTGGTGTAGATGAATCCTGAAGCTTGTTGTGAGCCATCCGTTTGTTCTGCACATCCCCAGCCAAGACACAAGGCATCCCAGGGAAGCCAGGCCGCACTCTTACCTTCAGACTTCTGCAAAGACAATTTTGCACAATCTTTTTACTCTACACATCTTTCCAACTTTTGAAATGGTCCTCTATGCTCCATATCCTTTTGAAAATATCTTTATACTGTATATGTTAAAGTGTAACACTAAATGCTTATTTTCTGAAAGTCCATCAGCAGTGAAAGTGGTAATAGCTGTTGTTAATCTTGCTGGAAGGTGTAACACTCGGAAACACTGTTTTGAGGTGCAACGCCAGGCGGGAGGAGCGCGACGCCCTGAGGCGCCGAGACATGTTTGAATCTCGCCGCCCTTTAGTTAGTCGGCAAAATCTGGAGGAGTGAGTGGCTGTGGTCCACCTCCCCGCCCGTGTCGCGCTGCTCCGTGCCTCCCTCCGCGGTGTTTCCCCTTCCAGGTCATATATATATACATAGGTGTTAAACCGTTATATTAAAGTCTCTTAGACATAATTCAATACAAGGAAGTTAATATGAATTACATATACTTAAAGTCTCTTGAGCCATATTGATAACGTGTCACCGCCGGGCAGCGTGCGGACGGACGCCCATCGCCCCGGCGCGGCGCCGCCCACGCGGACCGGTGGTTCCCCTGTGCATGAAGTACTTGATGATGTCCAAGTAATCGAGACGAAAAAAAAATATATATAGTGTTCCTTTCAGCCATTGGTGATATAAGGCTACACTTTCTTGTTACTTATGTCCGTGTTGTTCTCAAACGTGGTGTGAATACAGAAATAAAAAAATATATATATATATAAAAATAGTCTCGCGCTGACGCGGCGGTGCCAGAGGCGGAAGCGTGAAGTGTTGTCCTGCCCAGCCTGATGTGTTTGGCCTGAGATGATCAAGGAAAACTTGACGGTTACGTAAAAGACATTCCCTTGTAATGTCATCCTCTTACTAAGAATCACAACTGCCGTTCCACTCTGGCACCACCAGCAAGATCTGGCAACACTGAAACCTTTGTGCGTTCCTGAGCTAAATCTCGAGTCAACAAGTGAGCGTCCTGGCCAGCCGCCTTCTGAGGCCTCGAGCACAAACTAAACAATGGTTGTCGGGTCTTTGACTTGTATTGGTTTCACTTCATTTAATGTAATACCAGTTTTCAATAACGAATAAAAAATCTTCTGTTAACATTGTTTCATTAACTTACGAACACACACACACACACACACACCGCGTACTGCAGTGATTTGGTTGGCACGCTCGCCTGACACCGAGAGGTTGTCAGCCGCGCCTAGATATCCTGGGCGTGGCGAGTCAAATGGGCAAACCTCTTAATTAATGTGTATATGGCCTCTGTTCACTTAGCAGCAAATAGCCACGGGATGTAACTGGAGGAGTTGTGGCCTAGCTGTCCTGATGTGTATGTAGAGTGTGATGTGGTCTCAGTCCTGAGCTCGCTTCGTAGGAAAAGGCTGGCTGGATGACCAGCAGGCGACTGTGGCGAATAACACACAGAACTGTAAAGAATAACATTATACCTACGCACATGTGTCCTTTCTACATTCCTGCATCACACCCACCCATTCACCAGCTCAACCGTTACAGATTTTTTTTTTAATAGAAGTAGTCAAGAGCATAAATCATTCTTTTGATAGTGTCGGATAACTTTGATAAAGTATTAAAAGGGCAGTTTCTGAAAACAATAGGAAGTATTGTCAGGTCCATCAGGGGGTTAAGAGCAGAAAGGTTAAGATAAATGTCTCTGCAAACACTCTTATAGCCACGAATGAAATGGTGATCAGTGTTGTGGTTAAGATGAGATAAGGATGGTGATGGGACTGCATAATACGCTCCAACCCCACCTGATGGAGTCCTCGTCGCTGGAGTCGTCAGGGAACTACGAGTACTACGTTAGCCAACAGAAGCCACCCTGAAGAGGCGGTTGACGTTCCGGGCAAAGAGAGACCGGCACAATTTAGCAGGCCTGAATGAAGTGTGGCGGATTTACGGTAAGCATCAACCATGGATAGGCACGCTGGGAGCCACGGGACACCTCACATTACACACACGCACCAGTCAGCAGGAGAGAAGTCGATGTAGCGTCAGTTTCCTGAATATGTAGAACTATTATGAGAAGCAGTTTGCCACATAGCCACAATATCGAAAGAAATACATCACGAGAGAGAGAGAGAGAGAGAGAGAGAGAGAGAGAGAGAGAGAGAGAGAGAGAGAGAGAGAGAGAGAGGTGCGTTTTCAGCAGCACTTTGCGGAAGGCACCACCAACTATCTGCAATCTGGAATAGGAGTGTTTATTGCAGAATAATGTAGAATCAGATTACAGTTGGCCATGGCTGTGTATTACCCATTGGTAATAGTTTTAATTCATCCATTTACAGTTCACTTATATTTTTTGGTAACCGATAGGAAGTACATAACCATTATAATGATAGGCAAGGGAGCACTAAACACAGCAGAATCACTTCCTTTCCACCAAGTTTTCCAGATCTTATGGTGTCTCATATCTCTGCTTGCCAATGACAGCCCTCACCAACCCTAATGATTCAGTATGCTTGTTTATATGCTGCAAATGTGTGTGTGTGTGTGTGTGTGTGTGTGTGTGTGTGTGTGTGTGTGTGTGTGAGTGTGTGTGTGTGTGTGAGTGTGTGTGTGAGTGTGTGTGTGTGTGTGTGTGTAACAGAGGTGGTAGTGTCTGGCATGGAGACGTACATTCCTCACTTTCTCTCAACCTAGATCTTCCAAACCTTGGTTTAACCCAGTCTGTTCTCGTGTTATGTTTGATATAAAGGATGCCCACAAAAGGTATTTGATCCTGAGTACTCTCTCTCTCTCTCTCTCTCTCTCTCTCTCTCTCTCTCTCTCTCTCTCTCTCTCTCTGAAGATCATGTGGACGTGTGCATTCATATTATCCCCTCAGAGATTGAATTCCCCCCAAACTGATATGCTTATAGGAATGATGTGATTTTTTAATTGACCGGAACAATCATAGCTGAAGTGGTTGGCAGTAGGCTACACTGTAGATGTGGCATTAACACCAGATTTTTTTTAAGTTGTGAGTGCCTTTATTAAGAAGTGCTACTCAGAAAATAATCCACCGAGAAATTAGATATGCACTGTTTAATCGAGTCATTCCTACAATCTTATTTTTAGATATAGAAAGCAAAGATGATGAGGCGGTGGAGCATGTGGCGCTGGAATATGAGAGGTATGAGATAAACAGATTATACAAGAGATTCCGACTAAATTAGGCCATAATAGGAATGAAGGACTAAAGATAAGCAGGAGGAAGGGAATAATAGGTCAAGGATATTATTATAGGTAAAGATCCTTGGGTGGTGCAGGTCAGGTGGGACCGTGAAGACAGACGAATGCCAAGGATAGGAGAGGCCTCTACCAAGGGCTTGCCGTAAAAGAATGGTACTTTGCTTCCCTCTCCATGTTTCCTTGGCTCTGTGCATGTCTCTCTGTGTTGCATGATCCTGCGACTAAAGGGTACAACAGTTTTTCCGGAGGGTGCCTAGCGAGTGTCGTCTGGCAGTGTTACTATCGTTTTCAGTGGAGTCATTCTCCTTTATGGGCAAACGGAAGAAGACCGCATGCCTTCCGCTGCCCTATTGAAAACGTCTATGCTTTCCCGTGTGTGTCTTTTAACTGCACCTGGTCACACAGAGGCAGTCACACCAAGGGTACTGGCAGGCTTCATCTAGTCCATTGCGAGTGGCCAGCTTCACTTCACTTCAGACATCTAGGTGAGGAGTGAGTGAGTGGTGGTGTTGATGTGAGACTCAATGGTAACCTATTAACTGCAGACAAGTGAGGGTTTCTAATTATCTAACATCGACTGTGTATTAAGTGGAGAAGCAGCTGTTTTGGTGTATAGGTAGTGAATTGTATAGTATTTACTTGTGTGTGTGTGTGTGTGTGTTTGTTTACCTAGTTGTATTATACAGGGTTCGTGCAGGGCTCACAGCGTCCTCTTTCCATATACCCATACATCCGTCATTTCCTTGAATTTAAATCTAAACCTATACACTGGACAATTTTATTCAGTTCTCACACTAGCCATGCATTCTTGAGGTAAGGGACTTCCTTTATTTGATGTTTATTTATTTTTTTATTGATATAGCTTAACTTCACCCAGTGTTAGTGGCAGTTAGTAACAGTTATAGTCTGTGGGTTAGTTTAGTATCGTTATATAACTTACATATCTAAGACTGGATATGTCTTCAGAGAATTATTGTATGTCGAATTAGTCAAATATCTTTGGAAGAGGAATACAATACTGCCTTAATAATCTTTCCCGGTAGACTGCCCCTTGTAACTTACAGTAACAGAGCCTAGAATAGACATGCAATGGGGAGAAGCCAAACTCCGCAGGCATGCCTTCAGTCCCTTGACGGTGAGTTGCTAGCGAACATTATAGTGATGCATGGGACTGAGTTGTGTGCCTCATGCAGCAAGTGACTGTACAGTATGACATAAGTGATGTATGGAATGGTAAACTGCCATAGAGTAACAATACTGTCAGATAAAGAGTTTCATACATTAACACTTCTCAAAATGATGAAGCTTTTATGGCTTTCAAGAGAAAAGTTCGAATGAGTTAAGTTGAATGTCTTAATGTCCCCAAGTGTTAACTGCTTCTGGGGCTGGTACAAAACCCTCTAAGGATGAATATAAGACCTTTTTAAAAAATATTGCTCAACATTTCATCACAGCTCAGAGTAGATATGCCTGAACAGAATGCAATGCCACCGTGGCAGATCATTCACCATAAGTTTTCTCACACATCCCATCAGTCTACTTGTTCATCTCCTTTTGTATTGACTCAGAGAGATGCAAGTCTGCTATGTAACCAGTGTTCCAAATAGGAGAATGGAACTGAAGAAAGGGTTGCATGTGGGATTATAGATCTGATGTGGTGATGGAAATCAAGAGAACCATCAACTGTAATGTCCAGGTTCTTGTGGGCTTCAGCAAATGGTAGATCAGTTGAATGCAGAGTATAGGACTGTAGGAGACCCATTTAATTCCACACTGAGGCCTAAGAATCACACATTTATCTGGATTCATATTGGGACTTCAGGAACTGAAAATAGCTTGAATAGCAATAGTGGTTGCTACTATATTTTAGGAGGGAACAGTAGTTGAAATTCAGATAATTTGATGAACATTCTCTCTCTCTCTCTCTCTCTCTCTCTCTCTCTCTCTCTCTCTCTCTCTCTCTCTCTCTCTCTCTCTCTCTCTCTCTCTCTCTCTCTCACTGATAGTGAATGCTGTAGTGATAAGACCAAGTGCAGCTATAACTGATTGGCTGAGGGGAGCACAAGGCAGTCAAGGATTGAACAGCAGACCAAGAGCTCTCAGTCCTCAGACTGATGTATGTGCAAATAGTGTACAGAAACATTTAACTTTATTAGTGGTTAAAAGATCACAGTTTATATTTCAACTATGTAAAGGAATTGATGCTTATCATCATTCATTTCCAGTACAGTTTGTACAGTTTATTATGTTTATTATAATGTATAATTGCATAAGTTGTTAGGTTGGTTATAAGAAAGAATTAATTACTTTTCTTTAAAAGTATCAGAAAATGTTCTCAAAAACTAATTTTATTTTCTGCCCTTTTCACTTCAAGCTTAGAGGTTGAAGTCTGCTTTACAAACGAGGGCAAGACGAAGACAAAATGTGGCCTTCTGCTATAGCTGTTGGGGTGGCCAGTGTCCTGTGGTATGCCGTCAACCTAAACGTCTACCTTGTGATAGCACTGTGCTCAACATTGTACATCATCCTTGGAGGTTCCCTAACCATCTGGCAGATATACAAAACTTTTCCGAGAGATTTCAAGTAAGTTGAAGTGTTGTTACGTTTAGTGGCAATTGAAATGTGATAGACACAAATCTATAGTACCAACAGTGCCACTTTAATGACTCTACATTCTTTGTTAACCCCTTCAGTACTGACTTATTTTCATATCCATTCTTCTTTCTCTTTGGCAATTTTATACAGCTTCAGAAACTTTTGTGTGGATTAGAATAGTGAAGACTGGCCATTAATCTTTTGATCTACATAGAATTTTCCTGTCAATAAAATCATTTAATTGTCACCCAAAACTGAAGGTAAAAATGCATCCCAATACTGAAGGGGTTAGGAATGAGAGGCACTCTGAGGAAGTGTATCTTGCATTTCATTGAACACTCACATGCTTTTGAGTGTTGGAGATCACTGTTGCTTTGCTGTGCTGTCTGTACTGCTTTAGCTTCTGTGATAGAAACAAAAAGCCAACCCTTTTTAATCATGGCTTCACATAACTTCATATCAATATAAAGTTTATTTAAGTATATTTACAGCTACAAAATTTTTATCTTTATTACGCCTTTAAAAACTTATATTGAAGCATAGAAGTTTAGATAATACACTATCATCATTCATAATGACATAAAGTAAACAACTGCATTTTGTTATGAAATTCCTAAACCAGGAAATGTGATGATAACTTGAAGGTCTATCTGGTCATGGTTATACAATAATATGTCCAGTAAGTACAGGTTCAGAGTAGTGATAGGGGAGTCACTAAGTGTGTGGCCTTTGCCCTGTACTGGTGATGCCTCGCTATCAGTTTCCTCCACAGATGAGTGGGATGTTTGAAGTGGTTTCTTATCTGCCCTAGTTATGATCTCTTGTGTTATCAATACTGGGCACTTCTTAATTGCATCTTGAAAATTTGGTATGCTGGTAGTGTTTGTGTGTCAATTTAGTTAAGATAGTGTTGCATAGAAACTGTTAAGTTCATGCTATCATATCAGTGTTTTTAGACAAAAGCATGTAACATTGTGGAGAGCATATCTTGCCATCACTTTAACTCTGTACTCTTTTATTTTTGTCTACATACCATTCCATCATGTTTAACCATCATCCCTCACAAGGAGCTG
The DNA here is from genome assembly GCA_020233015.1 of Callinectes sapidus. Classification (NCBI taxonomy): domain Eukaryota; kingdom Metazoa; phylum Arthropoda; class Malacostraca; order Decapoda; family Portunidae; genus Callinectes; species Callinectes sapidus. The sequence goes on from CM035193.1 coordinate 5,589,406, forward strand.
CTTTCTATTTATCTCATAACTGTGTATGTAATCTCTCTCTCTCTCTCTCTCTCTCTCTCTCTCTCTCTCTCTCTCTCTCTCTCTCTCTCTCTCTCTCTCTCTCTCTCTCTCTCTCTCTCTCATACAGACACAAGTAGCAACAACTAACAAAGTATATACCTAGAGGTTATGATTTTTTAGTTCTATTGAGTGGATGTGAGGGTCCATAGTCCTTCCCAAAGATCAGTTGGACTGTCTTTACAGATAATGGGTAGATAACACACACACACACACACATACACCTTTAGTCCACTGTGACCCTGTCTCTCCCTATCTTTCTTGCTGCTGCGTGTGTAAATGATAAATGTAAATAAGGCTGCTGAACAAAAAAACTATAGACCATGGTTTTACTGCTCCCTGTTATGGTGGGTGTAAGTGTGTTCAGACAATCACTTGACACTCACACCCATATTCAGAAAAGCCTTGCTCTTTTGCCACGACAATATCCCAAGGCTGCATAAACAACTAGCCAGGTTTTCAAGGCAGTTTCTCCTTTTGATAAACTAGAAGTCTTGTCAATCCATTACCAGAACCATAAAGGTCTTTTTAAAAACATGAGTGTCTTCAACTAGAGACTTTGGAAAGCAGTGACGGTGAGAGAGCAAAGCCTTTCTGAATATGGGACTCAAAACCAGTAGTCTTCCTCTCCCTCTCACCCCCCAACTCCTCTATGCACTCTCCCTTTCATCTCCCCCACACCTTCCTCCCTCCACCCCTCTCTGTCTAGGTGCTGTCAGGTCAGGGATGGTCAAATCACACCTGCATAGTGAATGAAGACCTTCCTCTCCTTGCAAATAAAACGTTGATATTTATGAACAAAAATCAATTTAAAGTTAAAGAAAAATAAATAAGAGGAAAATGTGTAATAATAAAGTGATCATTGTAATAAATTAATTGGATGTAATGAATAAACTAAAGAAAAGGTGTGACTTCAGCAACACACTTGCGATTTGCCACTGATGCCATGTAGAGGAGTAGTAGTAGTAGTAGTAGTTGTTGTTGTTGTTGTTGTTGTTGTTGTTGTTGTTGACGATGTAGAAATCAACAGGAAAAGAAAATGAATATAAAATGTTGCCAATAGGTTAAGGTTGACTACTTGAGATAGAGAGTGCCTGAGCGAGAGTTGTGGGGGTAAGATTCATTACAGTGACTATTGTGTGAGGACATGAGTGTTGAGAAATGCTTGTGAGGCATGAGTGATGAGTAGTGTTTGTGAGACATGAGTGATGAGTGGTTGTTGTGAGGCCTTGAGTTGTGAGTGATTTATTGAGACACAAGTACAGAATGAACATCAAGGAACATATAGGGAGACTGCAGAAGGTCCGTTATCATACAATGGGGAGCTCTTGTAACCTATTTAATCGTGTCAACCTTCTCAAAACTACGCACATGACCATCTAAGCCTATTCCACTCGTCTGCAAATTCCTATCAATCCCTCTTAAATCCAAACTGTTCTATATTTTTTCGTGTACAAGTGTAGTAAGATATTCAGATGTTCTCCATCAATAGCTTAGTGTAATTGGAAAAACTTCTGCTCTTCTAGCGAGTCATAAAACTGTTCCTGAGATGTGAGTGGATGCTGTGTGGATGCTAATGGTTATTGTAGGTGTTGTGTGGACGCAAGTGGTTATAGTGGCTCTGAATATGAGGTAAATGATTTGGGAAGACAAGAGTGGTAACGCTGGGGAAATATTTTGACCGGTAGGCTTTGCAAGTCGAGTTGTGGTAAGAGAGAGAGAGGAGGAGGGAGGGGAAAAAAAGGGATAAAAAAACGTATAACAAAAAGTTTAGTTGTAAAAAAGGGGGGTAATAAACTATAAGAAAAGTTAAGTTGTGGTAAAAAATAAAAGATGATAAACCCTAAGAAAAGTCGATTGGTTAAAAAACGATAAAAAAAAGGGCTCACAAGAAGAATCCGTGCGTGATGTAGCTATAGAGAGAGACTTTCTCTTCCCAACTCGTCAGACCACCTCCACAATAATTATCCGTCTTACAGCGTCACTCTCCTCAACCTCGTCTTGTTCTCCTCGGTCCACAGATGACTCGGGTCTGCATTTCCTTCATTACCACTCCACGTCCACTCAGATGAATGCGTCAAGGTGAAATTCAAATAGCATTGCAATACGACTAGAATACAAGTGAATAAAAGATGTGTTGACTACGGTTTTATGGGAGAGATATGTTTGATGTTGTTTACGTACTGTGTTTAGGTACTGATTTCAAATGATACTGTAATAAAAGTATACGGCTGTTGAAGGTAAAGAGAATTAGAATATTTACGATGCACAACACCGCAGAACAGCACAGTATACGATCATACAGCAGTGGTATAATGTATGTTTTTTCTTTAGGGAATTAGTGTGTTTATCTTTTTCCATACTTGAATACTCTTGGAAGCTGGAAGGTATGGAATGTTTGTCCTTGTCCCACCACCATCCTCCTCACCCCACCCCACCACCCTGCCCTTACCGTTGACCTTCACATATCACAGCCTCATCTCCCCCACCTCGCTCCTCCCCACTCCTCACTTCCGCAGCCTTCACCGCCCACCTTACTTCCTGGCCAATCCTAGCACACACACACACAAGACAGAGATAGCAAAAAAGAAATATGTGAATTCTTCTTTCTTCTTCTTCTTCTTCTTCTTCTTCTTCTTCTTCTTCTTCTTCGAGAGAGAGAGAGAGAGAGAGAGAGAGAGAGAGAGAGAGAGAGAGAATCCTTTACATCCGTGTTGAGATTTCGCTAGTCAGAGTGATGAGTCTGATCGTGAGGAGTAATACGTGTTGTCGTCCTGGTAGTAATTCACAGCGAAGCATTAAGCAGCAGTGCAACGTAGTAATTGTAATGGTGGCGTCTGCATTATTCTTGCGTTGCTAAGACGGAAGACAAAAGTGAAAGTGGTTTGAGGAAAAGACTGTCAAGAACCTTAGTAGACTAGACTAGTCTCTCAGTGTTCCTTGTGTAGTGAGTGGGTGCGTGTCGCAATATCCCTTCTCTCTGCATATAATACTCTCACTGGTGTTTGTCGTCTCAGTATGAATTTATTATCTTTACAGTATTGTCATTTGCTTGTTAATCTTTTACCGGTTTCATTAATTGTGTTGCGTGGTCAGTGTCAAGCATCATATGACGTAAATATGAATAGTGATGGTATTAGACATGTGAGTGTAGATACCTCTTGTCATCTAACTGGGTCAGTCCCACGTGTCGTATAAGGAGGAAGGAGCTTCAGCGTTGAAGGCTCCTGAGGTGACTTGCTCTAAATTAATATTCGTAACTATTATTATATTGTTCTAAAACGTTACATATTTCTATCGTCTTTTGTTTCATTCACCGCAGTACTATTAAGAACTTGTGTAAAGACTTGAAAGTTGTAGTGTAGTGAATCCAGTGCTTTAGTGGTTCGTGATGAGCTTGTCCTTGTGCCAGAGAGGCCCAGCGGCCCCCACCCGCTCCCGATGGTCCACTTGGGCCACTCGTTTGTCCACAATTCCCAGAGATACTAGGTGGGTATCCACTTCAAATGATTATTTATTTATTTTGCTAACTTGCCAGGTCACTACGCTTTATTTATTTATTTTTTTTATTTTATTTATTTTTTTATTATTTTTTTTTTTTTACATAATTGGTATGTATTTTATTTTGCAGAGGTTTGGTGCGTTTCATTAAACTGACAGTGAAGCTCAAACATGCTCAGCGGAATAATCTGAGTGTTCCCAAGGCTTTCCGCATTATTGCATCCAAGAACAGAGATAAAGTAGCATTCTACTTTGAAGATGAGACGTGGACTTTTGGACAGGTGAGCTTGTGGACAAATATTCTGCTGAGTGAGGTCATATTATGATATTTCATTACAGCTTCTTGATTCATCACTCCGTGAATCTTTGTTTATTCACTTGCAGTGTGTGTCATGACGTAAATCTCAGTACACATATATGTATCTGTGTCACCTCATCTGCTGTCCAAAAAAATAGTGTCTATTGATTTTTCTGTGACTTACCTATTCATGACCAGATGTATCACCAGCTTCCACCATCTAGCCGTTGTGCACATCACATCCACACCTTAAATTTTATTACCGCAGTGTAGGGCATTCACTTGATTCTCAGTTCCATAACATACCGTAGTTATTACATATATTTACTACTTTTAATGTTAAAATTCAGGAGTAAGAAGGAAACAATTGCAATGTATAGCAACCCCTTTGTTTGTAAATCATGTCTCAGAACCTAACCCAGCAAACTAAGCTATCCAGTTAATCATTTGTATGCTTGGTTTAATACACTACAATGTTATCAAATCATATCATGTAATAAGTCCTTGGAGGAAAGTCTCTCTCTCTCTCTCTCTCTCTCTCTCTCTCTCTCTCTCTCTCTCTCTCTCTCTCTCTCTCTCTCTCTCTCTCTCTCTCTCTGTAAGATTGCACATAAGAGATACCAATAGTACATACTCTATTTTAGGACATTGTACACTATTAGGGATTTCACTTGCTGATGTTTTTTGTTTACAATAGAATAATTTCATTCACTGAGTCTTTTCTTTTAGTGTACAGGAGAATTCACTATTATTCGTGTTTGTTTAACATGGTCTTATGGTATTACAGGTTGATGAGCTAAGCAACAGAATAGGGAACTATTTTGTTAGTCAAGGTATCAAACATGGAGATTCTGTGGCTGTCTTCTTGGAGAACAGAGTGGAGTATGTCTGCCTTTGGTTAGGGCTGACTAAGGTACGTAAAGAATTGCTATTATTTTATGTACCATCACTTGCTTTTGTGTCATTGCTGTCTAGTCAAGTACACACAATTCATTTTCCCATATTGTGCATGTCTTTGGTTGTGGGAGTCTAATTTATATTTGTGCCTTGTATTTCGTATAGTAACCTTGATTTTAGAAGGAAAAAGTTGCAAAATTATTTCCCATTGCAAAAAGAAACTCCATTGAAGTTTGTACTCTGTAACAGATAGGTGCTGTTCCTGCCCTCATCAACTATAATCTCCGTCTTGAGCCGCTGGTGCATTGTATTAAAGTGGCGTCTTGCAAGGCTATTGTATGTGGTGCTGAAGTTCAGTCAGGTGAGTTGTACACTGATTGTTTTTTGCTATACTCATTAAATGTCTTAACATTTGATTGATTTTTATGGTTTTCTAAACATTTCATTATAGGAAGTCTTCAGTCTGTTATATTCTTTTCAGCAATTTGTGATATATATGACAGAGAGGAGGTTTCAAGTGTGCCTGTGTATGTGTATGGTCCCAGAGAAGAGGAAATTGCCATCAAAGGTGTGTATGAATTAAACTTGGCTTTCGATAAAACCACATCCAGTTATGAAATTTATGGTATTAGAACAGCATTTCTGATGTCAAAATAAGTTGAATTTCCTTTGGATTAATGATAAGATATGAAAATTGTCATTGCTTTAATTTTTTTGGAGGAGATATGCCAAACTTTGAAATGGTAAATTGGTATTTAGTTTTCAACTGCATTTCTTGAATTTGTTGCTTGCCTAGTGTATATTGTTACTTGTTTCTAGGTTTATAGTGTTTTATTCTTCTGACAGAAGTTTTGGAAATAGTATAATAAAGATCAAGTTTTGGAAAGATGATAACCATATATATGTGATATCATTAGGTGGCATCGACTTGGATTCTGCCTTACCCTCTGCTCCCACCACTGTTCCACCACAACTAGCAAATGTGAACTTCATTGATAATATGGTTTACATCTATACCTCTGGCACCACTGGCCTTCCAAAGGCTGCCATCATCAAGCACTCTAGGTAAGAACCTAACCAATGAATACCATCTTGTTCTTCCTTGATATAATGATCAGCATCTTAAATTAGTGTGCTGTATTGTAAAAAAATCTTTGTAGAAGTGTTTGTAAGCTTTTGAGTGCTCCACCTTTTTTTGCTTGTTATCTATCTATAGCTGATTCCTCACTTCCTCTGAGGAAAGTGGCTGAAGTGAAGACAAAGTTTTTACAAGCCTTCCAGCAAGCATTGCATTTTAATACCTTCTCTTTGATATTTTTTCATTTAATTCTTTTATTCTTTTCATAGAAATTTTTCTGATAATACCTGCCTGTTAAATTCCAATTCTCAATTTCTGTCTGATGTGCTGATTTCCAGTCATGCTGTAAAATCAGACCATAAAAGTGCATAATGTCTCACTCATGTACTATAGATCATACATATCGTGTAGTTTCCTCTATACATGTGCCACATCTTGTAATATATTTGTTTCCCGGGATTATTTTCCATTATAGTTAAACCTTTTAGTTGTAATTGTAGAGTTTACATGAATATGTAAAGAACTTAATGTTTGAAAAGTATTATGGTAGTTAGTGTTCAATATTAAGGGAATACTTGGAGGAAAACAAAAATTGTTGAGAGAGCTCTAAAAGAAATTACGATAAGATTTGTAATTGATTAAAGTTAAAACATAGGTATTTGCCAATATTCATTGTTGGTAATGCGTAGCACAATAATATTTTGTTAAGTTACAATCCTTCACGGATATGACAGTTTGACAAATAACTCTTCTATGATGTATGAATTAATGGAATACTTTGTTACGGTAATTATATTCGTATATTGTAGGAAAGAGAACTATTGAGATATGTTAATGCTCAAATTATCTAATATTGTAATATGTGTTTGTACTTTGCATGATTTTCCTGCTAATGAAAGTTCTTTGATAAAATGGGGAAAAACAGAGGCTACATGGCAATGATTGCTGGTACCTGTATGATTGGTCTGACTGACGACGATATTGTGTACTCACCCCTGCCCCTGTACCATCTGGCGGCTGGGCTGTTAGGATCAGGTCAAGCCCTTTGTCATGGAAATACTGTTGTCCTCAAACGAAAATTTTCAGTTTCTGCATACTGGAAAGACTGTGTGAAATATAACTGTACGGTAAGAAGAATCAGACTTTGAAGTGTCTGATGTTGGGATAGTAATTGCTTTTCTGGTGAATACCATATGTGTAGCAATTCTTTTAAGATGTCACTGGAGTCTTTCATATTCATTGTGGTTTTGTGCAAGTGTCTTTGTTAGCTCCCTGATGTGGGATGTTGTGTTGGGGGAAAAATGTGTTAGAGAGACAGATTGATGTGGTGATATAATCCCTAAGTGTTGCACTTGCACATGTGTTAATGTTATCATTTGCAGGTTGTCTATGTTCTATTCATTTTTGTGTGTTGGTTGGCAGGGCTTTCTTTGCTGCAACAGGTATGGGAGGAATGATTGGGTTAACCACCTCTGATATTCTGTATGATCCTCTGCCCCTCTACCACACGGCTGGAGGCATCCTTGGTGTAGGCCAGACTCTGTTTGCAGGCATCCCTACCGTTATAAGACGGAAATTCTCAGCCACACAATACTGGTCTGACTGTATAAAGTATGGCTGCACGGTAAGAATTTCACCCCTATGGAAACAGACATCTGTTTTCATAGATACATTCTAGACAAACATCAATTTACAATTATCATTATTTGCATATATATATATATATATATATATATATATATATATATATATATATATATGCAGATCATGTTTATTTTCATTGATTTATTTGATTAATTTATTTTTTCATTTAGAAGGAATATTATCTCGTTCAACCTTTGACAAGCTTTTTTTTTATAAGTTTACGTGTATGAAAGCCATGATGGTTAGTGTATAATTTTCTTCAATTTATTTAATGGATAAAGTATATCGAAGCACACACACACCAGCATGCAACTGCGGCGAATTACACATTTTATTTTTCAATTTTGTTGATGAAGATAGATGGAGAGAAAGGATGATACTGGTTCAACTTTAATTTTATATTTTACGGTTAGTTAAATACAACTTGATTGATGATTGAATTCTTAGCCTCCTATTACAAAAGTAAGGGTCTTAACTCGCACTTAGAAATGTTTTGCCTGTGTGGTATAGTTGAAATTATATCTATTGATCATGGTTTCAATAATAAGTGTATTTTGGTATAATATTTTCCTCAAACTTACATGGTTTGAGCCAAGAAGGTAAAATCCTGTATGGATTATGATAATACTATGGAAACGCTTTCAAAATTGTCTATATTTGCATCCACAGATTATTAGTAGTAAGAGGGAAGGAGTCATCTTCATGTTGCATGTGTACATTTTGGTATTGAGTTCAGCAAAAAATTACCAAGAGGATAAGGTTTTGGATGCATGTCTTGGGTGTCTTACATTTCGGATGGCATTGTTGACAAAACTAGATTTGGTTTCCTGACTACCTGTAGCGAGTAGTATCAGCACACCGCATCAGTTTCTTTTGTTGCTTGAAGTATGAACTTTTTTCAACAGAGGGAAGAGGTGCATGATTACTTGGTGAACTGAATAGTTTTAACATGACTGATGTTGGTGAATCATTCTGTGCTATATGAATTCTGGACAAACTTTTCTCAGCACAGTAGGTTAACACATGGGTTAGTTTGGCTCACGTACTGTTTCCTTTGCTTGTCCTGCTCTGTTTTGTCACATCTAGCTTATTATACTCACTTTTTCTCTTTCACATTTTCTTGCATGTGCAGTTTCTTGAATTTTTTTGTTTGTTTTTTTATTTTTTGGCTACATTCAATTATGCATTGCAAATTATATTTGCTTGGCCAATGACCGTTTAAAAGTTTGGGTAATTGTCTCTTTTTTTTTCTTTTTATTACTGTGAAATATGAGACATGACCATTGTGGTGGTTGTGTGGGATATTGTTATTCAGTTAAATCATTTGAATTCCATAATACTTTGAATCCTATGTTGCAATGCAGAAATGTACAGTTAGCAACATTCACAATTAGAACTCTTGCTCATGTGAGTGTCACAATGCACAGACTGACAACTTGCCCTGTCTCAAAAATCTACTGGTATTAAATAACCACTTGGCAACTTAGGATAGCCCCTCATATATTTTGAAAGTATAGATTAACTTGTTCATCAACACCCCACCGATTTCAATGTATATTTATCACCTCAGTAGAACACTTTGGTCAAAACAAACACAGCCACTTTGCTATTCAAAACAAGGAAAAGCCACAAAGGATCAAGATGTCAATATGTCACACCCCAACACTGTTGCTCTGCTTTCAAAAACATGTGAAGGGCTAACCTAAGTTAACATTTACCTAATCTTCTCATGGGAGATTTTTTTTCAGACTGAGAAGGATTAAGTTGGCAGTTTGTGCAGTGTGACACTCATATCAGCAGGAATTCTAATCACAAATGTCAATGACTGTATTGGTTACTGAATAATAACAAAATCATAAATGTATCATAATGAACTAAATGAATAGCAGTGATGAGCATAGTTATGATAATCTAATCCAAATGGATCTGAATAGTATGCTTTGTGCATCTTGCTTCGTTTTTTACTTGTGAATTGTGTGATCATTAATTATCTGGTTTTATAAGTTATCTGAAATTGCTCAATAATCCATAATTCTAACTGATGAACATTCAAGTGTTTTTAGAAGTGATGTAAAAATATTGCTGACTTATTTGAGATGTAAAATTATTTAAGTTATTAAGTAGAAGTGTGAATTGACAGGCTGGCCAGTACATTGGGGAGATTTGCCGCTACCTCCTCAACATGCCGGAGAAACCAGAAGACTCCCAACACAAGGTGAGCAATCACGATAATTTGTAATCACTTTATTTTCACATCATTTGCTTCCTTTTGTGAAAGCATTATCATAAAAGTTAAATGAAAGAAACCCCAGTGATATTTGTTACTCTTTCATTTATGTGACCAAAGTAATGCAAACTGTAATTATTTGACATTCCTCCTATCTCCATCATCTGTAAAGCAAAGGGACAATGATGCTGTCTGCTTCATTGTTTCATCTCATTATTGATTTTCTTGCTAAAATCTTAATATATGGTCATGTCTTAATTTATGTTTGTTGCCAACGTTTATTTGAATTATGGTTTTCACTTAAAGCTTCGCATCATGTTTGGAAATGGTTTGAGGCCAACCATATGGGAAGAATTCCAGAAGAGGTTCCATGTGCCCACGATAAGTGAGTTCTATGGATCAACAGAAGGGAATGCCAACATAAGTAAGTTATTCTTGGCTATTACGATGTTCATGTAATTATTTATGACAACCATGGTTATCTGATATTGTATCTGTATGATTATTAATCAGATATTTTATTGTACCAATACTCTAAGCATTGTGTATGTAGTAATTGCTTTTTCTTTGTCGTCCACAGTTAATATTGATGGTAAAGTAGGCGCAGTTGGGTTTGTGTCTGTTCTCTTCCCATCTGTCTACCCTGTAGCTCTCTTGAAAGTTGATGAGGAGACCAGAGAAATAGTGCGTGACTCCAATGGGTTGTGTATCAGGTGTAAACCAGGTAAGGCAATGTTGATTTCATTCATAGCTTATGTGTCTAATCAAACAGTTTCTTGCCATCAAATTTTGAAGTATGTATTCACACAAAATATCCACTTTGTTATTATATTTCATGTTTTTTGGCTATCATCCTGTGTATTTTTCTGTTAACCTGTTCACTCTGTATGTCAGGTGAGGCTGGAGAGTTTATTGGCAAGATTATACAGAACGATCCTATTCGTGATTTTCATGGTTATGCTGATCAGAGTGCCACCAAGAAGAAAGTAGTCAAAGATGTCTTCAAGAAAGGAGATTTTGCCTTTCTCTCTGGTAAGTACTGTTTCAAACAATAACTAATTTTCTGACTGTGTTAATATAGCTTAAAACGCACACATATGTGCAGAGAATGTTAGCCTGTGACTCCTATAGGAAGAAGGGTTTTCAAATACAATCACTAGATATTTTATGTTAATTTTTAACCCCATAGATGCCAGAGAGTAATCATCAGGAAACTTGTTTCATCCAACAGTAGCATGTATTTTTCAGGTGATATTCTTGTCATGGATGATGAAGGTTACCTGTACTTCAAGGACAGAACAGGTGATACTTTCCGATGGAAGGGAGAAAATGTATCAACTATTGAAGTGGAGAATGTAATTTCTCGCATAACTGGACTCAGTGATGTTATAGTGTATGGAGTGGAGGTAAGACTTGTAAATAACTTACATTTGATGATCTAAGGAATGCATAGTTTTCTCCAAGTACATTGTTGTGTTAATTATTTGATGGCATCATTTGTGTTGTACAAGTTTACTGAAGATCCTCAACCTGTTGACATTCAGTTTTACTTTAGTCTTTAATGTTGAAATGGTGTTGACCGTTATTGTTTCCAGGTGCCTGGCACAGAGGGTCGAGCTGGAATGGCATCTATTCTTGATCGTGAGGACACATTGGATTTAGAGAAGTTATATGACGGAATGGCCAAGTCCTTAGCCTCCTATGCCCGGCCTCTATTCATTAGAACTGTCAAGGAGATGGAGATGACAGGTAAGTGATGTATTTTTATTTTATTTTGTTGCATAAAGTAACTTTTCTTAAAAAATATAGTGTCCTCCATCTTTTTTAATAGCCATGTAAAGTAAAACACCCATAAATCTTCATAATAAAGGGTCATTGTTTGCCAACTTGTCAAGATTCTGATTTGAATTAAATATCATCTGTAAAAGTCTTAAGAAAGTAGTAATGCAAGCTCAAGGTCTTTATTTTCATCCACTTTGTAACTGTAGAGCTTCCTATTACACTTTGCAAACTTAATGCTTAGGAGTGCTGTTGGTTCTGGTTCTGGTTGAAGTCCTTTGCAGCACCACCTCCTTGATGCAGTTTTATCATGGTTTCTTTTTTCCAGTTTGATTTTCTTCTGTTTGTTGCAAATATCACTTAAATTTTTTCGTATTTTCTCTATTTATTATATTTCTCATCATTATGTTTTGTATGTGGGATTGATAATAAACAAATAGTGGTTTCCACGTGTGATAGGAGAAGAGGTTGTGAGATAGTGAACGTGAAAGTTTCTCAACTTGTAATCAGATTCAGAACCGAGATCAGAACCAAACCAACAATCACTATTTTCATGTACTCAAAGCAAGATGAAGTTGTTATTACTATGTAGACTATAAATGCTGAGTTTAGTCCATTTTGACTTCATTTGGTTGACATGGTGCTGACTTGGGGGATGAGAAAAACTGGCAGAGATCCCTCAGAATGCCTAACTTTATAGAAGCTGTTTTAGCAAGAGATGAGATATGAAGTTTCCAGTTTAGCCTACGAGTAAAGGAGAGATCAAAGATATTAATTGTAGAAGAGGGGAAAGCTGGGTGTCATTAAAGAAAAGGGGATATTTGTCTGGAAGGTTGTGTCGAGTTGATGGATGGAGAAATTCAGTTATTGAGGCATTGAGCACTGCTACCCACTTAGAAATCTTAGAGAGATCAGTAGTCAGGCACTCTGTATTGCTATATATGGTTACTATTTGAAGATTTGGATGAATTAAATTCTGCTTATTGAGACTTGTGAAGGAAATATCACAATAGAAAGATTTATAAATGTTATTGATATATCAAATTACTCATGAATATACAAATAGCTAATGGCTAAAAGGACTTATGTTTTATGGTTATATATCTCTTTTAATGTTGTTTTACCTTTTTTACTTTTTTCTATGCAGGAACTTTCAAACTGAAAAAGGTAACTGTTCAGAAGGAAGGCTTCAATATAAACATTATCAAGGATAAAGTATTTTTCTTGGATGCGAAGAAGAGAGCATACGTTCCCCTTACAGCCGACATCTACAATAAGATAATCAGTGGTGAAATGAGACTGTAAACTGCCTTGAACTGAATCTTTTATAGTTTGGAAAATAAGAAGAACAGTTAATTATACTCTGTTGTACAAACTTTGGCTTTGGTTTTATGAATACTCAGGATTAAAACCCTCTACATATTACTACATATTGTCATTCATTATTATTATTTTTATTATTATTATTATTATTATTATTATTATTATTATTATTATAATTATTGTTATTATTATTATTATTATTATTATTATTGTTATCCTCATTATTGATTAATGTTATAACTGTTATCATGAAACGTGGAAAGTTATTAGGTTTTATCTTGATGGAGCAACAAAGTTACAATAGCTACCGAGATTTAGTGATTTCTTCTAAGACTTTGCTTGTATGTATTCCATGAACGGACATCTCTCTGTTGGTGCTGGATTTAAAAACTAAGAGATTTTAATGCCATTGAATTTTACATTTATGCATAAATTTGATATTGTTTAATTTTGGTAAGGCCTAGCCTAGACACTGTTTTCATTGACTGTTTCCTCTTCAGGCATACAAACAACAATTTATTAAATATTATCAAATGGGCTTAAGCTGGAAATTATTGATGGAAATTTCCCGAATTTTGCACATAATCTACAGATAAAATATAAAACAACACAAAGAAAATTTTCATGAATGATTTTCAGGTTGGGTGTATTGGTGTGTATAATTATATGTTGTTTGCTTGTTTCAAAAGGGAATAGTCAATGAAAATAGATCGTAAGCTTTGGTGGAAGTAAAAATTACCATTGAATGATAATGATAATAAAGGTATGTTACAGGGAATGTGCAATCCAAGCTTACATACAGCCCCTTCTGTTTGGGTGTTGTAGCAGTGTAGCCTCAGTCACTCAAGATATACATATATATATATACGATATTATTCAAGAGCACCAGCTCCAGCAAATTATTGCAGAATATTGATGTCTATGTTTTTCTTTGAAAATGCAAGACATGTGTAAAAGAAGTTTTGTACCATTTATATTTTCAACAAATTGACAGAGTGTAGTTAAAATGAAATCAAAGATGGTTGCTCAACACAAATTTGCATTTGCTTATATACTCATAAAAAAAAAAAAAAAAAATATATATATATATATATATATATATATATATAAGATATAATATATATTATATATATATATATATATATATATATATATATTATATATATATTGTTACCTTTAGAATGTGGGGTTTATTTCTTAGTGCATCATTGAAGAAATGCATGACACAGTGAGCAACTTTTCTTTGTTCTTGTTAATTCTGCCAATTGTCTTGCTTAAGAAATTATGTTCAAGGCACAACAGTTCAAGATGTTTTCATATTTTTCATGCCTAAAGAGAACATACTGTAATGTATTTTATCTTTAAGTATCCATACTGTTACTTTTGAGAGAACTATTTTTAAATATAAGCTGTTTGAAAACTAGGTGACATTATTACCTCTTTCCAGTCATTTGTATGCGAAACTGAAATCCCATTTCTCTCTCTCTCTCTCTCTCTCTCTCTCTCTCTCTCTCTCTCTCTCTCTCTCTCTCTCTCTCTCTCTCTTTGTTAATGAGGAATATAAGAAATAAAAGATTTCCGACCCTCCCTGGCAATCATCCCCACCATAGCCACCAGGCAGGCCAAGCAAGGGAAGTTCTTGGGGTGTCCATTTACCTGATTGCCACAGCCACCAAGAAGAAGATCAATACATCCGGTATCCTCAAACACATCAGTGACAAGTACCTCAGATGGATCAAGACCAAGTGTCCCAAGAAGAAGGAAGGGAACATCTTTCAACAGAAGCAAGAGGTGAGAGAAAGTCATGTTATGGTGGTCTGGGCCGGGAACTGTGTGAATGGTTAGGTTTAGTCTTGATTTATTATGTGTATATGTGTGTTTTGTTTGTAGGTATTTGTTTTTATTTGTTTTTCTTGCACTTTTGTTTCTATATTCAAAGCTTCAAGGGTGCAAGAAGTGTCTGAAATAACATATCTTGCCTCTCTTCAGAATATGTGACTATGATTTGGCTTCATCTCTTTTTTCTCGTCTTGGATGTCTTTATTGAAGCAACAAGATTACAACTTTTAAGTCAATCACGAGCGTCTTAGGCTGGTATTCTCAAACACTTCAGTGCTTCGCCTCACTACTTCAAAAGACTATTTAAATTTACACAGTATCTTTTAGGTGTTTGTACAGTTCTTAAGGCAGAGTGACAATATTTATGCATCATTAACTGGAAAAACACCCTTGAAAACCCTGCTAATCGTCTCTGTGGCCTTTGAAAATAGTTGCAGTGAAAGAGCAGTGTTTCTAAATGTTGATCTCACTGCCTAATCAGCTTAAGTCATGGTAGCAGCAGCACCAGTAATACTCAATGAATCAATGTGTATCTTAGGTATATATTCAGAAATGCTTTGTTATCTTACCATGACTACTTTCTTAGTGTATAGAGATAATTAGTGTGTTTCTCCAGTTAATAATGTAGAAATCTTGTCTATCTATCTCTAGAACAGTAAAAACACCTTCTAAAACTCGTACAAATTTAAGTAAAGCCTTTTGAAATAATGGAGTTGAAGCACAGAAGTATTTAAGATCTTATAGGAGTCTTACTGTCTTAGTGGTCATCATCATACTAGCAGCGGCAATACAGTGTTGACTCTTTCTGCAGAAATATGTACCATCCACCCAGTACAAGAAGGACGAGGCAGTTGAGGACGGCATGGTGACGTCTGTGATTTGTAAGTGTGAGGACAAGAAGATGCTGTCTGGCTACCTGGGCACCACTTTTGGAGTCAGGAGCAGAATGTATCTTCACAGGCTGAAGAGCTAAATAAATGAGCAGGTAAGTAATACATGTCTGTCTGGTTTTCGTAACTCCTTGATGCACTGGGGGATGTACAACACTGGCTTGTGAATCAGTGAATTGAATTGTCAAATTGTCCTTTTATTATAACTAAATGGAGCAGGTTAGTCTTACATATCTCTACAGCTAACTTTTTTATCTCCTGTGCCACAAACCTCTCCTTGTACATCCATGTTTATAGCTCATGACATATCTTTATTGAGATCACTGTTATGTAAGAAATCATACAAATTAGTTATTATTCCTAGAACATGATTCATAAGTAAAAACACTCCCCCCTTACTTTCTCTCTCTCTCTCTTAGTAATAGTAATAATTCAAAATATTTTACTCATGTCAATTTTATAGTTTCAAAAACTCATGTAGGGATTAAAATAGTGCAGACTGGCTATTAACTAACCTTCCAACCTCCATAGATCCTTCCTAATGTCATTAAAATCATCTCATCACACCCAAACTCATGGTAAAAATGTCCCAGTACTGAAGGAGTTAAGAGTGAAAGGACAGATTCTTAGATTTGTTTATTTGATTATATACAAGACAAAAAACATCACGGAAACAGCTGGTTAAATTTTTCCTTTTCCTAATCAGATATATTTACAAATTGTGGAAGACATTACAATCTATTACAATCTTGCAGCGTGGGGAGTGTAGGTGGCCAGCGCAGGAAGAGAGAGAGGAAACCTGGGAGCAGCTGTCATTAAGGAGATTCAAGGCATAGGTGACAGCCTGCAGGTCCTGGAGACACAGCTGGTTGTCAGCACTCGGTACTCAGTGGGTCTGCTGGTGCTCCACTCAATCTGTAGGGGGAGTGAGTGAGTGAGTGATTGAGTGCAGGGGCTGTGGGGGAGTGACTGTGGGGTTTTTGTCAACATACAGTGGGGGGACATACTGTGGGTCTGTGGGCTGTGGGTGGGAGAGAGAGAGAGAGAGAGAGAGAGAGAAGCGCATCCATAAACTCTTATAGCATTTCTCTAATATGTCACTACTACTACTACTACTGTTAGGGACATGATAGGTAGGAATTCATTGTATTTATATATCTAAATATAATCTGATGCAACATCTCTATAAGATGGTGCAATACTTCAGAAATGGTGTCACAGCGTAATCCTCTACAAGAAGCTGCATGTGTTTATATATTATATAACTAGGAATTTCAATTGTTATTGTATCCGTAGGATGTTCCATTTGTCAAAATGTAATAATATAAACTCTCTAAGTAGGATGTGACACACACCCACCCCTGCATCACATGACCCACGCCCAGAGTCAGCAGTTTCTGAGGCGTGAGGAGTGGCGGGCCACCGCACCAGGAGAGAGAGAGAGAGAAGAAACAAGCTGCGGTGTGAGGCGGTTAGGGGAGACTCAACAGGGCCGCCGCAGGCCAGTCTTCCACTGCTTTGTGTGGTGTTTAGGGTGTGAGGACTTTCGTGTGTTGTGCCGTGAAGGTGTGTGTTCTCGGGACTCGGAAGTGTTCTCTAAGTAATCTTCCAAAAGATAGATTTAACACTTCTCTGAGAAAGACAGAGACATTATGCTCTAACCTTGTGTCTTGAAACCCCTGTAACTATCACCCCTAATATATTAACTTTTATAATCTGAGTTTTCCTCCAAACCTGGGTATGAAAAACATATATATATATATATATATATATATATATATATATATATATATATATATATATATATATATATATATATATATATATATATATATATATATATATATATATATATTAAACAGTTGACTGCTCTCCACAAATATCAGACTCATTTTAAACAACTTATGTTGGCAAATCCACCTCTAAGTAACACCAGTCTAACATAAAAATGGTGAAACCAGTGGGACTCACTTGGACAATAATGTTGGTGAAGCTACCTAAAGGCCAACATAAAAGTGGCAGACTTTTATATTGGCCTTGAGGTAGCTTCACCAACAATTGTCCAAGTGAATTATCCAAGCGAGTCCCATCAGTTTCACCATTTTTATGTTAGTCTATCTTTTGGAAGATTACTTAGAGAACACTTCTGAGTCCCGAGAACACACACCTTCACGGCACAACACACTAAAGTCCTCACACCCATAAATCCACACAAAGCAGTGGAAGACTGGCCTGCGGCGGCCCTGTTGAGTCTCCCCTAACCGCAGCTCATATCTTCTCTCTCTCTCTCTCTCCTGGTGCGGCGGCCCGCTGCGCCTCACGCCTTGGAAACTGCTGACTCTGGGCGTGGGTCATGTGATGCAGGGATGGGTGTGTGTGTCTGATGCCTTAGTGTTCAAATACATTATTTTCTCTCATATAGTGATGTTTTCTAAACTACCTCCTACTTAGAGAGTTTATATTATTACATTTTGATAAATGGAACATCTTATGGATATAATAACAATTGAAATTCCTAGTTATATATTATATAAACACATGCAACTCCTTGTAGAGGATTAAGCTGTGACAGCATTTCTGAAGTACTCCACTATCTTATAGAAATGTTGCATCAGATTATATTTGCATGTATAAATACAATGAATTCCTACCTATCATGTCCCTAACACTACTACTACTACTACTACCACCACCACCACTACCACTACTACTATTTCCAGCACCATTACCCAATGCGAGGAGAGGAAGCATCCCCCAGATGGATTGACTTAATTCAACGCTAACTAAATCTTCTGAAAAGCAAACACAAACTCACTTTATCCTTACCTGACTTAACACTCACCTAGTGTGGTGGAAACACAACACCCACGCACAGCTCAGTGGCACCCAGCACACTGCCACACATCCTCTGCAGCCTCCCCATGTTTTGCATTCTATCTCTTCCTCCAGCAGGAGGCTTGGTTCATCTCATACCTTACAAGCAGGTGCCTGGAATGATAAAGCTGGAATAGAGAGGTGTTGGGAAAGAATAGGGGTCTGGTAGGAGATTGCTGAGGTGGGAAGGGAAGGGTATGTGATGGTGCAAAAGAGACTGTTTGAAGAGGAAGGGTATGGGTTTGGAGAGTAATGTGTGGTGCAGGATCTGAAATTGGATTATTTATTGGTGGGTTGATGGGGAAGAGAAGATCAGACAAGGACTTGTGAAGCTGCAGGGGGGAAGGAATAGATAGTTGAGGTTACTGGGAAAGGAGGAGAGAGAGAAAAAAGCTAATTTAACTTTTGTAACACAAACCTCAAAATTAAATAAAAACATACCCATTTGAAAACCCTTCTATTTCTTATCCACACATCTTACTGACTACAAAACAAGTTCCTAAATCTATGAGTAAGAGAAATCACCTTGCTGTGACCACCTACACCCAACTCAAAATTAGATGTGGTGTTGAGGGTGCTTGCACATCAGTGAAGAGGCCTGATGAGAGGAGAACTTGTAATGACTTCCCTCTGACCTGGCCTGGCCTGACTTTCTGTTCCTCCACCAGTTCGCATATCTGGGAGAAGGGGGGTGATGAATAATGGTGAAGGGCCAGTAACTAAAAGAAAACAAATAAATCTTTAAAATTACCAAAGACATGCAATGAGACATGCAGCTTACAAGTACAGTTTCATTTTCTAAGCTTAGAAACAGATAATTACATTAATGCAGGTCACGAGATCCACAAATGAAAGATTATGGTCTTAATAACCAATGATAGTTTGAAGCACATTTTGTTTAGTTTTCCATTTCAATTTAAACAGATCAAGCTGAAACAATCATTCATCACAGATCAGACAATGTAACGCAATAAATTCCGAGACCAGATTTACCTACGATTTCCTCTACATAAAATAATGCCAGATGACTACTCGCCTCGTTCAGTTTAAGTGTCCTGTGTCTCACTGATACTCTACACCTTTGCTCACGCAGGCAGTACGTCTGGCAAGTGAACAGACACTTACACAGCCCGTTTTCTGCATTTACAAATATATAACAGCATTCGTTGCAGGTTAGTAGATTCACTTCTGACAATATTATAACCCTAATAATAACTAGCTAAAGCAGCGATAGTTAGAAGCACTCGTCTCGACACTCCTTGCTTGGTTCGAACCCTCGTTAGCCACATTATGCTGGGACAATTTCTCAGCAGCTCAAATAAGATAACGTCAACTTGTCAACGATGCAATGAGATCTATTCCTGTTTAACCATACATTGAACAATTCCAAAAGTAACAGTTCATAATCTCGCGTCATAACGAAAAACTGGCAAGATTCACCCGGCTGGCTACCGACCACCATTGTTGACATGTTTCCACTGCATGTATGTATACGTGCACTATTCACATATAATAATCCTTAATCACACAAGAATAACGTTACTATATCTCCAACAACAACGAAGAGGAATACCTAGGTTGAGGAGTCTGTCCACAGCGAGGAGTGGTGCTTGTAGCGGAGTTGCTCTGCTCACCCCCATCACACGATGCCTTCCGACCGACGTGGCTGCCAGCATGCAGGGTTGCCCACAACGTGGAATAAAGTGTTGCCATCTGTGCTGCCGTTTTTCTCTAGCACATTTTCTTGTCTTTTATGGGTGACTATACACTTTTTATTTTCAAACTGAGCAGGCAACAAAATATACAGTCTGTATTTAATTGTAAGTGATTAACGCTTACCGGAGAGAGAGAGAGAGAGAGAGAGAGAGAGAGAGAGAGAGAGAGAGAGAGAGACGCACACACGCATGCACACACACACACACACACACACGACGTATATACCTGAAAATACCTCAATATACATGGAAAAATCACTTCACAATACTAGATATGAAGAGCAAATATAACAGTATAACAGTATCACACACACACACACACACACACAAACACACACACACACACACACAGGCTGCATACTGTGGCAAGATGAGCCTATAATAATTGAGAGATGAGGCTTAAAATGACCGATGAAATAAGAATCCCAGACGGCGCCCGGGCCTGCGGTGGTGACTTACTCGTACCTCATGACTCATGAGACGCGGCAAGGCTCATGGCACAGTGGCGGCAATAACCCAGTCACTCACTCCACTACCAGTCAATCCATCTTGCTGCTTCAGTCCAGGAATTAGATGACTTGGACACTGAATAAACTACCACACTCTTCTTATTCTGTCATTAAAAAACCCTCCCAGAGAGTTTTGAGGGTGGAAATCAATAGGTTAAACCCACGTACACACCACCTACCCGATCAGAGCACTGGGAAGATACTGAAGCCCAACGCAACCCCCACCCTCATGACTGGCCGGCGTGAAGGAGCATATTATTTTAAACAGCTGCCAAAAATGTTCTTGTATTTTTCTATGTTTCTCTTGACACATCCATGAAATCGAGTAGTTTACATACAAAGAACAAAGATAGACAATAGATAAATATATATACAACCCCATTAAACGTCGAGTAGGGCGAATTAGCGAGGAAAAAAAAGCATGTAAATAAACGATGGAACAAGACCGTTGGTCATGTTTACCAGCACTCGGAGCGAAAAGTAGTTTCATATTTCCATGTTTCTCATCACACAGCTAAGAAATCTAGTAGGTTATATATAAAGAATAAATATGAACCGTGAAAAATACATATTTAACCCCTTAACCGTCAAAATAAAGCGAATTAGCGAGAAAAAAAAGACGTAGATAAACGAAGGAACAAGCCCGACCGTTACTCATGTCTACCAGCACTAGGACGAAAAAGTTCTCGTAGTAGTTCTCTGTAGTAGTTGTGATGATGGTAATGGTGGTCGTGTCAGAATTTATGCAGTAGTAGTAGTAGTAGTAGTAGTAGTAGTAGTAGTAGTAGTAGTAGTAGTAGTAGTAGTAGTAGTAGTAGTAGTAGTAAGTGATAGTGGTGGAGGCAGTATAATACGTAGACATAGTGCTAGTAATACTAGCAGTATTAAACAATAGCAACAACAACAAAAGCACCACCACCACCACCACCACCAACAACAACAACAACAAAAAGTCACCAAAAGTAATCAAAGAAAATGAAAAAAAAAAAAAAAACAATTGAAAAAAACACTGAGATAAGCAACTAAACACCCTTCCTTTCTTCGTTTCCTTCAGAGAGGAAAGGGAAGGAAATCGCTCGCAGTTTTTCCCCTGGCAGCTTCAGTTCAGTGGAGTCCACCCTGCTGTCCCTTGCCTTCCTCACCTTCGCCGTGTTTCTAGTGAATCTGGTGCAGGTGAGAGAGAGAGAGAGAGAGAGAGAGAGAGAGAGAGAGAGAGAGAGAGAGAGAGAGAGAGAGAGAGAGAGAGAGAGAGAGAGAGAGAGAGAGAGAGAGTAAAACGAGTGAATCATGTGTTACCTATGAACCATCAAATCAGGAGTAAGGAAATTTATGTTAACACGAGTCGGCGAAGTCTTCTCAACTTTGGTTTCATGGCGAGGACGAGGTTATTGTGACACTGTATGAGATAACGCGGGGCAACTGGCAGCGCTGACAGACAGACAGTCTTAGCGCCAGCCCGCAATTGTGGCATCCTCAAATCAAGTTCGCAGTTAACATACAAGTTAGGGGAGTCACCTGCCTGCTTGCCTCGCACCTGTCCGGGCCAAAAAAACAGGTAGCATGGTGAAGGCACTGAAAGCCTACTAGCCCACATCCTTGTATATACCTGTGCACAGCCGTACCCCTCACGTATCTCTTCCTTCTCTTCACATATCAGACTGGGAGAAGACATCACGAAGTGTTACACTGTTGATGTGTAAGATATGGTAAAATGAGCAATGCGCTTCACTAAATATTGCACATAATGAAGAGCAACACCCACAAAACAACGCGAGCGAGTGGCGGACTGCAGGCTGCGTGCGAGGTCTGGGGTGCGCCCCGTCCTCGTGAAGGTGGCGGTGCTGCGGGGCGAGAGAATGCCTTATATGGGGCTGACCGGTGCATACCACTGGAGATTGCCCCGGGACAGGCATGTACCAGGCAGGGGTCAGTCACACTTACAATGGCATTCTGAGTGAGGCACAGTACGTAATGAAATCTCTTTAACACCTGCTTGGATGAAAGATCTGCTAAATATACTCTGTTGTTGCAGAGATGCTATATTTGCGTTGCAGATTATAGCGAGTGTGGCCAAACTACTCCTCATTCGCCAGTCTGCTTCAGAGAAGACAATATACATTAAACATTTGCTGATTGTTTTACATTCAGTGTGAATTAATGTCAAGGTTAACTAAGGAGGCAAAGTTTGAATGGAAATTACACTACTACATCATACATTTATTCATTACACACAACAAGCTATCTACACTACATATACATTCATTTACCATACACACGACTTGCTATCCACATTATTTACAAGAGTCTTAAAGTTCAGGACATTTCCGCTTTAAAAGACAAAAAGGCAAGATGAGCCTTTTCATGGGCGGCCTTCAAGGTGGCCACCTCGGGCGTGTCGTCGGGCAGGTCTGAGGCAGCCACCTTGAAACCCACGGTGGGAGCCGCCGAGTATTTTCTCATGTGCACATCTCCGTCGGGATCGACGTACGCGAAGCTGCCGTGAGTACGCCCTAGAGCGTCCTTGGTCTCTATGCGGGTGCTGGGGCCGCCCCAGTAGCCGAAGGAGTACTGTTTCAGCTCATCCTGAGTGTGGAACTGACCCCCCACGAAGGGTATGGTCAGAGAAGGTATGGGGGGCTCTGGAGCATCCAGGGGTTCTGGTGCAGCCGCCACCACCACGGGAGTACCAACTGCAACCACTTCAGTATCGACAAGTTCGTCAGCAACCAATTCCTTTCCAGGAACGGAGATTGTATTGTCTTCGGGACCCTCGACAGGCTCCACTGTAAGAAGGACGGGGACTGGGACTGGAATCGGGGACTTCTGAAGGACGGGACTAAGCGGAACCTCCTCCTCGGCGGGAGGTGCATCGAGACGCTTCACTAGAACGGGAGAGGGCACAGGTGAGTTCACCAGAGGGCCCGACACCACGCCAGAAACACGATGTGTATCAAAAGTCTCCACGAGATTGATGTCTGGCTTTGGTATCTTGACCACTGCTGGGTTTGTGTTCTCAAAGTAGAGGTAAGTCTTCCATACTTTGTGCCGTACTGGTGCGGCACTGCAGCACACCACTGCTACGGCAGCGAGCTGTGGGGGAGGGAGGGGGAGCGAGGATGAGCCTCTGGCCTGGCTTACACGCATTCCTTAACCTAACACAAACACTCTTCACTTGCCTCACCACAGGGACACACTGCACGCCGCTTTCTGTAACCCGCTAGTCATTATAATCAGCAAAAACTTGACATAGAAAGGAAAAAAGAAAAGATGCAACACTAACCAGAGCCTTCATGGCGGCGGCGGCGGCGGAGAAGAGTGTGGTGCTGCCTGGATGAAGCGCCACTTTATATACTGACCCCCAGCCCGCCCTCTCTCCTCACGCCCCCTCCCTTCTTGCCCTCATACCCCTCCCCTCAACACACTCACGCCCTCTCCCACGAGTCCTCCCAATACGCCCTCGAGCTTCCTTCCCTTTAAACACCTGTCCTCTCCTCACTCCTACCCCTTCAAGTGTCTCCAAGCAGGTCAGGGAGGAGAAACTGTTTACTATATAACACATCTCACTTCTATGGAATTAAATCACTTTAATAGACTTAGTTGTAGTTGTTGTTGTAGTAGTAGTAGTAGTAGTAGTAGTAGTAGTAGTAGTAGTAGTAGTAGTAGTAGTAGTAGTAGTAGTAGTAGTAGTAGTAGTAGTAGTAGCAGCAGCAGCAGCAGCAGTACGAGGAGGAGGAGGAGAAAAAGAGAATATTTTACTTCAAGAACACAAACATTCTGTGCATGTTGTAAAAGATCGATTTGGGCAAACACACACACGCACACACACACACACACACACACACACACACACACACACACACACACACACACACACACACAAAGAGAGAGAGAGAGAGAGAGAGAGAGAGAGAGAGAGAGAGAGAGAGAGAGAGAGAGAGAGAGAGAGAGAGAGAGAGAGAGAGAGAGAGAGAGAGAGAGATCTAGTGAATGCATTACCTTGATAAAAACACCTACGGAAAAAAACCACGATAGAAAAATAACTGGTGAAGAACTAGAAATAAATAGAAATATTAAAACTTTTGGATCAATATGAATATCCACAAAAAATAAAGAAAAAAAAAACAGACAGACAGATAGACAGACGGGCAGAAAAACACGAATGGTAACTAGTTATTTTAGAAGCAATATAACAACAAGCACGCATCTCTAAGGCTTTGTGTTATAGTTCTTTGTTCAATGAAGCTCCTCATCTGCCAACTTCCAAGTCACATGGTGCAGTATAGGAAATTATGGCCTTGAAACTGAACAGGAGTGGTAACATCCATACAGTATAGTAGTAGTAGTAGTAGTAGTAGTAGTAGAAAATACCATACGTTCTCTATCATACTGTGTGTGTGTATGCATGCTAACGTGTGTTTTGTGGGTGGCAGGATATTGGTGGCAGAGTGTGGGTAGGTGGATGAGTGTGGATCGGTGGGCGTGGTTCAGTGGATAGATAGAGTAAGAACATGTGTTTTTACCGAGTTGTGTTCTCGTTGAGATTTACAGGGCCTGAGTTAACCTCGTGTGTGGTCCTGTTTCCGTTTCTTTATATACTCATCTAATCTTTCTTTAAATTTGTGCACACTTGTTGCTGTTATTACTTATTATCCGTGTGTGTGTGTGTGTGTGTGGGTGGGTGGGTGGGTGGGTGTGTGTGTGTGGGTGGATGGATGGGTGTGTGGGGGGGGGATGCAGTTAGATGGCTGGATGTGTGAGGGTGCGATGGGTGTGACTGTAGTGAGCGGATGTGCGCATGTCGATGGATGGGAGTCGGTGTGCAGTAATGCTATCATCACCATTACCATCACCAGAGAGAGAGAGAGAGAGAGAGAGAGAGAGAGGGGGGGGGGAAGGGCGGCGTGGATGGGAGGATCCGACAACAGTGACAACCTTCAACAACGGTGGAATTTTTACATCAACGAAAGACAAACTGGTAACTGATCATCTCCCCATCTCGTGCAGGATGAAGACGTCGCAAGGCCTTGGAACGACGGGATAACTAACCTTTGCAGAAGCTCCAACAACACGCCCTGCCCTGCCCCGCCCCGCTCCACCCCACCCCTGTCCCAACCCTCCCCGCCCCACTAGACATACAGGGGCTCCTCTTCGTCGCTTCCCACGCAGAGGCAAATCCACTCAGCCCTCCCCCGCTACCCGTCTTGGCATAACCCTTTCGTCCATGTCTTTTGGCTGAGTCTTTTTAACTTTAAAGGAACTGGCAAACTAAAGGGTATTTATTTTCTCCTTTTTTTCCTTAGCTAGCTCTCCTCCTCTTACATAAAACAAGTGTACTCGTTTTCGACTCGTATCCATCACTATGACTCACTTAAGCCTCGACTCTACATTAAAACTCGGTGTTCCTTTACCTTCATCTCTCATCTTCACTACAATTTATTTATTTGTCTTATATTGTATTGTAAAGTACTTTTAACCATTCTATTTTGTGTGTGTATTAACAAAGATTCTGTCAATAAACTAATAAAAACTCACCACCACGAATGATATCCACTAATCATAACAGTATGGATGGTTCTCTTTTCATTTTCATAAACACTCTCTTGTCTGTCTCTCTTATTCTCGAGCAGTCCATTTCTCACTACATCTTTTTCTACACTACCCAGAAAACATGACCCAGGCAACTCTTTTTTTTATCTACGGGGAAAACCGGCTAAGGGGAACAAAAAAACATTAAACAAAAAGACCCACTGATATGCCAGTCCGCGAAAAGTGTCAAGAGAGTTCGCTAAAATAATAACTGTCTTGAAACCCTCACTCTTACTCCAAGGAATACAATTTTCTCAGCTTTCCTTGTCAAAACCAGTGCTTCTCCTAGCAGACCTTCAACCCTCAACTCTAATATCACGGGGTATTGGGTACATTCCTCCTACGTGTGTGTCCTTGCCCTTCCATGCCCTGCCCTGCCCTGCCCCGCCCACTCGTCTTGCTGTTTCTTCCCTCTCCCCGCTCCTTCTTCCCTTTGCTTCTCCACACACGGCTCCTCTCCCTCTCTCCGCTCTGATGAGGTTCGCCCGCATAAGGAAACTTGTCGTAATCTTAAGGCAAAGTTTGTCTTGGTTATTTGTGAAGTGGTGGTCGTGGTGAGGCTTTGTTGTACGATACACGGTAGTACACTAGAAGGATGAATGATGTGTTTATGTTATATGGAAGGAGTTGTAGAGATAGAGGAAGATAAAGCCGTAAATAATTGTTGATTAGTTGATGATAAGTGACTTCTTCACTGATGAAATTGCATACTTATAATAATTTTCCAGGAAGGGCTTTATTTGCTCTCTTTATACATTTGTACCAATTGGATCTATATTTCCAAACATTTCAAATTCATACGTCATTCATAAATTGAGTTGCCTCCGTTGTAAGTTACTGGGTGTTCAAAAGAGTGTTTTCATGATTCTAGATATTATCAAACAAGTATTCTGCATTACAACCAATGTTCTCTGTGGCCTCTGAGGACACTTATTGGGAGAGTAGCTACATAGCGGTAAAAACATGGCCCTTGGCGGATAGCATTTCTAACTTTTTTCTTTTCCTTTTTTTTTTTTTTTTTTTTTTTTTTTTACTTCTGGAAAAATCCAATATGTCTTGCCAGGAGGCAACTTTTTTATATACATCATTATTAAAGCTGTCATGACGAGCAATGTTCTCCCCAATGCTTTAAAAATACATAACTATCCACTAATCCTGCGCAGTTACTGGTGCTCTCCACTGATGTGATGGGCTTGTGTGCTCAGTGGTCAGTTTCCATGGAAGCAGACACTGTGACTAGTGAGTCACAGACCCTCCCTTGCTCTGCTCGGAAAGGTGACGCTTTGCGCCACGTCACTCCAGCTGGCTCACTGCTGAAAGCAATCTCTATGCAGAAGTAACACCATTGGCTTGCCCTTTCTAGTGTCATGTGGCCTGGTTGCGGCGGTGAGTAACCTTGGTGCGGCGTAAGGTGACTGTTGCGGCCCTACATATTAATGTGACCTTGCTGACGAACAGTGACCTTGCTGCGGCCCCAGGTAACCTTGCTGCGGCCCCAGGTAACCTTGCTGTGGCGCCATGTGACCTTGTTTCGGTACCAAAGTTAATCAATATCCAGTTCCTTTGCTCAGCCTACAGTGAAGATATCACCCTATTCAACTCTACAGGTAGTTTTAAACATAGTAGAAAAACTTATCGTTATCTAAAATAGTTAATTATGGCCACTTGCTCCTCCCTTTTGTCCTCCTCTTTCCCTCTCTTTCAATGGCAAAAATCATGCAGTAGATTACCATAACCTCATTACACACTATAACACCAACTCACCTCGCCCACCAGAGTTTACTTCACATACTTAGTGGTAGCCAAGCGTATAAGGATAGCACATTACACTGACCATTATCACCACCACCACCACCACCACCACCACCACCACCACCACCATTACTGCCAACACCTCCACTATCATTATCAGTTTCATAAGCGGTTGCTAGACAGAGACTAAAATGGTGCACTAACACTGCACGCCACGCAAGCCAAGGGCATCGTGGAGGGAACACACTGGGCCTGCCTCTTCTCGCTGGACCTTCCAAGTACACACACACACACACACACACACACACACACACACACGGTTGCTCCTATTACTTGTTCGCACATCGTACACACACGCGCGCGCGCGCTTTTTCACTCATGCTTACACACTTTTTATTCTCTTTAACGTAATTTCAAACGTGTTGTGGTTTGCATTCTTAAACTTTTTTTCCTTTCTTAAAATCCGGGAAGCAAATAAACTACATTAACATTTTTTTTTCCTCCCACTGAAGACACCAAATCCTTCTTAATTAAACTATCGAAACCCACCAAAACACTTCCACGACACCGAAAAATAATACAACAAGAATTGAGACATACTCGTATCTACAGAACGTTTGGGAACATGAAACCACCGTATGTGTGTGTGTGTGTGTGTGTATGTAAGAGGCTGTGTGGTCATTTCCGCGTTAGTGTACCAGGCAGCACTATCACGTACGGCAAGACGGGAGGCGGAAGGGTCAGTACAGCTATCCTTGTAGGTAGACACATAAAAATAAAAAAAACAAAGAAAGAAAAACATTACATAAGACGCCCCGCTACCTTAACTGGTGCTCTCAAACGTTTCAGTATTCTACCTCCGCTACTTATAACGGATCCTTTGAGATTTGATAAAGTATTTTCATGATTCTGTTAATAGTTATACGAGGACTGTGCGCCATGAATTAAGATAAGAGATGAAATAACAGTGAGAATCTGATCAGTCGTCTTTATGGTGACTCAAGTGAAGATTATTGAGATTCCTAATGGTTTTCATGATTCTAGTAATAGTTTTTTGCGAAGATTCTACACCATATACTAAGATAAAAGATGAAATAATTATGCGAATCAGATCAATCGTCTTTATGGTAACTGAAGTGAAGATTAAGATTTCAAAGTGTTTTCACAATTCTGGTAATAGTTTTTGCGAAGATTCTACAGCATATTATTAGGATACAAGGTGAAATAACTATGAGGATTTGACTAAACATCTTTGTGGTAACTGAAGGCGAAGATTATTGAGATTTCTAAGTCTTTTTATGATTCTATGGAAATTGTTTGGCGAAGATTCTGCACCATAGATGAAAGAATAAAGATAGAACAATAATGAGAATACGGCGAATCATCTCTATGGCAACTGAGGCGAGGTGGTGATGCTGCAAAGACACACACTGATGCTATCTTGCTATCATCACCAAATCCTTCCACCCATTATTTGAGTGTAATTACTTTGTTCGTGGTGTTTATTATAAATTTCCGTCCACTCTTGTAGATTTATTATCATATATTTCTTTTCATGAAATCCTAACTGTATATCTACAAACATTTTTTCTTTATAGTGATTAATATTTTTGTTCACGAGACTGCGCGGTGACGATGGTGGTAGTAGTAGTAGTAGTAGTAGTAGTAGTAGTAGTAGTAGTAGTAGTAGTAGTAGTAGTAGTAGTAGTAGCAGCAGCAGCAGCAGCAGCAGCAAGAAAAGTTTTAGTATTAACTATACAAAGTAATAGTAATTGTTATTTTTGACGGGGAAGATGGGAGGTATACTCGTATACCATACCATCCCAAGCAACATCCTCGCCAGCAGCAGCAAAAAGTGGCCAGCGCAGTGGAGGTCCCTGGTAAGACGGGGCGCAGAAGGACACATACCCAGAGTTGGGGTGTGGCGGCGAGGCGCAGTGAGAGGCAGAAGTGAAGTCGTTAAAGTGTAAAGTTATAGAGGAAGTAAAGGAGTGAGGGAGTGAGGGAGTGAGGGAGGTGGCGGTGAGCTGCACTTCATCAAAAAAGTTTCCTCCAATACCCAAAAGTTCTTCTTCTATACCCAACACAAAGGAAAAACTGAATCGGGTGATGTCCTAGCGGCGGCCACGCCCGCTCCTCTCAAGGACGGGATGCGAGGTGTAGGTGGCAAAAAACTGCCTTTGTACAGGGTCACGTTGCCGGGAGAAGCCCCTTGCTGCCCGTCCTCCCATCCTGCCTGCAAGGTTCCCGGACATCTTGAGCACATCCCGTGCATCACCAGATCTTCCTCAAAAAGTGTGGCAGGACACACACTGCACGCATGAAGTAACACGTGGCGATAGAGTCCAACAATGCCCCTACAGTGTTACTATGTGCTGATGTAAGGAAGTAATACTGATCATTATGGTCGATGCCCATGCGATGCCTCTCAAACGCAGCCTCTTGACACTGGCTTCCCCCCCCTCCTCTCTCTCTCTCTCTCTCTCTCTCTCTCTCTCTCTCTCTCTCTCTCTCTCTCTCTCTCTCTCTCTCTCTCTCTCTCGGAGCTGATTCCCATTCTCTGCTGCTGCCGCTGCTGCTGCTTGGCGTCTGGTGTGTGGAGAAGCTGCACTCCTCCACAACATGCCACGCCCCTGGTGGAGGGCACCTTATCAAGGTCGTTATGTCAAGAGATGCGTTACACGACACTGAAACTGATACAGTACGCCTCTCTGCTTTGTGGGAACCCTTGGCAGCAGCAGCAGCAGCAGCAGCAGCAGGACGATAGTGTGATTTGTGTTCCTGACGACCGTTTTGTTGACTAGTACTGAACGTCTTCGTCCGTTACGGCCACTGGTCGCCACCAGCAGGGATCTCGAAACAAGTGATATAGATGATACTGACAGAAATAAAGTGCACTGGACATGCACTGAAATGGTCACCGAGAAGAACTATGATTCCAGTATTGCTAAGACTGGCATACCTAAACACTGCTGCCATGCTGCCAGCCAGCTGTCCCTCATGCGTTAAGGAAAACAAAAAATAAACGTGTCTGAAGATTCCAGAGCAACAAGCACCACTGCACCCCGGGATCATCTTCCCTGCGGTGATGACACACTCGCAAAAAAAGAAAATCGGGTAAAACCTGCTCAGAGCGAAGGCATGAAAATTAATCCCTTGAGACGCCAGAAGGCAGCACCTTTGTTATACAAAACTAGGCTTATTAGCCGCCACAAGGACAGCTCCACGACAGGAGAAGAACAATACTCTTCTGTTTTTGTTTTGTTTTGTTTTCCTTGTGATGTCGGGTCTATGATTAAGAAAATATATGAATGCTAAGGATGCGATGGATCCTGTTGGGAGAGTGGAAAAAATATTCTAATCAAAGATAGCGATGGTGGGGAGAGGAGCAGCACATCAGACTGGCTCAAGTTGACCTTGTACGTAAGAGGTTTCTGAGAAGTTGACCTGTAAGAAATCCAACCCATATATATATATATATATATATATATATATATATATATATATATATATATATAGTATATATATATATATATATATATATATATATATATATATATATATATATATATATATATATATATATATATATATATATATA